>CM077152.1:182545174-183077190 GCA_039583875.1 Platanthera guangdongensis | reverse complement strand
GTGGCGCGGCCAAGACGAGACCTAAGTTTAAAAAAAAAAAAAACGGTCCTGGCACTGTGGCTGCGCGTTGGGGAGTCGAACCGTCAGGCTCGATTTTTGCTACTCGCACCCTCCCGTTGGGCGGAGGAAATTCCCGCCTTTCTTTCCTCCTATAAATAGGCGTGGCGGGTTCTTATCCTTTCATCGCTTCAGAGCATCACTCGCCTCCTGTTCTTCGTAAAGCACGATTCGCGCTCGCTCATCGGGGCTGTCTCGCTTGAACGGCGGCAATGGGCGGCGACGGCGGCGGCGACGCGACGGGCGAAAGCAAGTGCTCCTGGACCTTCTCGGAGCACGACTTTCCCGCTTATTATCTCAGAGCGCGAATACTTAGTGGCCCTAGGCGACGACATCCCGGCTGGGTTCTCGGCGAGACGGCCCGGTGAGGGGGGAGAAGATCAACGATCTATCCCGGGGAACGAGCTCGCCATTCCCCTGGCCCATTTTGAGGTGGGTCTTCGCCTCCCCCTCTGGCAGAGGTTCGTCAGGTACTGAAGTACTTCGGGGTCGTCATAGGCCAGATGACCCGAACTCTGTAGTGTTATGGTAGGGTTCGCTTGCTTCCTACGGGAGGAGCGGATCGAGTTTTAACGTTGCGGTTTTCCGCAAGCTATTCTCCTTTCGTGCGAATCGGGATGGGCACCGCCTACTTCTCCAGCGCTCACCTCAAGGTGAGGAGACCGTTAACAAGAGTCACAACTGGCTCAAGAAATTTTTGTTGTCAAGGTGGATTTCGGCAACGTTCCCTACTCGCCGGTTGCAGCTCAGCGAGGCGAGTTATCGCCAGCCGAGCTGGGAGGCCATGAAGCTGACTTGTGTGGGTTCTTCTCCGGGAAGAACTTCGAGGTCGCGTTACCTGCGCCGCAACCTCGACGACTTTGCCGCCATTCCACCTGGTGGAGGTTTGCCACTCGCCACTACCCTTGTCTCGCTCTTTGCTCCTCAGGCCTCACCCTTTCTTTTCTGCAAGCGAGCGAGACGTGCCCCTTATCCCCCTATATGAGAGTGCCCGGGTCGCCTCCGGGGTCCTCTCTCGCGCTCAGGCCGCTGGACGCCCGCTCAGCGCGAGGGCCCGTCGATCACTGCCAAGAAAAGGCCGGGTCGTGAGCAGCCCGCTCCCCCGCCAAAGACGGCGAAATCTGCGAGTGTCAGCAACTAGCCGGCGGCCAGAGGAAAGGCAAGGCCCGGCTGATCAACAGGCCGAGGGCTCCCCCCCCATAGTCGCTACGACCAGCAACATTCCCGCCGAGGCGGCGGGTACTTCGGGCCGCGGATGGGTCGCAAACCGCCGCGAGGCCGGTGCCGAGAGGGCATCGCAAACTTCGGCTACGGCGAGAAATATCTGGACGAGCTGGCGTCCGCTCCTGTCATGGGACAAGGAGTCTAACCGCGCAGTGGTCTCGACTCTATTGCCGAGTTGGCTGGAGCAGGACACCATCGGCGGGGAGGCATATAATTTTTCGTTCGGCCTGTACTCGCGAGAGGATGCCGCCATCTATGACAAGGAGGCGACGCGAGTATTGGTGCATGAGAGCGCGCGGGCACAACTACGCGGCCTGGAGTTGGCCCACATGGTGGGGAGGCGCTGCACCCAGCTGGAGCGGAAAGCCGCCTCTCTCCAGAAGTTGGCGGCGAGAGGAGGAGGAGGACGCCCGAAAACTCGCTCAGGAGTACTTGGATCTTCAGAGAAGGCGAGCCGACGCGACCGAGGAGACCCTCGCGCAGTACCTGGGAGGGTGGTACGTGCTCACTTCCAACGACCCGCCTCTCTTCGCTAATCCACCTTATAACTCCCTTTTCCGCTTTTCAGGATTGCCGCGATGGCCAGTCGGATGGGTGCTGAGATCGCCACCCTTGCTCAGGACAAGTCAGCGCTGGAGGCACGGTTACGCGAGCTGGAGACCCGCCGCTTGTCCCTCCGCGGATAACAGGGGCTGCCCGCTCGCACACCACTCCGCACGAGTTGGAGGTACTGATGCAAAAGAACGCCGCCAGCGCCGCAAAGTACACGATTGCAGATGCTGCTGCGACGCGCGGATCTTCTCAAGAGCGAGGCGGCGGAGGAACTCTCGGCGGGCGACGTGGTGCCAGCGCTGTTCCTTCCCGTACCGGACCCTGGAGACCAGTCCTTCCAGTGCATTAGGAATTCTTGCCCCGGGATCTTACGTCGCCCCGTTTTTTTGATATTCGTATGTTTACCAGGTGACATGTTCTTTTTCGCTGTTTGAGATGTAAGCGCGGGCCGCGCTTTATTTTTGATCCTCATTTATTAATGCTCTTATACATGTTTCCCTACTTGTTATTTACGTTGCCTGCTGTCGTCGCGCGATGTGATTTTTTCCGCTTTGCCGCTCGCCGCCTGCTCACCTCGTGTTCGTCAACGGGGTCGCATGCCTATGGATTCGGCTCGGGAGTTATAGGGGGTCTGGCAGGCCGTCCGCTGTGGGCGACCTGCATCAGTGGTACGGTCTCCGCTGCCGAGGCCACTCGCAGACCGGGCGAGGCGACGCGGCTCGCTGAGGCGCGACCCGGGTTCTCGCCTCCTCCGACGCCAATCTGTGGGCTGGGTGGTTAGGCTGGAGCCTCCCCCTTTGGCTAATCTTCGCGGACTCCAATCCATTGTTAATACCATTTGAGTAGCTTTTCGGCCCATGCTGGCCTGGTGGGGGCCCGACATCGTGATTTTCTCTGGGTCGGCAAACTGCTGCCATCGAGTGACTTCCGGCCCTGTCAGCTAGGTGAGGAGCCTGGATGCGGGATATTCTCGAGGCCAAGGATGACACAAGTGACTTCCGGCCCTCCAGCTAGGTGAGAGCCTGCAGCGGGATCTTTCGGGTCCAAACACATTCCTTCGAGTGACTTCCGGCCCTGCCAGCTAGGTGAGAGTCTGGCAGCGGGATCTTCTCGAGGCCAAGGATGACTCGAGTGACTTCCGGACCTGCCAGCTAGGTGAGAGCCTGGCAGCGGGATCTTCTCGGGGTCCAAACGCATTCCTTGAGTGACTTCCGGCCCTGCCAACTAGGTGGAGAGCCTGGCAGCGGGATTTCTCGAGGCAAGGATGACACCGAGTGACTTCGGCCCTGCCAGCTAGGTGAGAGCCTGGACAGCGGGATCTTCTCGGGGTCCAAACTATTCATCGAGTGACTTCCGGCCCTGCCAGAGGTGTGAGAGCCTGGCAGCGGGATCTTCTCGAGGTCCAAACATATTCCTCGAGTGACTTCGGCCCTGCCAGCTAGGTGAGAGCCTGACATCGGGATCTTCTCGAGGCCAAGGATGACACCGAGTGACTTCCGGCCCTGCCAGCTAGGTGAGAGCCTGTTAGCGGGATCTTCTCGAGTCCAAACATATTCCATCGAGTGACTTTGGCCCTGCCAGCTAGGTGAGAGCCTGGCAGCGGGATCTTCTCGAGGCCAAGGATGACACCGAGTGACTTCCGGCCCTGCCAGCTAGGTGAGAGCCTGACAGCGGGATCTTCTCGGGGTCCAAACACATTCCTTCGAGTGACTTCCGGCCTGCCAGCTAGGTGAGAGCCTGGCAGGGGATCTTCTCGAGGCAAGGATGACCGAGTGACTTCTGGCCCTGCCAGCTAGGTGAGAGCCTGCAGCGGGATCTTCTCGGGGTCCCAAACACATTCCTTCGAGTGACTTCCGGCCCTGTCAGCTAGGTGAGAGCCTGGCAGCGGGATCTTCTCGAGGCCAAGGATGACACCGAGTGACTTCCGGCCCTGCCAGCTAGGTGAGAGCCTGGCAGCAGGATCTTCTCGGGTCCAAAACACATTCCTTCGAGTGACTTCCGGCCCTGCCAGCTAGGTGAGAGACTGGCAGCGGGATCTTCTCGATGCTAAGGATGACACCGAGTGACTTCCGGCCCTGCCAGCTAGGTGAGAGCCTGGCAACGGGATCTTCTCGGGGCTCCAAACACATTCCATCGAGTGACTTCCGGCCTGCCAGCTAGGTGAGAGCCTGGCAGCGGATCTTCTCGAGGATCTAACACATATTCCATCGAGTGACTTCCGGCCCTGCCAGCTAGGTGAGAGCCTGGCAGCGGGATCTTCTCGAGGCAAGGATGACAACGAGTGACTTCCGGCCCTGCCAGCTAGGTGAGAGCCTGGCAGCGGGATCTTCTCGGGGTCCAAAACACTTCCAATTCTCTATGCAAGCTGGCTATGACAATACTGGGGGGGGGGGAAGGAATTCATTATAATCAAAATGTTGCTTACAGGCGTTTAGGAAAAAACCTTTTCAGGCGTCTCCACTCCAGGTGAGACTCAGGGTCTCGCCCTCTACATTTTGGAGCCGATAGCCCCTGACTTCAAGGCTTCCTTTACAATAAACGGCCCCTCCCAGCTGGGGTTGAGCTTCCTACGGACGCTGACCTCCCTGCCGCGTCTACCTTCTTCAGCACCAGGTCTCCTTCTGCGAACTGCTTGACCCTAACATGCTTGTCAAAGTATTTGGCCATCCTTCTTTTTACCTCCTCTGTCGGACAGCAGAAAGGTCCCTCAATTCTTCCACCATGTCAAGGGAGAGTCTCAGCTCTTCTTCGTTCCCGGCCTGCCATTCTTCTCGGCCCCTTTGGCCGCTTCGACTCGCGGCGTCCGGACTTCAAATTTACGGGGAGCACCGCCTCGCACCATGGGAGAGCTTGAAGGGGGTCTCCCCTGTAGCCGTGTTAGGGGTGGTTCTTAGGGCCCAAAGAACTGCGGGGAGCTGCCTACCCAGCTCCCCCTCAAATTTTCACCTTCTTCTTGAGGAGGTTGACGATGATCTTGTTCGCGGCTCCACCTGCCCGTTACTCTGGGGTGGTGGACCGAGGCGAACCTGAGCTCGATTCCGAGCTGCTCGCAGAAGCTGGTGAACTCGGCACTGGCGAACTGGGGTCCGTTGTCTGTGACGATGGCCTGGGGCAGCCCATGGCGAAATGATCTCCCCCCAAACAAAGTTCCTGATCACTTGGGAGGTCACCTTGGCCAACGCCTTCACCTCCATCACTTCGAGAAGTAGTCGATCATCACTAGGGGAACCTTCTCTGACCGCTGGCCTGGGGAAACGGTCCAACCAAATCCATTCCCCAGATTGCAAAGGGCCAGGGGGCCGTGATACTCTTGAGTTGTTGGGGCGGCTGTAGCTGGAGGGGGCAAACAGCTGGCACTTATGACATCTTCTTGCGAACTCCGCGGGTCTCGGCCCAGGGTGGGCCAGAAATACCCTTGCCTGACTATCCTTCCCTCCAGGGTCCGGCTCCCGGAATGACTCCCGCACTCCCGGAGTGGACTCCTCCAAGATCCTCTGCGCCTCGCCCTCGGCCACGCAGCGAGCCAGCATCCCGGAGAGGGTCTTCCTGTATAGCTGCCCGTCTTTGAGGAGGTAGTAAGCTGACTTGTGCCTCAGCTTCTTCCTGTCTACCCCCTCCGGATATCTCTCCGTGGGAGAGGAAAACTACTACTGGATCCATCCACGAAGCTTGCTGGTCGATTTCCATGAGCTCCCCTTCGTCGATGGAGGGGCGGAACAGGTCGGTGATGGTGCCCCCCGCCCGGGGGGGCCATGCTTCGCAGCTGGTCGGCTGTTCATTCTCTCCCCTTGGCACGTGTTGGATGGAGAAGGTTTGGGAAGGTGCCTATGACCCCTTCACTTTGGCCAAGTATGACTTCAGGGTGGGTTCCTTGCTTCGAACTCCCCGTTGATCTGGGAAGTCACCACCATGAGTCAGTTAGGACCTCCACATTTAGCACCCCCAGCTCCCTGGCCAGGCGCAGCCCTGCTATCACGGCCTCGTACTCGGCCTGGTTGTTGGTAATGGGAAAGTGCACCACCACCGTCTGCTCAATCCGAGTCCCTTGAGGGCTTTCTAGGACCACCCCCGCTCCAAGGGAATGCCTCCCTGAGGCTCCATCCACCCTCACTTTCCAAGGAGTCGGGCGGGTGAGCTCTTCCTCGCTACTTCCACCACGTAGTCGGCCAGGAAGTCGGCCATCGCCTGAGCTTTGATCGAGAGCCGCGGAACGAAGGAGACATTGAACTCGCTCAGCTCCACCGACCATTTAGCCAGCCGGCCTGAATGCTCCACACCATGAAGATGTTGCGGAGGGGATGGTCGGTCACCACTCGGATTGAGTGTGACTGGAAGTAAGGTCTCAGCCGCCGAGCCGAGATGATTAGGGCGAATGCAAGCTTCTACAAGATCGGATACCGGAGCTCGGCTTCTCAGGACCCGGCTGACGTAATAGACAGGGAGCTGTCTCTTTCCCTCTTCTCGAACCAAGACGGAGCTCAGAGCCTCCGCCCCGACCCGAGATTAAGAACAAATCCTCCCCCCCTTCGGCCCTTGGAGCAGCGGAGCCTGTGTCAACTGCGCCTTGAGGGCCTGGAACGCCTCCTCGCATTCCTTGGTCCATTCAAACCTCTGACCACCCCTCAGCGTTTTGAAGAAGGGGGAGCACTTCTCCCCTGCCCGAGAAAGGAAGCGACTCAGCCCTGCTAGCTTCCCGTCAGTCGTTGGACCTCCTTCGCATTCGCGGGGACCCCAGCTTTAAGATAGCCTTGACCTTATCTGGATTCGGCTCGACCCCCGCGGGGGGTGAGGAGGTGCCCCAAGAACTTTCCCCTGCGGCCCCGAAGACACACTTAAGGGGATTCAACCGCATCTTGTATCTGCGTAGGGTGGCGAAGGTCTCCTCCAGGTCCCGGAGGTGGGAGTCACATCGGCCTTTTGATCATGAGGTCGTTCAGTATACCTCCAAATTCCTCCCCCTCTGCTCCTTGAAGACCTATCCATCATTTTTTGGTAGGTGGGCCCAGCATTCTTCAGCCCGAACGACATCATCTTGTAGCAGTAGCATCCGTCCCCTGTGATGAACGAGACATCCTTGATGTCCGGGGGTGCATCCTGATCTGATGGTAACCTGAAAAGGCATCTAAAAAACTCATTACAGAAAAGCCGACGGCTGAGTCAACCAGCGCGTCGATCCGAGGCAAAGGATAACAGTCCTTAGGACAAGCTTTATTAAGTAAGGAAAAATTGATACACAATCGCCAACGACCGTCTCCTTTTTTAACCATCACAACGTTGGAGACCCAGCCGGGGTACTGAATCTCGGACACGAAGCCAGCCTTGAGAAGCTTTGCCACCTCCTCCCTGATGGGCTCCGCCAGCTTGTCCGCCGTGGACCTCTTTTTCTGCTGAACGGGGCGTGTTCCCGAGTCCAGGTTAAGGCGGTGGCAAGCCACATCCGCGTCAACCCCCGGCATCTCCGCGGCGTTCCAGGAGAAGATGTCCACGTTCTTTTGGATGCACTCCAGCATCCTGCCTTGGTCCTCCGGGGTCAGCCCCCACTGACGCGGATCTTTTCCATCCTCCCCCCTCGGGTGAGCACCTCCAGCTCCACCACTTCCTCTGCTACCTCTAGCCTGGATTGTTCTGCCCATCCTTCAGCATCCCCTTCCTTCGGGACGGGGACCTCTACCTACATCTCTTCTCCCGCGCCCCTCACTTCGGCTACCTCCTCCTGATCTCCTCCTGCCGCCTTTCCTGCGTGGTCCTTCACTTCTGGCTCCTCCCCTCCTGCCTCCTGCTCGACCTCCTCCATCCTCCGTCCCATCTCCTCGGCTCCCTCCTGCCAAGTGATGGTGTTCACCGTGGTGACATAACACTCCCGCGCCACCTTTGGGTCCCCCCTGACCCTGACATGGACCCCCTCAGCGTTGAACTTCAAACACTGATGGAAAGACGAGGGGACGCAGCGGAAGGCGCTGATGAGAGGCCTCCCGAAGATGGCGCTGTAGCTGCTGGGGGCGTCCACAATGACAAACTTGCAGTTTCGGGACTGCCCCCCAAGGTGACATGGAGGCCAACTCCTCCCTCTACTTCCTTCCTTTCTCCTGAGAATCCGAACAAGGGCCCGTCCGAGGCCAGCACCCTCTTAGCCTCCACCTTCATCGCATCAAACGCCTTTTGAAGACGACGTTGACGTAGCTCCCATTGTCCACGAGGATCCGAGAGACAGTGAGATTTTTGTTGGCGGCCTTGAGGACCAGCGCATCACAGAACGGATCCTTGCGGTCTGGCATATCACTCCTGGAGAAGGTGATCCTCTCCTCCGGCGGCGGGGTTTGGGGTGTAGAGGCGACGCTCCGACGGTATATGGTGAGGAGGCTTGCCTTGCGGGAAGCCTCGATCCCCACTCCCCCGTGGATCACTCCGATCCCTCCTCGGGTCCCGACATCCACCCGGTCTTCGCAACGATCCTCCTCCGCCCGAGGCAGGACCTCCTCGATCCTCACTTCTTGCCGCGCCTCCTGCTGCTGCTGCTGCCGCTCCCTATTCCCTCTCATCTCCAAGAATTCCGGGAACGTGGCTGTTGCGTGCCCCTCTTCCCGATGGAAGTCGCAATAGGGAAGCTCCACCCTGACCTCCCTTTTCCTCCTCCTCATGATCCCCCTCCTTGCTCCCAAAGCTATGGCCATGGCCTCCTCCTGATCGGGGAGCCGGGGCCTCTGGCCCTGCCTCCAGCCCGGAGGGTGGAACTGCTCCTGCCTCCCCGGATGGTGACCCCTTCTGTAGTATCCTCTTGGTGGCCCCTGCCCCTGCCACTCAGGTCTCCAGCCAGCCGGCGGTCGGGCTCCTGGTGCCCCCACCTCGGCTGTTGTTGCCACTGGAGCTGCCTTTGCTCCCTCTGCCTAGGTTCTCCCCTTCTCTCCTCCTGTGCCTTTCCTCCTCTCGACTCTTTCTCTTCTCGGTGGCCCACCTGGCTAGCTTTCTTGCGAACTCCGGATTCAACGCCTCACCGTCGACCTCTCTCGCCGCCCTCTCCATCAACTCCTCGTAGGAGAGAGGGGGAACTCTCTTCAGCTCCATTCGGAAGAACCCCTGCTGCAGGCCCAGGGTAAAGGCCATCATCAGACTGTGGCCCGACATCTCCTGGACCTGGGTAACTTCCTCCTGAAATCGATCCACGTAGCTCCCCAACGTCTCGTTCACTCCTTGCTTAATGTGGAACAAAGACTTAGACTCCTTCTTCCTCTTCTTCGAAGTAGTGAACCTCAGCATGAACCCTCGGCGCAAGTCCTCGAAGCAGTAGATGGAACTAGCCGGCAGATGGTGGAACCACTCCCTCGCCTTCTCCCGGAGAGTGATGGCGAAGAGTCGGCATTTGAATCCGTCCAACATCTGTCGGATGGAGACCACATCCTCGAACCATTGGACATGCTGGACCGGGTCTCCCTTCCCAGTGTAGTAAGACATCTCGGGTTACCTGAACCCATCTGGGACTGGAGCTGAGGAGACCAGCTCGCTGAAAGGACTGCCCCCCCACTGGGCGAGCCGGCGAGTCTCGCGAGCCCAACTCGCCGAACCTGCCTCGGCTTGTCGAGTCGGGGAAAAGCTCGCGCCCCGGGAGCTCGCACCCTCGGCCTTCCTCGGCCACTTCCTTTCCAGCTCGCCGGCCAGGGGCGTCCTCGCCCAAAGAGGGGGCGGCCGCGATCTGGGTTGCCGGGGTCGAGTACTCGGCCCGCGCGCCGAGTGCGAACTTGACGAGGCCCAGCACCTCGTTACTGAAGTCCTCCAACATCCCCACCGTTGCGAGAGGCGGGGGGGGGGGGGGGGGGGCGAGTCCTGCCTGTCAGATCCTTGTCCTCCCGTCATTGAGCTCGCCGAAGCTTTTCTGCACTGACCACTCTCCATGCTCACCACACCAAAATGTTGAAACCAGAATGCGGCCTCTTGTGGAGTTCGAACCTTGAGAAAGGGGTGGTCTCGCGCCTACTTTGCTCCTGCAAGAAAAACAACGAAGAAGACAAGAAGAAACAGACCCAAGGGATCGACAGGGAGGTCCCACCACAAACCCGGAAGATCTCTGAGCGCTTCCCCTCCTTAGCCAGAAGCCGAGCTAAGGTACCCTCAGAGAGCACTTGAAAACGAGAGTAAGGAGGCACTAAAAGCGTGCCCTCTAAGGTACCCCTTGGGTCTTATTTATAGTTTTCTTGAATCCGAACTGCCAATAACCAAAAGAACTGTCCTGGAAATACCAAAAAGCCCCTGGTTGGGTCTGCCAACAGCCAAACTCCGCTGTTCTGAGGGGCTATTCGCACCCCTGGGGAGTCAGCTCGCCTCCAATCCCCCTCTGTGGGAGGCGGGCACGACCCGGCTCCAGCGGTCCGCCTATTCTTCCTGGGCGAGCGCGAGCCGGACCGCCGCGACCTGCTGTCTTCTGCCGGGGCGGGCAGGTAACCAGGTCGCGTGTAGTGGCTAGCCGGCGGCCATCGCGACCCCCCGATCGGCTCGCTAGCCGCGGGTCGCCGAACCCGTCCGCTTTGGTCAGCGATTCTCTGCGCGACCCGCTCGCTCGCCTCGCCCGGCTCGCTCGCCTGAAATGGGCGGGAGCAGGCCACCCCTCCTGCCGTATATCTGTTCACCGCTTGGGTGCGGGTCGCGGGGCTAGGTCTGCTCGACTTCCCTGGCGGGACCCGCTCGACGGACACGGGGTTGTACAGCAATATATTTCCCAGATTTCTCACAATACTTACCCTTCAATCCTTGACTTAAATTCTCCCCGAATCCTATCATAAAAACATATAAAAAAATGAGAGTACAAACGTTTTGACTCCAAATCATGCGGCAATTGGATTTTATCTACTTTTCATGTATAAATATCACATAACATGGCTAAAAATGGTTAAAATAGGAATGAAGATAACTTCTTTTTGCGAAGTTATCACACCCACATGCTTAGTTCTTTGCTAGTCCCTAGCAAAGGTAAATCATTGTAAATCTTGATATGACAAAGATTTATTACAGTATAATTTCATTCCCGTCTACTCTTCATTATAAGTTAACCAAAATAGCTTCAAGTAATTCTCATTAACTGATGCTAGACTTGCTAATCCATAAGAATTCAAACTTTCATAAATCTATCAGATAGATATAAGATAAGGCTCAATTAAGAATTCAAGTGTTATATGTGATGCCCTTAACAATTTGTCTACATCCCTTACAATTCATTTTCGATAAACTTCGTGACCAATAGGATAGATCAAGAGTACTCTAAGGCTTTGATATGACCTTTACTTGAGTTTGGTAGAAACCGATGCCAAATAAAACGACTTGATGAATTTTGGAGACGTGGGTAGCCATTGATTCTAATTAATTAACTTAGTAGCTTGCCAACTTACGGGGTTTAACTTTCAACAATTTCTTTTTTTTCTTTTGATATTTTCACAGTTGGGACCATTCCAAGTATGAGTGAACATCCTTGGGCCACATATCACTATGCTATATATATCCTTTTTTTATCGTAGTTGAGATCATTCTAAGTAAGCCGGAGCTAACTTAGGCCACATGTCACTATGATATACAAATTTCTTTTTTTTAACACCCATAACTGGTCAGTCTACTAGCTAATGAACATAGGGAAATGAATAATCAAGTCTTTAAGCTCAAAAGTAATATGTGATGGCAACAAAGGTAAGGTTTTACGTGGAAGCAAGGTTAACTACGTATGCTCAATATATTGGCGACTATCGTTGAATTAGAACATACTCGATCTAATCCCATTAGGATCCGAAGTTAATTAAATTAATTAAAAGGGGGTAAACACTTTTAAGAACTATACTGCATGAATGTGAGATAGATTTCTTAATCGAGCTTTAACCAATCAGTCTAATTTCAATTTAATAGTCTGACTCATAGGACTGACTCGTCTAACCTTACAATTAATTTGAAAAACTTGAATAGATTTATTAATAATAATAAAAAAAATGAAGAGCAGACATTTCTAAAATATACCCCATAAAAGCTTTGTCATGCAAGGTATAGAAGGACATGCCCCCATACTTGAACCTTTACGAGTCCCTAGTAAAGCAGTGGTAGTAAATATAATAGCCTTGTATGCGATTGCGAACTTCAAAAAGCATAAGAGTGGAATAAAAAGAAAGTTTCACATGTGAGTCGCCATCATATAAATATGGGTGAAGTGGAACATAAAAGTATAATATATGAACGGAATATCCCACGAAGTAGCAGATTATAATAAAGAGTTTGCATTAAAACAGTGAATTTATTGAGTAACAGGTAAAGTTTCATGACATGAAAACATATAACAATAATTTATGGAATCAACAGTTCAGGAAACAGAACAATTCAGCTAGAGAAGTGATCAACCACAGGGCAACAAGTAACAATTATAAGGATTAGAGCTAGAAAATAAATAACCAAGTAACACGTAAACATTACTTAGCATTCAGTTATTAGCATGCAGTTCAACAAGTTCAACAGTAATATAACAAATTAGTCATTTAGGAATACCGATAACGAGCGTCCAAGGAGTCAATCAATTCCACAATTTTGACAAGAGCAAGGTGTAAATAAAATAAAGTACTTCACTAACACTGAAATGTTTCACCACAGATATTTCCAAAAAATAAAGCAAACATTTCACTAATAATATCGCAAAGTAAATTTCCCATATTCTGAGTAGTGGAGTGTCAACCATCCTCCTCATCGTCGTTAGCATTATCGACCTCGTCCGGGTCGTCATCGTCCAAAAATTCTTTCATTTCGTCGTCTTCGCCGGATGCAAAGACTGCATCCTCCTCGACTGCTTCCGTTTCGTCATGTGGATCTGGCGAGGATGCCGCCTCCTTTCCCTTAGAAGTAGAGGGTTTGTGGTCATACCAAGCAGGATTCACATCGTGGACTGCTATCGTTTCTTCAGGTACGTTCAAATGGCGGAGAAGGGCCACTTGATTGTGATGTAAAATGTTTAAATGTGAAGCTAGATCACGATGTTGTTAGCGCTGATATTTGGCGGTGCCTTGCAAATATTTAAATATGATCGGCCAATCCGGAGGATTAGGGGAAAGTGGCGGTGGAATTGGAGGTTGGGTGGTTTTGCTCGAAGACACAGAAGGACGTTGTTTCTGAGCGGATTTGGGGGGGTGGGGGGTAAATAAGGTAACCTATTTCAATTGAACCGACTAAATAGGTAAAAAAAATAATCCATCAGACAGCCGGTTCAAACTATTTCAATTGAACCGGCTGTTTGCTTAATTTGCGCTTTGTAAGAGAAAAAAGGCAGAGAAAATATTGTTGCAACATTTTGCGAAAATGTTGTAACATTTTTTTCTGAACCAATTTCGAGCTTTGACTAGAGACGAATGAAGGGGAAATGTGATTTTAAGCGTTCGAGACCATAGGATTTCAGTCATGCATCATTTTTTTTCTTTTGGAAACGAATGTTTGAGAGAAACACAAACAAACAAAACAAAAATAACTATAATAATAGATAACTTATCATTAAAATTTGGGGTTGCCTCCCCGAAAGCGCCTTAGTTAATGTCCCGGCTGGACATTCAGCGGCTCGAACATTTTATTTCAAGTGTATGAACGATATTGCTCGTTCATTTTCGTTCCCTAAATAAGCCTTAAGACGTCCGCCATTGACCTTAAACTCTGAATGATCTTTTTCATTGATGATAGTAACGACCCCATAAAAAAGCACTTCCTTGACCCGAAACGGGCCCGACCACCTAGATTTAAATTTACCAGGAAAACTTTTTGTCGTGAATTGAATAATAGAACTAGTTTCCCTAGTTGTAAATGTTTGTCCGTAAGATGGCGGTCATGCCACATTTTAGTACGGTCCTTATAAACCCTTGCACTTTCATACGCCTGAGTCCGGATCTCCTCCAATTCATTTAACTGTAGTAGTCTAGATTTACCGGCTTCTTGAAAGTCAAAGTTGATTTTCTTAATGGCCCAATATGCCCGATACTCCAACTCTAACGGTAAGTGACAAGCCTTGCCGTAGACTAAACGATACGGCTAACACCAATCGGGGTCTTGAAAGCAGTTCTATATGCCCATAAGGCATCGTTAAGCTTTTGAGACCAATCCTTTCAATTTACACTAACCGTTTTAGCCAAGATTTTCTTGATCTCTCTATTAGATACTTCTGCTAACCCATTTGTTTGGGGGTGGTATGCCAATGCTACCTTATGCCTAACCCTATACTTTTTCAACAACGCAGCAAATTGGTGATTACAAAAGTGACTTCCCCCGTCACTTATAATAGCTTTGGGTGTTCCAAATCGACTAAATATGAAGTTTTTCAGGAAGTATAACAACACCTTTGCATCATTTTTGGTCGTGGCTATGGCTTCGACCCATTTCGATACATAGTCTATGGCTAAGAGGATAAATAAATTACCATTCGAATTAACGAATGGTCCCATGAAGTCTATAACCCAGTCATCAAAAAGCTCAACTTTTAGAATTGGGTTCATAGGCATAGCTTCGTTCTTATTAATATTTTCTTCCTTTTGACATCGATCACACCTTTTCACATGTTCTCTAGAATCATGATATAATGTAGGCCAATAGAATCCGGCCTCTAAGACTTTCATAGCTGTCCTATTTCCCTTGAAGTGTCCTCCGTAGGGAGAACTATGGCAATTTTCTAAAATAGGATGCATTTCTACTTCCAGGATACATCTCCTCACTACTCCATCAGCACCAATTTTAAACAAATAAGGTGGGTTCCAAAGATAAGACCGCACTTGGTGTAAGAACCTCTTTCGTTGTTGGTAGTTTAAATCTGAAGGTAAGATGTTACTAACGAGGTAATTGACGTAATCGACGTACTATGGCACTAACCCCTCTGATATAGCTAAGATTTGCTCATCTGGAAATCTCTCCTCAATCTCTAAATGATAATAAGATTCCTCTGGTTCGATCCTGGAAAGATGGTCTACTACAGGGTTATCTACGCCCTTTCTATCCTTAATCTCCAAATCGAATTCCTGCAATAATAGTACCCAACGAAGCAACCTCGGCTTTGTATCTCTTTTTTCCATCAAATAACGGATAGCCGCATGATCAGTAAAAACGGTGACTTGAGTGCATTAAAGATAAGATCGAAAGTTTTCAAAGACGTAGACTACTGCCAACAACTCCTTCTCAGTCGTGGTGTAATTGATTTGAGCTTCAATCAGAGTTTTGCTCGCGTAGGCTATGGTGTGAAAAAGTTTCTCCCTAACTTGACCTAGAACTACACCCACAACATAGTCACTCGCATCACACATAAGGACAAATGGTTCACCCCAGTCGGGTGCCACCACAATTGGTGCCGTGGTTAATTGCTTCTTCAGTTTACTAAATGCACTCAAACAATCTTCGTCAAAATGAAATTTCGTATCATTTTCCAACAATCCACTAAGAGGTTTTGCAATCCTTGCAAAATCTTTGATAAACCTTCGGTAAAATCTCGCATGCCCTTGGAAACTCCTTAACTCTTTCACATTCCTAGGAGGAGGTAATTTCTCAATGACCTCAATTTTGGGCTTATCTACTTCTAACCCCTTGCTTGACACATGATGGCCTAGCACGATGCCTTCGCGTACCATGAAATGTCACTTTTCCCAATTCAGCACAAGGTTAGTTTCGATACATCGCACAAGCACTCTTTCTAAGCACTCCAAACACTCCCCAAATGATTTTTCGAAGATGGAGAAATCATCCATAAAGATCTCTATACCATGATCCATGATTTCTGAAAATATAGCAATCATACACCATTGGAACGTGGCTAGTGCGTTGCATAGACCAAATGGCATTGTCCTAAAGGCGAATGTTCCGTAAGGGCACATGAAGGTTGTTTTCTCTTGATCTTCCGGGTCAACCGTGATTTGGTTATACCTGGAATAGCCGTCTAAGAAGCAGAAGAAATCATTACCAGACAACTTATCTAGAACTTGATCTATGAAAGGCAATGGAAAGTGGTCTTTTCTAGTAGCCTTGTTAAGCTTGCGATAATCCATACAAATGCGCCATCCGGTAATAGTTCTAGTCGATATTAATTCGTTCTTATCATTTTTTATTACGATCATCGCTCCTTTCTTCGGAACACATTGAACCGGAGAGACCCAAGAACTATCGGAGATAGGGTATATTATCCCTACATCTAACCATTTTTTTATTTCTTTCTTTACGACCTCTTTCATGGGTGGACTGAGACGGCGTTGAGGCTCAATGGAACCTTTGTAAGATTCTTCTAGGAGAATCTTGTGCATGCATACCGAAGGACTAATCCCTCTTATGTCCGCGATCGTCCAACCTATGGCCAACTTAAATTGCTTCAGCAAATCTATGAGTTGTTGATGTTGTTTTGGCGATAATTTTGAGTTGACAATGACCGGTAATGTATTATTGTCTCCTAGATATGCGTACGCCAGATGTTCAGGTAATGGTTTCAACTCAAGTGTGGGTGGACTAATGATGGAAGGTTTATTTGCACATGTCTTATCTGTCATATCTAAAATCTCCGGCTTACGAGTGAATGTCGGTGAACGTGCACTTATTTCAAAGCATTCTTGAATTTCGTTCTCACAATGAGATTTCTCTTCGTCCGTCCCCTCCTCTTTATCTTCTTCTATATTCTCACTTAAGTTGTAATCATAAAGGATCACACTCTTAACTTCCTCTATGTCATCTTCTTCTAAACGATGAAATTTCATGGCTTTTAGTACATTAAAAGTCACTTGTTCATTGTTAACCCTCATGGTTAACTCACCCTTGTGTACGTCAATCAAAGTTTTTCCGGTGTCTAAGAAAGGCCTACCCACTATAATGGGGACTTCCTTGTCTTCCTTCATGTCTAAAACCACAAAATCTGTCGGAAAAATAAACGTTTCTACCTTGACTAAGACGTCTTCTACAATCCCCTTTGGAAAGGTTAGAGATTTATCTGCTAATTGTAATGTAATTGATGTTTTGGAAATCTCCCCCAACCCTAACTTCTTATAAATTGAAAGTGGCATAAGATTTATGCTCGCCCCTAGATCGCACAAAGCCTTTCCCTCGAATTGATGTCCAATAGAACACGGAATCGTGAAGCTTCCGGGGTCCTTTAGTTTTGGTGGCAATCTCCTTTGGAGAATTGCACTACATTCATGTGTAAGGGTTACCGTTTCGTTCACGCCAAACTTCCGTTTTTTATTTAAGATGTCTTTCATGAACTTTACGTAACTCGACATCTGTTCTAATGCTTCGGCAAAGGGTATATTAACTTGCAACTTCTTAAAGATTTCTAAGAATTTCTGAAATTGTTGATCTAATTTGCTCTTTTTTAGTCTTTGGGGGAAAGGTGGTAGTGGATAGGTTCGTGGGTTCTCCTTCCTTCTTTCCTTTTTTTCTCCTTCTATTTCCTTATAATTTCTTCCAGTTATTACTCCTTCTTGCTCACTCTTATCACCCTCATTTCTTCCTATTGTTACTTGCTCACTAGGACCCTTGACTTCTTCTTGGTCTTGATTTTTATTTTGTTCATGTGGATTAGTGTCTTGACCAACTATTAACTCACACCCACTTCGTAATGTGATGGCCTTACAATGATGATTATCTCCCCTAGGATTGGGTGTGGTATCCGTAGGGAGTGTGCCTTGCGGTCGCATACTCAAAGCGGTGGCGATTTGTCCTAGTTGTGATTCAATCATTCTCATTGACCCTTCCAAACTAGAGAAACGGGCTTCATTCTTTTGCATTGATTCAATGATGAAGTCATCTGTTACCTTTCTAGCTGGTCCCGCTTGGTTGGAATAATTGTTTTGATGTTGAGGATTAGCATTAGAATTAGAATTAGAATTAAATAAGTATGGTGGAGTAGGACCGGAGTTGTTCTTCCAAGAGAAGTTGGGATGGTTTCTCCATTCGGGATTATAATGGTTTGGGTAAGGGTTTGTATTTTGCTTATAATGCCCTCCTAAATAATTAACTTCTTCATTACCCCCTTCAAGTTGTTCAATTGTTAAGGTGGGGTTAGGGGAAACCATGGGAGTAATAATGCTATTGACTTGAGGATTCATTTGATTTTGGTTCAACGTCAAAGCATCTAACCTCTTGTTAATGGTATTAAATTGGGATGTCATTTGGGCTGCAAATGACGTTAATTGGTCAACTTGATACAATCCTGCCGTAGTGGGAGTATGTCCTTGCCGATCGATCAAATGATAGTTGTTAGAAGATAAATCTTCTAAGATTCCATATGCATCTTCCAGGTATTTATTCATGAGAGACCCTCCTGCAGCTCCATCTACTTGGATCATCGTAGATGTCTGAAGGCCATTGTAAAAGGTCCATACTTGTTGGTGGACGGCCAATCCATGGTGGGGGCATCTCCGTAATAGTTCCTTAAAATGTTCCCATGCATCATATAGGGTTTCTCCATTCACTTGCATGAACGTAGAAATATCTCTCATTAATTTAGCAGTTTTGGATGGGGGGAAATATTTGGCCAAGAATTTTTCAACCAATATAGCCCAAGTAGTAATAGACCCATCAGGCAACGAGTTCAACCATTCTTTTGCTTTCCCTTCTAGAGAGAAAGGAAATAATCGCAATTTAATGGCTTCTTCAGATGCGCCATTAATCTTAAATGTGTCACAGATTTCTATGAACCTTCTTAGATGAGAGTTAGGGTCTTCATGATTATGGCCACTAAACTTATTATTCTGGACAAGTTGCATCGCCGTGGAATCAATTTTAAAGTTGTTAGCCTCTACAACAGGTCTAGCGATGCTAAATTGTACCCCTCCCCTAAAAGGCATATTATAGTCACATCATGTTCTCCTATTTTCCATTGGGTGCCCGTTATGCTCTACTTGGCCTCCTAAGTCCTGTCCCTCTTGATGAACATCAGCATCATTGTTGTGATTATTCATGTTGAGTTGATTCGAATTTTCCAATCTAGTTGATTTTCTATTACGTCTACAGGTTCGCTCGATTTCAGAATTTAGAGGAATTAATTCGACGAATCGATACCTGGACATACACTATCGGATGACAAAGATGATAACCCAAATACAATAAACTAACAAGTGAAAACAAAACTTGACCTCCACGTACTAAGGTTCACTAATATTGTAAGAAGAAAAACACTAAATCAGTTGCACCTCCCCGGCAACGGCGCCAAAAACTTGATACGCGCAAAACAGAGCTTGAAAACGCAAGTATACGTGCCGTACAAGTAATACAGAGTGAGTGAGATCGTTCCCACGGAGAAGTGATGGGTTTAGTGCTTACAATTACTAGCTACACCGTTTCTATGAATCCAAGTAAAACGATTAATTGATTTTTTTTGAAAATAGATTAAAACTTTTAGATAAATATTAAAACTAATTTAACTAGATCTTAAAGTAATTTCTTAGCAATTAGAGAAAATAGCCTTGCATTTCTGATTTCATATGTATAACATGATGATGATAAAATAAATATTTCATTTGGTTGAGCTTTGAATTATCTTGCGATGATTTTTAAAGAAGAAACCTTTATCTCTCGATACAAGGAGTCTTAATATCTACGCAACCCTAGATATCTCTAACTTAGGCAAAACGAAAATATTATGAAGTGCAAGAATCAAATTCGCTAGCATAAAAAAGAAATCTCTTTCACTTTTCAAAACTCAAGAGATCTTGTGATACACGCACGTTTCTCCTCTCTCGACTCTTGAAACGCCGTAAAAATACAGAAATTTTGGTTAATGATTCACACTGCTCATCTCTCGATTCTCGCACTGCGATAAACTAGCCCTTAAATTAACGTTATGACGCTCATCTCTCGATTCTCGTGGCGCAATGTAATAAAAAGACATGATCCAACAATTTCACCATAAAAATCACAAGATCTATAAAGATAATCACAAAACAAACCCAAAATCAAAGATGTTCATCATCAAAATACACATACTACTCATATCGTGCAAGACTAGGGAGTTTTAGTTCATGACTGCGGGAAAATAACACAAAACTGAAGAGATCTTACTAAACATTTCGAAAGAAATGCGAATCTTCCCTTCTCCAGTGATGTGGAAGCATTTCCTTCAGCCCGAATGCCAAGACTGGACTGGTTCTTCCTTGACCGAATTTCCCCGGCAGTTTTTCTCCTCCTCTCTAATGTGGCTCCCCAATGAAGAAGAAGAATCCCCCTTTTAATGGCTGAAATTTTCCTCTTTTAAACCTTCCTTTACTCCTCCCTAGTGGGCCCCACATCCAGTCATTTTTAAATGCTGAACGGGTGCTTAAAAATAGGTTATAACTGTTGAAAACACAGTAATTTCGGATCTAAATTTCCTGTAACTGTCAGAAATGTTGCGAATATGTTGCAACATTTCCAGTTCTGTATTTCTGCCCAATTTGACCTACCAGATTTGTTGAGAATATGTTGCAACATATTTCCCAGATTTCTCACAATACTTAGCCTTCAATCCTTGACTTAAATTCTCCCCGAATCCTATCATAAAAACATATAAAAATGAGAGTACAAACATTTTGACTCCAAATCATGCGGCAATTGGATTTTATCTACTTTTCATGTATAAATATCACATAACATGGCTAAAAATGGTTAAAATAGGGATGAAGATAACTTCATTTTGCGAAGTTATCAGTGAGCCATAGCGGCCGCCAGTTCCCTGGACGCACCCCGTCGATGGAGGAATTTGGGGATGCTTTTCTAAAGAGGTACATTCCTGTTTCTACACGGTTGGCCCTTCAGAGGCAGTTTCTGCACTTAATGCAGCGAGACAAGACGGTGGACGAGTATGTGCAGGAGTTCACCCGTTTGGGTCGTTATGCGGGAACGACGATGGCAGATGATGTAGAGAGGGATAACCTCTTCTACCAGGGGCTGAGGGAGAATCTGAGGCAACCCCTCATTTCCATGAAGAGAGCTGGTTTTAATGAGCTAGTTGAGGCTGCCAGGATATTGGAAAGTGATCTGGAGCAAACCCAACATCGTAAGGGTTTCACTCCCAAACAAGGGGAAGGGAAGCCTCCCCAATCCCAGGGAAAGTCTGAAGGGAGTAGGTGGAGAAAAAAGCCTCACCCTTGCAGGTCTGGTGAGAAGAGAAAGTGGACGCCTGGAGGTTCTCACTCTAGGGGACCGCCGACGTGCTACAACTGCGGTAAGGTGGGTACATATCTCGTGTTTGTCCTCAAGGAGGAGCGGAGCAAGAGGCAAGGGAGGAGCAGACTGTGCGCTCCGGCCCCAGTGACGTAGAGAAAGGGAAGATGGCGGAGTCAAGCGCTTCTCGGTTCCAACCGGTGCAACCAAGGGCCTACAACCTTAGACAGCAGGAAGCAATCCGCCAGACCGATGTGGTGACAGGTATGAAGAAATTTAAGTTTAAATTTTGTGCTTCATACTTTTAGACTTTTATGTGTGATGTCTATGTTGTAGGCTTCGTATTAGTTTCTGGATACCCCGCTAGGGTATTGTTCGATACGGGAGCATTGCACTACTTTCTTGCGTAGATCTTCGTCCGGTGAATAGGAGTTGAGTCTTTCTTGGCGGACGCGGAGCTGAAAGTGCGCATGCCCAATGGGTCATCCATGACCACCGGGGCCAAAGGGCGCATCTGTTGGGAGCTGGACGAAGTTGACTTCGTTTTGGTAGCAGCGGTTTTACCATTGGTTGGGTTCGATGTCATTTTGGGCATGGACTGGCTTACAGAGCAGCGCGCCAGTATTGATTGCCTATCTAAGGTAGTGACCCTAAGGAGCAAAGGGCAGGCGGAAGTCAAATTTGAGGGCCTTTGTGGAGTGGCCTGTTCCCTGATTTCGGCCATGCAATTGATGCGGGCGGTTAACCAGGGTGGTGTAGCGCTGGTAGCGTTATTGGAGGTTCGACTCTCCCAGTTGTCTATTGAGGAAGTGCCCGTAGTGGCAGAGTTCAAGGATGTGTTTCCGGATGAACTTCTTGGAGCGCCTCCTCGGCGGGAGATCGACTTCTCGATCGAGTTAGTGCCGGAGGCTAGGCTGGTGTCACGTCCTCCGTTTAGGATGGCACTAAAGGAGTTGGCTGAACTCAAAGTACAGTTACAGGAACTGTTGGAGCAAGGGTATATTAGACCCAGTTCTTCGCCGTGGAGCGCGCCGGTGTTGTTTGTAAAGAAGAAAGACGGTAGTATGCGGCTGTGCATAGACTAACGAGAGCTGAACAAACTGACTATTAAGAATAAGTATCTGATTCCTCGGATAGACGACTTGTTCGACCAGTTGGTGGGGTCGGTGGTGTACTCAAAATTGGACTTGAATTCGGGCTATTATCAGTTGCGAATTCAGGACGAGGACATACCCAAGATTGCATTTGGTACAAGATATGGACACTTTGAGTTTACGGTGATGCCGTTCGGGCTGACGAACGCGCCATCTGTGTTCATGGACCTTATGAATCGAGTATTCCAGGAATACTTGGATTCTTTTGTGGTTGTCTTCATTGATGACATCTTGGTGTATTCCAAATCTGAAGTGGAGCATGAGACCCACTTGAGAGTGGTCTTGCAAGTGTTGAGGGAGAATCAGTTGTATGCAGAATTCTCAAAGTGCGAGTTCTTGTTAGCGAAAGTGACATTTTTGGGCCACGTGATTAGTGGGGATGGGGTGGCAGTGGATCCAACAAAAGTGGAGGCCATCAGAGATTGGCCGGTTTTGAGGACCGTGGCGGAAGTCCGAAGTTTTCTTGGACTAGCCTGGTATTATAGGAGATTCGTGGAGAATTTTTCGCGGATAGCTCTACCCCTCACCTCACTCACTCGTAAAGATCATAAGTTTGTGTGGACTCAAGAGTGCAGTCAAGCATTTGAGGCACTGAAGGAGAGACTGATGATGGCTCCAATCCTAAGTCTACCGCAAGGGACCGAAGGAATTCAGATCTTCAGTGACGCATCGGGATGGGGTTCGGGATGCATTTTGGTGCAACATGGCAAGGTGATAGCTTTTGGGTCTAGACAGTTGAAGCCTCATGAGAGGAATTACCCCATCCATGACTTGGAGTTGGCGGCGGTAATTTTTGTGTTGAAAATATGGCGACATTATGTGTATGGTGTAAAAGTGGAGATCTTCACGGATCATAAAAGCTTGAAGTATCTCTTGGATCAAAAGGACTTGAACATGCGGCAATGCAGGTGGGTTAAGTTTCTTGGAGACTACGAAGTGGCGATTCAGTATACGCCAGGTAAAGCCAATGTGGTGGTGGATGCCTTGAGTAGAAAGTACTCGGGGCAAGGGAATTGGATCGAAGCTCATGATGAGCGGTTGGTACGGGAATGAGATTCCCTTGGTTTGGAATGTGTGGCGAGAGGCGAGTCCAGCGTGGCTCGGTTGAACTGGATTGAAATGCATAATGACTTGTCCGATCGCATTCAGGAAGCGACTCGGTTGGATGTGGAGTTTCAACCATATGTGTTGGAGGCTCAAAAGGGCGAGAGCAGCGCCTGGGAGATGATTGATGAGATTCTGAGAAAGGACGGAAGGGTTTGTATACTGCAGTTCGGCAAACTCCGTGAGTAGTTGATGTTTGAGGCTCACTTCACAAAGTACTCCATTAACCCGGGCAGTACAAAGATGTACTTGGATATGAAGAAATCCTTTTGGTGGCCGGGGCTGAAGCGGGACGTAGCTTTGTATGTGAATCGTTGCCAAACTTGCGCCTTGGTGAAGGCCGAATGTCAGAAGCCGGGCGGGTTCCTGAAGCCCCTTCCAATCCCTGAGTGGAAATTTGATGACATCTCCATGGATTTTGTACACGGTCTGCCTAGATCGCAGTCGGGTAATGATGCTATTTGGGTGATCGTGGATCGTTTAACCAAGGTGGCCCACTTCATCCCAAATCGGAAGGAGGACAGTGTGGAGAAGCTGGTGGAGTTGTATGTTCGCAACATTGTGCGACTGCATGGGATTCCTAAGAGCATAGTCGGCGATCGAGATGGACGGTTTACGTCCAAGGAATGGAGATTGGTTCAGAAGAGTTTGGGCACGAAGCTAAAGCTCAGTACGGCGTTCCATCCTCAAACTGACGGGCAAACCGAAAGAACGAACCGTACTATGGAGGATATGCTAAGAATGTGTGTTCTTGACTTCGGCAAGAAGTGGGAAGATCACCTCTTCATGGTGGAATTCGCGTACAATAACAGTTATCAAGCAAGTATAAAAATGGCGCCATACGAAGTTTTGTTTGGGAGACGGTGTCGAACACCGATGTCTTGGACAGAGGCGGGAGACACCAAAATTTTGGGAAAGGAGGTGGTAGTTGATGCTTGTGAGTTGTTACGGACCATTCAAGAGCGTATGAAGGTGGCGAAAGACCGGCAAGCAAAATACTTTAATGCTCGTCACAGGAAGTTGGAGTTTGCGGTAGGTGATTGAGTCTATTTGAAGATCAAGCCGTTCAAAGGCGTCTCACGGATTCGTCGACTCAAGAAGTTGAGTCCAAGGTTTTTGGGACCTTTTGAAGTTGTTGAACGGGTGGGAGAAGCAGCCTATCGGTTGGCGTTGTCTGCGGAGCTGAGTGGATTGCATGACGTCTTCCATGTCTCCGTCTTGAGGAAAGCCTTGGTGGAGGCTAGTGTGGTGATCAAGCCGGCATCGGTGCCGATAGAGGAAGACTTGAGGACGCGAGTCCGTCCAATTGCTATAGAGGATTCGGAGACTCGGCAGTTGCGGAATAAAGAGGTTAAACTCGTGAAAGTTCGTTGGGACAACTGCGGTCTTGAGGAGCACTCTTGGGAGCGAGAACAAGCCATGTTAGAAGAGTATCCAGAGCTCTTCAAATCAGGTACCGTTTAAGTTGTGTTCCCTTTTGCTTTGTAATTTCGGGACGAAATTCTTTTAAGGGGGAGAGAGTTATAACGCCCCAAAATTTGTACCATTTAATTTCGGGTTCGTCGAGAAGGAAAATTGGTTTCTGCAGGGGGCACACGGCCTGGGACACGGGCGTGTACCAGGGTGTGTCAGGCTCCAGTCGACGATTTGGTCATGAAGTCGACATTTTTTTCGCTCGACGATGTGTCGACACAAGGCACACGGCCTGAGACACGGGCGTGTCTCATGGCGTGTCGAGCCCGTGTCGACAATCGGCCCGGGGAGACGACGAATTTTGCTCGACGATGTGTCGAGACAAGGCACACGGCCTCGGACACGGGCGTATCCCAGGCCGTGTTAGTCGGTCGACGAACTTCGCTCGACGAAGTGTAGAGACAGTGTACACGGCCTGGAGCCCAGGCGTGTTGAGTTAGACACGGGCAAGGACACGGGTGTGTCCAGTACCCGTGTGACTCTCAGGTTGTTTTCGGGTGCTGTGTCGATGGAGGCACACGGCCGACCACACGGCCGTGTCAGTTGGAACACGGGCGTGTCAGGTCAAACACGGGCGTGTCGGATGCCCGTGTGCTTGTTCCAGGCGCATCGGTTTTGACGGCGAATGGGGAACACGGCCCTGGACACAGGCGTGTGCCAGGCCGTGTTCGGCCCAGTTTTATCATTTCAGGCCCGAATCAAGGCCGTTCGTTTCTTTAATTTGGGATCCAATGGCTGGGGGTTGTTCCTGATGGGATATACGTGGGATTGGACCCTTAACAACCCTTATTTCTTTTGAGTGGTTCTCTTTCTAAGTTCTAAAGAGAAGGGAGAGCAAGGAAGAAGGTGAAGTAGAGATCCGGTTGTTGGAGAGGCTTCGGTGCTCCAAATCGCGAGCCAAGTCCGGATCCTTGGAGGCTAGATCGTTGCAAAGGTTTTCATCCGACTATTTTACCATGGCTAGGAAGAGGAGTCGGAAGGTAACGACACTTCTGCTCTCGTTTTTAGGATGCATGTCTTAACATCTTTTCTTTTCTAGTTTTTGGGCACCAAACACTCAAATGAGAGGGGTTTGGGTCGCCAAGGTTCAAGAGGAACCTCCGGGTCGATTGAGTCCGTCCCCGACATGTTTTGCATTAGAGATCCGCTCCGTTAGTGGATTAGGCATGGTGGGTGAAGCCGTAGTCGCGACCGTTAGTACGACTCGGTGATGTTGCATACGAGCTTTAAGATTTCGTAGAGATCCGTTGCGGCAAGATGCCGTTTGTGATGTGGTGATGTTTTCCCCTTTTTATCGAGTGAGTACATGTAGTCGGAACCAGACAAGGTTAGCTCTTTAATGGCGGTAGATGGTTTCCTTGGTGGACAAGGTTAGCTCCGCATGAGTAGTAGATGGTTTCCTTGGTGCGCGGGAATGCTGCAGTACAAATGATGGACTAGGGTGGAATTGTCTTATTTTGTGATGTGCCAAGGCGTGGCTGTGTCTCCGTGGTCGGCTGGCTATCCCGTGATGTATGCGTCATGTGTGGAGAGTGTACCGGCGAGACTAGTCCCCTTTTGTGAGACTGACGAGAATGCCAAGCATGGGGGCAAGCCCGGGCAATGAGGCCATGAGCGGGTGGGGTCCAGCAAGGCTTCTTAGAATCGGTTAGTTGTGTTTGTTGGAATCCTGATCTGAGACGTCAGAGCTTGCAGGCAAGCCCAGGTCTAAGACCTTGAGCGAGTGGGGCCTTAGCAAGAGTTCCATGTGGCGGCTTGTGTGCCGTTGGGGGGAATTGTGTTTCCCTTTTTGTTTGCGGCTTTATGCCAATGGGGAAACGATGAGTACCCAATTGATGTGATGTTGTGCTAGATGCATACACTATAGGGTGCCTTGGGTGAAACCCGGGTGGTTGCATACATGTTGCATAAGTAGGCCCCATTTTTATATTATATGCTCAACCAGTAGAGAACGTGTATGATGTTTGAGACATCCAAGACTGTTCTTAATGCACTTCTTGTTTATATTTATATATTGCATACGAAGTGCTGACTTGCAGGTTGGAGGGTTCCCTAGGGTCCGTTACAGGCGGCCGGGAGGAGATGTGTTGGTTACACAGTTTGAGGTCAGCCTTTGCTGACCCACGTTACTAATAATTTCTACAGGGCAAGGATTGCAAGCAGGAGCTAACTCGCCGGCCAGAAAGGCCTAAGCCTCATGAAGTGTTCCCCGCTTTTGTAACTCTACTTATATGATATTGTATGTTTGAGACTCATGTTGTCCGGCTTGCACGCCGAGGTAAACTAGGAGTGCTTATGCACTTTCATGACTGTTGTATTATTTGAGTTTGGACTCGCTTATGCGGTAAGTCCATAAGGGCCATTTTTATTACTCTTGTAGTGGTGGATAACTTCTAGTCTTGCTTGTGTTTCTGCTTTGTTGTGCAAAGAGTTTTGAGTGTTGTATCATCTTATAATACTAAAGCTGTGGCGTCCGTATGTTGTGGGGCCCCGGCCGGACCCATATTATACGGTCATTACAGGGGAGGTGTTACACGTTGAGTGAGCTTTCCTCTCTCAACGCTTATGGACTTAGTCAAATATCAGCACAGCTTTTTTGTGGCTTTGACTTACAATGCAATACTCAACGAGTATAGAGTATGGTGTTGAGTGAGTTATACTCACTCAACGCTTGTGGATTTAGCCACATTTCTGCCCATTTTTTCTTTGGCTTTTACTGCATTATCCTGTCCCACAGCCTTTTGCTGTATGACGTGGAGTGAGTTGACTTAACTGAATGCCTGTGGACATAGCCACTTTCACAGCTTGCCACTAATTTGTCTTTGACTGTATAAGATTCACTCAGCACTATAAGTCATCCGACATTGAGTGAATGACTTTTACTCAGCCCATGTGGACATAGACAGATTTCTGTCTATCCACACTTTAGGTAAGTGTTTACCTGGCTTAACCACTTAGGTTATCTGTCCCATCAATGTTGTTAGGACATTCTGTAATCACAAAACTTGAGCACAAGTTAGATCACCACATGTGTATACATTGTTTGCTAGGTCTTCTTCAAATCCAAGACATTAAGAACAATGGACCCAACAATGTCCCCCTATTTGAAGAAGTCAAAACCTATGCCAATGTATACATTAACCTACTTATGCAACATATACATAAAATACTAGTACTACATAAATCAGAAAAGTAATAAACATAATCATAACAAATGATATTTCATTTAACATATAAGGAATTATAATGTTTGTGCATGAACCAAAATGTCACATTCCTTAACCATATAAGCAGAACCTAAAACTTTTCAAGTTTCAGGTTCCTTTATCACAATTACACTACCCTTGGATTTTTTTGCAGGTTTGTCTTTTGTTCCAACAATATTCTATGATTTCTTGTCTGCTTCATTAGCTGTCTTTGCCTTAGTTGCTTTTTCCCTTTCAGCTTCAGCTTCAGCTTTACCTTTCTGTCTTTGAAAATAGCTGAAGGGCTTGGGGAAGTACTTGAAGGGTTCAACTGCACCAGGAGCCAAAGTGTTAACATTCTTGTTCTTCCTGTAAATTCTCCTTTCAGTTTCCCTCTTTTCCATCTTGTCCCATTCCATTTTGTTGTACCACTTTCCTCTGTCCGACCTCTTGATTTTGACCTGATCCCAAGCAAGTTGAATGGTGGATCTGGATTCAGGGCTCCGCGGCTCGAAATCAGGCCTTTTCTCGATTTCCTCCATATATCTCTTTTTTCCTTAGCCTGACTTCCTCTTCTGTTTTAGCAGCAGTCATCTCTTTTGTCTGTAGTGCCAGGTCTACAGTGGGGCTGAAGGAAGGAATCGCAACAACAGTGGACTGGCCTTCCCACTGATCATCTTCACTATCATATTCTTCTATGTAATGAAAATATTGCTAAGCAGGTTCTTTGTTCAAAGCCTATAACACTTGAGAAAGCATCATGGGATGTTATCATATTGCACTGGATCTATTCCCAATGAGCCTCTTACCACGTTGGTTTCCCATACCATGTTTTCTGTGTTAGTCCTTATAGCTTCACTGTCCCCCTTTTTGACTTCTTCAATTATTTAAATGGTCCGAGAGATGCTTCCATTGCTTCTTTCTGTTTCTAGGTAGTTCACTCCAACAGTAACATGATTTTTGACTTCCAACATGTGGTCATCAAGTAGCTGAATACTGCCTTCCATCTTGGCAAAGATAGCTGTATTCTGTTCATTCCTCAGAACTTTATCATTTTTATGAATGGTCACTGAGTTCTTAGCCTGAATCTTTTGATTCTCTATGGCAATGACTATTTTCTGTCTTGACACATCCAGCTTCTCCATGGTATAGTCTACAACTGGAGCAGCTCTTTTAAAGAACTTGACAGTTTCTCCTTTCAGCAAGTTTACTTCAAATCTTATAGATTTTGATCTATGTTGCCAGATCATTCCTGATATCTATAAGGGCTTCATCCACATAATTTTCTAATGCTCTCCTCTGTTCATCCATCAGGCCCTTTAGCTGGGCTAGGAACATTGGTGGCATCTGGTCTGGTTGAGCAGAGGTGCCTTCATCTAGAGCTTCCTGTATTGGCCTGTTACCTGTTCCTTGTGCAGAGTCACTTTTGGATTGGCCATTCTCTGTATTTGCTGAGGTGTGTTTTTTCTCATGACTAGATTCCTCTTTCTCAAATTCAGAGGAGACTAGATCATGTACTTCATGAGCAGGGAGTTTAGATGGAGTCTCCCTCTCAACCTCTGCCATGCCTTCATTTGCATGCAGTTCAGTAGTAACAATATCTGTATCCCTTACAATGGTCTGAACTACTTCTGGAGGGAACTATACCTGCTCCCCCATAAATAATGCATCTTGCATTATCTCTTCTTTCAGTTGTTCCCCCTCAACTAGTGCATTCTTTTTCTCAGTGAACGTTGCTTCCATAACTTGAGCCAGGAGTTGCTCACCTTCAGACATTGTAATCTCTATTTCAGAATTCAAATTGATCTCCCCCTCACTCTGAGGCCTGGGAACATCAGTATCATCAGATATATGCAAATGCCCATCTGTATCATCAAGTCTTGAGGAATCTTCCTCCATCCTTACAGAGAACCTGTCAACAACTTCCTTTACCACTGCTTCAGCCATCTCAGCAGTAGGCACATCATCCCCAGGGACAGTATCTGACTCAGGTCTACTTACGCGACTTTGTGGAGTAAGTTCAGAAGAGGCTGATACCTGAGTATCCATGTCCTTCCTGGACTTTTCTTCAGTAGATGTCAGTTCTAGATCATGAGGTTCTTCCTCATTAGAAGAACTGCTAGTGGGGTTGGGGTTAGGAACAGTAGCCTTCCATTCTTTTCAGCTGCTGATGGTCCATGGGGTAGAAGGACCCTGTCCCACCTCTCCAGCATTTTGAAGTCCATTCTTCTCATATGATGTATTCTTGTTCCCAGCTTCAAGTTCAAAATCTCTGGAACCGTTTGTCATAGAAATAGGAACAAAATTCTCCCTAAATTCGGTACAGTCACACATTCAGTAATCCTTTCAAACACAATTCTTCCCCAGTGAGTTTTCTGGTCAATATGACCCTATTAATTAGGTCAAGCATCTTTTTCGAGATTTGTCGTGGGAGCCTATTTTACATAACAGAGCCTTCCCGATGACGTCTGCCAAGAACTTACCTTTCATGTTCAGTTCCCTCCTTAGGATTGATTCAGTGGAGTGCTTGGACAACCCACACAATTTCATGGCAGTCTTTACATCATCCCGCGATAGTTTGTCTTCGTCATCAGTTGCAGAGAACTTTGTGAGCATTAGGGCTTTGGCTAGCTTTCTTGGTGTTATCTTGACTTTTGTTCCACTTACAGTCGTCTTGATTTTCTCAAATGTAGCATCTTCCCTGACATTGGAGAATAATTCTAGAACCTCCCGTATCAATAGTAAACAGGGTTCTGACAGGATGAATTCTAGGTCAGATGTTTTGAGAAGATGAAGAACATACTGTACATATTCAGGAGCATCTTTGAATCCATTTCTCACCAATTCCGAACCATCGAATAGGAAATCTTGACTTTTGGGCGCCATTTTGCTAGAGATTTTTTGAGGGCTAGCGAGAATGGCTTTCCGTCGATTCGACGAATATGGGCGGGAGAGGGCAAGAAACAATGACTTTGCTTTATGCACAAGCTCTACTATTTATAGTTATTTCTTAAGAGAATACGGAAGGGCACTTACCTGATTGAGATCAAGGTTGTGATCAATGGCTGGGGTTAATTTCCGCTACTTAGCTGCAGGCTGACTAATCGATAGACTTTGTTGAGTAAGCCTATTTTTCTCAACATTTTTCTTCTTGTTCTTTATTGATTAACCATTTCTTTGGCAATTTAATTGCCTTTGACTTCTTTAGTAATACTAAATTTGCCTAATCAGTAGGGATTAAGATGATCTGCAATGCACATTATAATATGTGTCCTAATGGAGTGCAAATTGAACTAGCTTCAACATGCCCTTGTCAATTTTGAGGATGTTGAATCAAGATGCATCTTGTGCCATAGTGAACATGTGGGCCACCAACTTATTTATTTAGAAGAGTTTTTAGACAATTTTCTCACTCTATATCAGAATTCAATTCCAACATCTTATCTCTAAAATGCATAATTTTAGCAATTTAGCAAATATTTAGTAGAATTAAGAGCTAGGTGAATTCTACTTTCTCTACCCTGTAGACTAGGAGCAGATGTTGGATTCACAGTCTCTAAGCACACCAGCATCCTTGCTCCTGAACTTTAGCCATTGATGTGCATCTGGCTTTCTTTTACTAGCTCCCCCTCAACAGTTGCACATATTTTTGACATCTTGTGCATGATGATTAGTTGAATCATTCCTTATACCAAGACTTAGGTCTGGTACATCTCTGTCCAAGTACCACAAAAGGACATGGACACTTGAACTATCCTTCAAAACAGAGTTTACCTTACCTCAGGAACCCAATATGACTTGGGTCCTAGGTTCCTGTTAGCTTGATGATACATATGTCTACCTACAGGAGTCCTGTTAGGAAGACACTGCCTTTCCTTTGGCACACAGGAGTTGTACCAACAATCAATGATAAAGTGGACCACTCTGCCACAACACCAACATTCATGGATGTTGTATCTCCTTTTCTGAACACACCTTGAAGTGTGCAAGCCATTTCTGGTTGCCTGTTTAGTGGGGAGAACTGAGGCCTTCTTCTTGTTTCTTCCAGTAAGAGCTTGAACAGAAGTGGGTCTGTCAGTAGAGGAACTTGATTTACTCTGAACTCCATTAGCAATAGCCTTCTTTGCAGTTGGCATGTTCTTAATGGCTTCAGAGGCAACCAAGTCAACTTTATTGATTGAAGCACTATTAGTTTGTGTTCTTGCTTGAAGAAACTTAAAATAGACTACACCCTTATCCTTGAGTGATGGGGCTGAGGCACTAAATACAAAAGGTCCAGGATGGGCCTTTTGGACTTTTACATGGGGAGCCTTCTGTGCACTCAATCTCATGACCTCTCTTCTTATATTATAAGGTACTTTTGTAATCTTACAAAGAAGATTCCCACACCTCCAGTTACCACACTTACAGTCTTGGTCATACCTGTTGGATGAGAGAATTACCTTGTGAAAGGTTGACCGAGGCCTGACAGGAGATTGGACTCTCCTCTGAGATTGGATAACTTTAGAAATCCACTCAAATTTTCTCTTGATAGAATCTATCTTAGAGAAATTAGCCACAATCCTCTTTTCCCTTTTAAGTTTCTCTTCAACATCCTTGATAATGGAGTCCTTATATTTGATTGACTCAATATGGATATCTATCATGGTCTTCAGATGAGATACTTCCCTCTCTTTTAGACATAGCAAAGATGAAGTCTCATCTATATAGGAAGCAGCCAGCTGTAAGGAGGCAATTTACTCTGCTTATTTCTTAACAAGCATCTTGCTTTTATTGAAAGCCTTCAAGAGCACACCATGATTCTTAATCAATTGATTGATATCATCTTCTGAGGGAGGACTCTCATCATCACTTGATGAGGATGCATAAGAATTTGTGCAGTATTCATATCCCGACTCTGAGGATGATCTAGATGAGTAATATAACTGATTTTGTCTAGGCTGATGAAAGAAATTGTACGTAATCACCTAGAGGGGGGGGGGGGGGGTGAATAGGTGACTTTAATCTTTTTAAATTTTTAGGCAGACTTAATCACAGCATGCTGAATTAATCACAGCATTCACAGATCTTTACACAGCATACATAGAATCAGTCACACACACAGAGTACACACAGTTTTATAGTGGTTCCCCAAGGTCTGGGTACATCCACTTCCCCCCTTCGCCTATCTAGTAGTGTACTAGATTCGGCCAAACTTCTCCACTATTCCTCAGATCCTCAGATCTTATACTCAGAAACCCAAATAGGTTCCTACAGCTCAGAGTGATCCCACTCCTATAACTCAGGCACACAGCCCTACCACTCAGTCTTCACAAAGACCTACACTCAGCCACAAGGCCTACACTCAGAGAAATGAATCTCCTACACTCAGGCACACAGGCCCTACCACTCAGCCTTTATAATTTCAGGCTTACAACTCAGATCCCTGAGGATCCTACAAGAAATTAAAAATACAATGTATATACCTACAACTCAGAATAAGAGAGAAGAGTTGACAGGTTTCTTGATGAGTTCTTGGAAGAATTTTGCTGAGATCAACCTCCCTTGGCTTCCTTCAAAGCTTCTTGAATTTTGAACACAATAGGGTTGAGTATCAATGCAGCTGATCTTCAATCACTGCTAACTTAAGAATCACAACTCAGTCTGAAACTTTTCTTCACAGCCTGGTTCAACAGCTGTCTTCTTGGAAGGAGCTCTCTCTCTCTCCAACTTCTTAGATCTTCACTTGAAGGTCTTCTTCTAGATGTGTTGTACTTCAATGATTCATCAATCAATCTTCTTTGATGTATTGATCATCCACTGCTGTTGACAGAATAGGCCTTTATATAGAGTTTCTTCATGGCGACCGGCTGATCCGGTTCCTAACAGCTTTCTGACAGCTCTGACAGTTGCAGTAGACCGGCTGGAATGGCAGCTGTCAAGTCATCCAGTCACTTCTTGAATTTTCTGTAACTGTCTGAAAGTGTCGAGATAGTCAGTCTTTAAGTGTCGACACTGATAGACTAAGTGTCGACACAAGTAGACTAAGTGTCGACACTAGCCTTTATGGTGTCGACACAACTCCTTGTGTTGTAGAATCTGCTTCTCGACACTGCTTCTTCAACATGTGTGGACACTGATCCTGTGTATCGACACAAGTCCTTCTTCTTTGATACTTAGTTGATTTCTTGTAAGTGTCGACACAACTCCTTTGTGTCGACACATCTTCTTGTGTTGAACTTGTTAAGTGTCGACACATCTTCTTGGTGTCGACACATGCCTTCTGTGTTGAACCTTTTGCTGAGTGTCGACACATCTCCTTTGTGTCGACACTTGTACTTAGATTTTATTGCAATTTGCTGAGTGTCGACACAGCCTCCTAGTGTCGACACTTTCTTCATATGTTGAGACTTTTGCTGTGTGTCGACACTTCTCCTTGTATCGACACATTCTTCTTGTGTTGAGACTTTGTCTGAGTGTCGACACATCTCCTTTGTGTCGACACTTGTACTTAAACTTTGTTGAAGTGTTGCTGAGTGTCAACACAACCTCCAAGTGTCGACACTTTTGATGTCGACAAAGTACTTCTGGGTGTCGACACTGCTTCTAAGTGTCGACACAACTTCTCTGGACATTTCTTCAATGTGTGTCGACACAGCCTGTATGTGTCGACACTTTCCTTCTGGTGTCGACTCTGCATTCCTGGTGTCGACACAATTACTCTAAGTGTCGACACTGCTTCTCTAGGTGTCGACACAAGCCTTCTTAAGTGTCGACACTATTCTTCTGGGTGTCGACACATGAACTTATAAACTTTTCAGCTTTCCCTGCAATTACTTAACCTGCACAAGGTAACTCAAAATACATCAAATACACCATGATGTATATCAATGAGTAGGGTGAGGCTTCTTCAAATCAGGTACATTTATCCCAATGTACCCAACAGCTGATCCTGGCAAAATTCTTCTTTTGGTGTAGCTGTAAGCCCATAGCATATGCATTCATCTTCTTCAGCTTCATACACCTCTGAGTCACTATCTGAATGTGATAGAGTGGCCCTGATCCTTGCTCTTGTATCTGAATAGACTTAGTCTTCTGTAAGAGCTGCCAACAGTCCAATGCTGTTCTTGTCCTTTCTACAGATTTGAAGCTCAATTACTCTCCACACCTTATGATTCACTTTTGAACACATAAGTTTAAACTTTTTTAGCTATCCTTTGAGGTCTACTCAGACTGTTAGGTCTTTTTGAGTAACCTCCCTCTGATACCACTTGAAAGTCTAATTTTAAGAATAGCTAAATCACCTGGGGGGGGGGGGTGAATAGGTTTCTTAGTCCTTAGTGACTATCTTTTATTTTCCTTTAGTTGGATGCTTTATTAGTTGATTATATTCTGCTTTCAAGACATGCAACCTGCAACAAAGCCAACACAGAAAAGCACACCCAAGATTTATAATGGTTCCCATGACAAAGGTACATCCACTTTCCCTCCCACCTATCCAAATATCTTGTTGGACTAGGTACTTCTCCAAAACTCTGTTCCAAAGAGCTTACACCTCAGATCCCTTAGGATCTCTCAGTCTCCTCAAGACTCATAGCTCATCCACAAGGGACTAAAACTCAGTAATCAGCAGATCACCTACCTTAGGCCAAAGGCCCTACACTCAGGCTGGGAGGACAACCCTACCTCAGATCCACTCAAGATCCTACCTCAGGCACAAGTGCCCTACAACTCAGTGAGAATGACTCACCTACCTCAGACTTGAAATCAAGTCATACAGCTCTGATTCTCAACAGAATCCTATCTCAGAGCAAACTTGCTCCTACCACTCAGATCCAAAAGGATTCTACAAGATGGAAGTGAGTTGGTGGGCTTCTTGATTGGACACAAGAGAAATTTCTCTGTGCCAATCTACCTTGACTAAGATAGACTCAGCCCAACTTTGACTCCAGGAATATATTTTCTGAGTCTACCTTTACTTGAACTGAGATACACTCAGTCCTAACTTCTTCTTCACAACACCAGGGATTTTTCCTGCTAGATTTATGAAGTGACTGCAAAAAAACTTGCTTCTAACTAAGCTGAAAGATTCTCAGCTCAACTTCTTCACAGCACCAAGGATACAGATCTTGCTTTGGGTTGTGCTGGAAGTAACTAGCAAAAAACAGTTCCGCTTCTTCTTTCTTTCCTGGACAGAGGAGATTCAGCCCTAACTTCTTATTCACAGCCTCCTGTAGATATTCTTCAAAGTCATGCAGCTGGATCTGTGAAGAACTTGCTGGTGCATATGTAAAATGTCACCAGCTATCCTACTTTCTTTCTTCTTAGCTTCTAAGGAAGATCTTCAGATTTGAGCTTGCTGAACTGAGAACCAACTTGATCAACAAAAACTTGTTATCTATTTCAGCTTCTCCCTCAAAAGGAAGAACTACTGATATTGCTGTTACAGGTGAGGATGACACCAGCTAACTTACTTTCTTTTCTTTAGAGGTTTGCTTTGATCTTGCTGATGTTGATGAAGAAGACACACAACTAACTTATTTTGCCTTCAGACTTCCTGTCTTGAGCTTCCTATTATTTTATCACAGCAACAATTGCAGTGAAGAGGAACTATTATGACTACTTCTTTTTCTATAAAAGGCTTCTCCTTTAATTGATTGCAACCCAACGATTCTTTTAGCAGTGGGCCCCACACCATTGATGGCCAGCTGCTATGTTGCTTTAACATCAACCGACGTACAGTAGCTCTGCGGTGCCTTTTGTAATGTACTGTAGTTTTATTGCTAACAATTTGAATAAGGTTGACTTGTTGACTAGCTGACGTCAGCGCCTGTGGAATTAGTCAAAAAATCAAGCATTAGTATAATAGGCGTTGAGTGAATGAGCTTCACTCAACGCCAAAGTACTTAGACAGAATTCTGTCTATCTAGGCATTGACAGTGTTGAGTGAGTAAGCTTCACTCAACGCTTTATGCCTTAGCTTATTCTTCAGCCATTTCTGCATGCCTGGCATTGAGAGCATTGAGTGAGTACACCTCACTCAACGCCTTGTGCCTTATCCATGCTTTCTGTAATTTAGGCGTTGAGAGCATTGAATAAGCATGTCTCACTCAACGCTCTTTGCCTTAACCAATTTTCTGCTTCTTCAGCATCTTAAGCATTGAGAGTGTTAAGTGACCACGCCTCACTCAACGCCTTTTGCTTTAGCCATACTTTCTGAATGATGGCATTGAGAGCGTTGAGTGAGCATGTCTCACTCAATGTTTTTGCCTTATCCAGATTTTTCTGCTCCTTAGCGCTGAGTGAGTAAGTTTCACTCAACGCCAAACTACTTAACATATATTGTTCTATTTAACTGGTGTTGAGTGAGTAAGCTCCACTCAACGCATTTGGACTTTGGCCAAATTTCTTTGTCAAAAAACACAGATACTGACTGGATGAGATACATTCAACGTTTTATCATATGACATTGAGTGAGCTTGCCTCTCTTAACGCTTATGGACTTAGTCAAATATCAGCATAACTTTTTTGTGGCTTTTACTTACAATGCCATACTTAACGAGTATAGAGTATGGCGTTGAGTGAGTGATACTCACTCAACGCCTGTGGACTTAGCCACATTTCTGCCCATTTCTTCTTAGGCTTTTACTGCATTAGTCTGCCCACAACCATTTACTGTATAACGTTGAGTGAGTTGACTTCACTCAATGCCTATGGACATAGCCACTTTCATAGCTTGCCAGTACTTTAGCTTTGACTATATAGGATTCACTCAGTGCTATAAGTCATCTGGCTTTGAGTGAATGACCTTCACTCAACCCCTGTGGACATAGACAGATTTCTGTCTATCCACACTTTAGTTAAGCATTTACCTAACTTAGCCACTTAGGCTATCTGTCCTATCAATGTTGCTAGGACATTATGCAATCAAAAAACTCGAGCACAAGTTAGATCACCACATGTGTATAAATTGTTTGCTAGGCCTCCTTCAAATCCAGGACATTGAGATCAATGGGCCCAACATGGGTGAATAGATATTAAAATTTTATTTCAAATGCTTATCTTAATTCACAGAATTTGCACATACATTAACAATCAACTAGAAATAGATGTAGGTAAATAAAATCACAGTACATAATTATAAATAAACACAAAAATACAAAATACACAAAAATTATATTGGTTCCACTCAATTTGAGTACATTCACTCTTCTATCTCTTTGGTAGAAATTCATTATCACGGTGTCTGAGTCTTTTGATCAGAAGACTTTTAGAACCAACACCAGATCTTTGATAAGGAGATCTTGAACCAATACAATCTAAGTCTCTTCTCAAGGAGACTCTCAGAACCTCCCACTGAATCCTTTGAAGAGTGATTCTAAAAACTCTTTTCACAAAGTATAAGAAGAGAATGAAAGAAGATTTGTGGTAGAATTAATCTTCTCTCTGTGTGCTCTCATCAAATTTCTGAGGACTAGCAATGATGATATTTGGAACTTCTGATGAATCTCTGAATATCAAAATCACAAATGTTATAAGCACTATTTCCATATTAGCCTTGAATTTTCTCTGAATTTGATTCAATTTCCTCTTGATAAGAAGAAGAACTAATTCTCTTTAGCCGATTGATGGAAGAAATTAAATTGCTGATGATGATTTTCCAAACTTTCTATGTCGAAATCAGTTTATCACGATCAGATATGAATTTCTTGATCATCTGTAGTTGGTGATTGATGTAGGAAATCAATGATAATTCATGATCCCCTCTTTCTCATCTCTATTGTTATATTGTATCTCAGCGCACACACACACACACACACACACACACACACACACACACACACACACACACACACACACACACACACACACACACACACATATATATATATATATATATATATATATATATATAGATTGACATCTTTTAACTTCTCCAAGATTTTGTTATTCAAGCTTCTTCTTGGATTGAAGCCTCAAAATGAATTCTGTTAAAAATTCAGTGGAAGTAACGTCGAGTTCTAATGGAAGCAACATCAAATTCTGAATATCAATAAGATTCACTCTGTAGTCGGCGTTTCGTCAATATCAACTCAAAGTATGCGTCAATATAATCCTTTAAGTGACATCTACTTATCAAATTTAGTTGCTTTGACTTTTATTTGAAGTAGCGTCGAATTCCAGTTGAAGTTATGTCGACTTCTATTCGATGCAAGTTGGCAATTCATTACTTTTCTCTTATATTCTATAAGACTTTCTTATGTCCTTTATATCAATGATATCTTAGCACTTCTAAGACCAAATTACCCCCACTATATATTATGGGTAATAGACCTAGGATGTAAAATCACTAAAAATAATTTGTTAAGAAAAATCAGAGGGGGGTTTTTTCCAACAATCTCCCCTATTTACTTAACAAATGTTACAAAATTCCAAAAGGGATTTAACAAATACACAGTAGTAAAAATACAAAGTTATGATTAAATATGTACTGATGACAGATAAGAATAATAAAAGACATATATAATCATTTTAAAAATGCCAACATTAATTTTAATGTATATACCTTCAGAATATACTTGTTCTAAGAAGGTTTTTCTTTTTCCTGGTGAATACCTGTAGGACCCCCTTTTTTTTGAAACACCGGGGTCTTAGGCCCAGAACCGCCGCTTTGCGGTGACACCTTCGCGCCCGGGATGGTCATCACTACAAAATGCCGGGCCAAATCGATCACAACTGTAGCAATATAATAAAGCAAGTCCACACAAATCACATATATGGTAAAAAAGCTCCACGAAGGGAGTGTCCACAGAAATAATAAAAAAATTCCAAATCTTGGGCTCATGCCCAGCACATCAATACCTCACTACATATCACTCGACGTGGAAGCAAAACCAAAATAACTACTAGAGACCAGGACTCACAGTCCCTGCCGTCTGAAATGCGGTACTAGACTGCCCCATATCCAAGCGTGCCGACCTCCGACGCTGCTCCTCCATGATGGGCTCCACGGTCCCCTAAAATGATGTGGTTCGAAAACCGTTAGTCTAAAAGACTAAGCCCTATCATCCCCCGCCCCTTTCCCCATGGCTCCTAGGCACCGAGCGGGGAGGAGGAAAGGAGAGGACATGAAGGTGGAGAATAACAAATAATCAGATGGCGGTAAAACTAAACTAGCAGTTCTATAGTATACAAGATAGAATGAAGGTAAAAAGACTGAACAGGAAAAGTAACCTTAACTTATGTGAAAACAAATAAGCCAAGGGATCTTTTGCAGGGCTCCTATCGTATAAAAAGTGCCATACAAATTTATACGATAGGGTGTCGGTTTTCTAGCAATCCTACATTTAAATTTACTGAAATAAAACCTTAACTTATAAGCGCGCTCGCACGAACTTATAAAACAAGGGGTCGTTTTGCAGAGCGTATTGTATAAGCGTCCCATACCACTTATATAATAGATGTCGGGTTATATGCAATTATTATGCTATGAAATACATTTATGCCATGATGTGAACATGCAAGTGCAACTTACCCACTCGACTCTGTGTACACAGACCTTTAGTCCCCCCTTTCTGGAGTTGAAACTCCCAGGATACCTCCGTAGTGGCAAACGAAAGCGGTGGGTTGGGCCTTGCCCATCTCTAAACCAGTAATTGTACTACCAGTCAGACCTATCGTATGCCTCGATGCTGGTGCACTAAGTGGAGCTCCTACATACTCTTGCCGGCTGGCGCACCTGACTTTATTTGGCCAAGTGCTAAACTACACTTGCCGAGTCAACGTATTGGCGTCGGTGCATCGACTCTCCAATACCGAAGACCCACCACCTTATACTTTATGCACATGCAACCTTGATATATAACCACCGAGCTAAAGCTCCCCGGACCAACCCGTCCGTCACAAACAACAACCGAACCAAAGCTCGCCGGGCCAACCTGCCCCTCACAAACATCAACCGAGCCAAAGCTCGCCGGGCCAACCGGCCCATCACCAAATCCACCGAGCCTACTGCCTGAGTGACCCAACCTAACATCCCGAGACATCGAGGTAAGTGAAAGTGAACCCCTAGTCACACTAGTTACTCTTGCAATTTAGTTTTACCTACAGTTTAGGTTAGCCCAGGACTGCCCAAGGTATTCCCTGTGAAGGGCTCTCGAAGGCACTAGGAACTACAATGGGATTACACCCAAAGAACCCTTTCGCAAGGCACTTACTATTGTTGGTTGCTATCAAATTTCCCAAACCCTTACTTGTTGTATTGGATCTAACCCAATAGTATTTGACACTTCCTCCCCACAGGAAAGACGATCTTTCGTCGATCCCGAGCACCACTAAACACTAGCCAATCCAACACTCTACTCATCCTATCTTCCAATGCTGAACTCAATTTTTATTTATCTAAACCAGCAAAATCTCTAACCTCAACTCATGTGCCCAAATTCATATTCCGACATAATTTCTGCAGTTTTACTAAATGTAGACCAACCTAAGCTATATGAAGTGTAAAATGAGAGTTACTCAAAATATTCATCCAGTACCCTATAATAATTAATAAAGGGCCGTCATGACCTTTTTAACCTAATTTCAAAATTTATAATTTTCCAAATTTCTCGGATAATTTATTTAATTATTCTAGTAATCCAGAAACCCCAAATTGAACATGAAGCACCAATTTCAGAGAAGCAAACGCTCCACAAAATTTACGATAAATTCAATATGACTATTTAACATAAAATCCAAATCTCCCAATTTTTCAGCTAGGTTTAGCCTCTAATTCTAATTTTGAATGTAACCTATTTTTATCAATTTTAAGAGGCAAGTGTAGCAAAAATATTTCCGAAAATTCTGAGAAAATTCAAGAATGATTGTAAGGACATATAAATGCTGTATGTCAAGTTTCATAATTTATTAGTAGGTAATGAGCTCTAAATAATTTATTGAAAAGTTTCCAAGTTAATGAGCTTGTGAAGTAGGTACTGCAAATATGTATTGAAAAATTCTAATAAAATTCAAACATAAGAAATAAGGTGTAAAACTCCCTCTGCCTAATTTTCATGACCTTTCAATGGGCAGTGAGATCATAATATCCAGATAAATAGGCAGGGCTAACACATGCATCTATATAGGAAGTACCAAAATTAATGTCCCATAATTCTCAATTAAATTACAAGAGGTTCAATCTATCCTTATGACCACACTACCCAAATTTCATTATTGTTCAAGGAGTTTTACTAACCTATTCTAGCACTATAAAGTTTGTGCCGTAAACTAGGGTTAGGGTTTTGTGGGGCCTACCCTTTCCCAAATCCCCTAAGATTTTTACCAGAGGGCTTTAGCTACCCTAGTACCCTACCTACCAAATTTCAAGTCCATACAATGTCCTTCGACCTCATGCCCTTCACAAGACACAAAAGCCCTTCCTTAGGGTTTAGTCTTAGGTCTTAGGGAAAATATATTCCAATCTACCCCATCTTCCATGGGGAGGTGTTAAAAGCCATGCCAAGTCAGTGGCCCCAATTTCAACCTCTGTTGAGGTGATTTGGCAGCTCAAAACCCAAAGTGCACCTTTTCACCAAAATACCCTTATTATGGCAAGGCTAGGGTTTGCATGATTTCAATCCAAACCATCTCCAAATGAGAGGAAATTTTAACTAGAGCTTTATAATGACCCCAAGTACCATTAATTAAAATTTGGGTGAGTTTGGAGGTCATTTGGTCCCTAAGTTTTTTTACCCTAGAGAAATTAAATAATTTAAAAACATATAGAAAAATTGTCCCCAAAAATTCAATTTTTTGGGCAGGACCTAGAGATGGACTAGGGAGACTCCCTGTCCAAATTTCAAGTCATTTGGACCAGATATGAAGTGTGGGCACCCATTTTAATTTCTGCCTAGCCCTAGGTATAGACCCCATCAAAATGGGTGCCCTGGTCAAACTAAGCACCCAAATTGGTTCAAACGAATTTTCCAGTACACTAGACCCACAAGGCTACAAATTTTATGTTGACCATTTTCTCATACATAATCTCTAAGTATTTTTAATAATTTCAAACATTAAATAGTAAAAGTGTGACAGATTCATTAAAATGTAATAATATAATCCTATAGTTTAATTCGTATACTGCACAAATCTTGGCGCACATTTGGATGGCATCCTGTCATCGTCCCCGTGAGCCAATGGCTACGATTCAACCCATCTGTAGCAGTTTCCAAACGCCACCACCGGCCATCCGGCCACCTCCCTGGCCGGCCACTGCCACCACCACCTCCGTTGAGGTGGTGGCTAACGCCAGGCGGCGGCACAACCGCCGGAGAAGCCTATTCCGGCGAACCCGATAGGTAAGTTTTTGTGGAAAAATGTGGAGAAAATCTATCCCGATCGGGCTCAATTGAGCCCGAACCTTGGCCCTAAGAGTTGCTACAATCTACCCATGAAGGAAGGAGAGGAGGAGGACCTGTTGGGAGGGCTGGAGGCGAGCTGATCTCTGGGTTGCCATGGCGGTGGTGGCGGAGATCGGGTTTCTATAACAGCACAGTCAAACGCCTTGAATCCTCCAGGTGAAGGTTGTAACCTTCTCCCCTCTGCCTGGTGATGCTTTTAAGATTCTCAATTGGGGAAGGGGAAGGGTGTAACTCCAATGGCCATAATGGGCAATTTCGGTTTCACCAAATTTGAAGGGCTGAGCCACTCCACTGGCCGGCCACCTCCTAAAAAACTCCTCCCCTGCTTCAAGGAGTTAAAGCCCCATCAAAAGGGGGAGTTATGGGGCCTCCATGGCCATGATGGCCATTAAGCACCTCTTTCTCTCTCCTCCAAGTTTGGGTAACTCCCTCTTTCTCTCTCCTAGTCACCCATTTCTAAATTTGGTGGGCCAAAAATGTGTCTCACCACCTCCTAGACCAATGGGCCACACTTGCCTAGGCCTAGCCCACTTGGATTGGGCTTGAGTTAGCCATTTAGGCTAGTTTGACCACTTGACCAAAGGGTTGACTTTGGTCAAATTAGCCACTAGGGCTGACCCCAATGGGTCCTTGGTGACCCATGGGCATCCACTAAAGTATAGAAGTACGTTGGTAGGGTCAACTTGCACACTGTAGGTCACTTGCCCTTAGGAAGGGTACTTTGACCAAATTAAGGCTAGGGTTGACTTGGGTCAACTTAGGCTCTAGATTTGACCCCAATGGGTCCTAAGTGACCCATTGACCTCACCCTAGGGTTAGAAGAACATGAGGGGGATCCACTTGGCTAAGTGAAGGTCAGTTGACCCTATGTAGGTCAGTTTGACCCATTTAGAGTTATAGTTGACTTTGGTCAACTTAACCACTTTGACTGCCCTGCATGGGTCCTTAGTGACCCATTGACCCCAAATTAGGTATAGGAAGTGTAACGCCCCCGGTTTTTTATGGCTAGTGTGTAATTTTGTGGCGTTACGTTGGCCTTTACTGTTGTTAGAGCGTAATCTTCGCTCTTAGGCCTTTAGTGGCTTGGTTGATAGCCTGTTTGCAAGATTCCCTAGCAAGCCGGAGTCTGTTTTGGTGACTCGGTGATGCCTCTTCGAGAATGCTTGTGTTTTGGCTTCGGGCAAGGTTAGCCCAAGTTTTGTTTGTCGGATGCTGATTTCGACTTCGTCACTAGAGTCGTAGCGTGGGTAGTTTGTTCGAACCCGAATCAGTTAGCTCGGGAATAGCATGAGTAAGAAGTTATAACATATGGATATATAGCTATGCTCTATTGGTTGCTGGTTATTTCCCCATAGGTGCCAAAGTTGTGGCTGCAGTTTATTGTAGTAGGGGAGAGGTGTAAGAGGTCAAAGACCTATATTATGATTCACCTAGAGTCCTGCATTCCATGAGAGGTCCTTTGGGGATGATTCTACTCATGTAGGATGTCAACTTACCTTAACTATGTATTTCCGCTGCGTATAAAATTATAGTTTTTCATGTGGACTAGCTGATCCACGGTGCCGAGGGATACGACCATCAAACTGCAACTGGTTTACTTGCATAAAAAATGATGATTTATTCAACAAACGTGAGTTTAGGTTTTGCCTGAGCGCGTGCAGTTATCCCCTACACGGCGTGGCATCACGACACGTATTTTCTCGTGCTCTGATCTTATTTCAATGTGTGAGAAAATGCAGGTTGTGACAGGAAGACCCTGGTAGGGTTGGTTGGGCTTTACTAGGGCACACTACCCTTGGTTAGGGCACCTTGCCCAATTAGGCCTAGGGTGGTTCTAGGTCAACTTGGCCCCCATAGGTAAATCCCAATGGACCCTTAGGTCTCTAATGGCCCTCCCAATGGATTGGTGAGATAATGATGGGGTCTTAAAGTCATGGTAAAACCTCATGGTCATCTTAAACTAGGGTTTAGGAATCTACTATTTGCAGACTATAATGATCTCACCTACTTTCCTAGGATCACTTGACCTTCTTGGGCTTCCTAGGGTTTTGCCATGACCTAGTCATGAAAAACCCACTCCTAGGGGGTCTAGTTGTTTGAGGGATGTTACAAATCCCAATATATAAACAAAAAAATTCATCCTCGAAATTCTAGTTAGGCCTACGGGGTTTCAAGTATGAAAGGAAAAAGTATAACATCCCGAGAGGTTGTGAGTAATACCTGACTGAAAAGCTTTGGGTACCTCTGTTGCATCAAGTCCTGAGGCTCCCATGTGTGCTCCTCTCGCCCATGATTCCTCCACAGGACCTTGACCAATGGAACCTTCTTGCAGCGCAAGACCCGTATTCCCTTGTCGTCGATCCGGACCGGTTCCAGGTGAACTGACCGATCAGACGCTACCGACACATCCGTGGCCGTAATCTACTACTCCTAGCATAGTAGAGCCCTCCTAAGAGAGGATACTTAGGAACACAACGTGTAGACTCGCCAGCTCTGGTGGCAGTTCCAGCATGTATGCCCAAGGGTCCGATATGCTCCCGGATCCTATAAGGCCCTATATATCTTGGGCTGAGCTTCTTCTTCTGACCGCGCACCCGTGAAACCCCATGCATCGGTCGAATCTTCAAGAATACTCGGTCCCCCACCTGAAACTCCACCTGACGATGCCGAGCATCGTAATACTTAGCCTGTCGGCTCTGTGCCCCTAACATCCTGTCCCGTATCAGTCTCACCTGAACCTCGGTGTCCTCAACAAACTCCGAACCTAAAGCCTTCAGATCCTCATCCTGTATCCACGACAGTGGAGTCCTACACCTCCGTCCGTATAGGGCCTCATAAGGAGCCACCCCTATGCTGGACTGGTAGCTGTTGTTATATGAGAACTCGATCAGTGGCAATAAATTCTCCCATGGCTCACCGCGATCCAATATGGAAACTCGCAGCAGATATTCCAAAGTTCGATTGGTGCGTTCCGTCTGCCCCTCAGTCTGAGGATGAAAAGTCGTACTGAATGTCAGCCGCGTGCCCAGTAAGTCTGAACTGATCTCCACTCCCGGGATGTAAACCGTCCATCCCGATCCGATACAATCGTCCTGTGTACGCCATGATAACAGACAAACTGCTCCACGAAGTTGCGAACCAGCACACCAACAGAGTCATCCTTTCTGATCGGGATAAATCTGGCTACCTTCGTCAACCGGTCGACGATCACCCAAATCAAATCATTTCCCGTCCGCGATCGGGGAAGCCCATGTATAAAGTCCATCGCGATATCATCGAACTTCCACTCCGGCACTGGGAGTGGCTGTAATAATCCTGCGAGGTTTCTGCATTCTGCCTTCACCAGCTGACTTGCCTCACAGTGGGTCACGAAGTAGGTGATATCCTTCTTCATGCCTAGCCAGTACATGGTCTTCTTCAGATCCGCAGTCATCTTTGTAATCCCCAGGTGTATCGAATACCGACTGCAGTGAGCCTCCGTCATAATATCCTCCCGGACCTGGCCTCCCTCTGGTATGTAAACTCGTCCTCTGAAGCACACTAGACCATTCCTCAGTGCGTAATCTCCAGTAGTGCCTGCTTCTAAGGCCCGGAATATCAGCTCTAGCTGGGCATGCTACCTCTGACCATCTCTGACTCGGTCTCGAATGTCATCTGGGGAAACCAACGATGCTAGGTACTCCCGGTACAGCTCAGGGTGATCCTCGGACACAAAGGATATTTGCATCTTTTCCAACATCTGGACCAACTCCAAGGCCATCAACTGCGGTCCTGTTCTAGAGTTTGTGGCCTTCCGGCTCAACGCATCTGCCACCATATTCGCCTTCCCAGGGTGGTAGTGCATCTTGTACTGCTAATCTGCTAGAAACTCCACCCACCATCTCTGCCTGATATTCAGCTCCTTCTACATGTCCACATACCTCAAGTTCTTGTGATCGGAGTAAATGTCGCAGTGGACACCATACAGGTAGGGTCGCTAGACTTTCAGAGCAAATATGACTGCTCCCATCTCTAAGTAATGAACTGGGTAGTTCTGCTAATGCTTCTTTAGCTGTCATGAAGCGTACGCTATCACATGACCATTTTGCATCAGCACTGCACCCATGCCGTGGTAGGAAGCGTCGGTGTAGACCCGAAATCCTTCTTTCCCTGAAGGGAGGGCAAGTATAGGAGCCGAGGTGAGTCAATCCTTTAGCTCCTAGGAAGGCCACCTCGCACTGCGGGGTCCAGACAAAGGGCACATCTTTCCTCGTCAGGGATGTGAGTGGAAGGGCAATACGAGAAAATCACTCCACAAACTTCCGGTAGTAACCGACAAGTCCTAGAAAACTCCGCACGTCTGTGGACGACTTCAGTTGCGGCCATCCCTAACTGCCTGAATCTTGGCCGGGTCAATTGCCAACCCCGCACCACTGATGATATGGCATAGGAAAGCCACCTCCCTCAACCAGAAACTGGCATTTGCTGAACTTCGCATAAAGCTGGTGCTCCCGCAGTCTCTCCAGGGCCAGCGTCAGATGTCGTGTGTGCTCCTCCTCTGTCCTCGAGTAGATGAGGATGTCATCAATAAACACGACGACAAACACATCCAAATATGCCTCGAACACCCGATTCATGAGGCTCATGAATGCTGATGGTGCATTCGTGATCCTGAAGGGCATCACGGTAAACTCGAACAACCCATATCTGCTACTGAAGATAGTCTTCGGAATGTCCTCCTCCTGGATCCGCAACTGGTAGTAGCCCGACCTAAAGTCCAATTTTGAAGAACAATGTGCCCCCTCCAGCTGATTAAACAACTCATCTATCCTTGTCAACAAATAGGTATTCCGGACTATCAGTTGGTTCAGTGTTCGGTAATCGATGCACAACCTAAGTGTCCAGTCCTTCTTCTTAACGAACAACACCGGGGCTCCCCATGGTGAAGAGCTTGGCCGGACAAATCCGGCTTCCACTAGTTCTTGGAGCTGGCTTCAAAACTCTGTCAACTCCTTTGGGGCCATCTATTAAGGGGCTCTAGATGCCAGCTTAGCCCCCGACACTAGTTGTATCTGAAAGTCCTGCTCCCGGTGCGGGGGTAGCCCTGACAACTTCTCTGGGAATATGTTAGCAAAATCTCGCACCAACGGGATATCCGAGATGGAATCCTTAGCCTCAGCCATTTCAAATAGCACTTCGTAAACTTCCTCCCCCTACAAGTGGGCCTTGACGACCTGCACGGATGACAGCAAGAGAGGGGGAATAGGTCTAATACCTTTGATGACGATGAAGGAATCCCCATGCCTCACAGTAATCCTCTTTGACAGGCAGTCAATCTGAGCATGGTTCCAATGCAACCATGTCATGCCTAGGATCAAGTCAAAGACTGGCATCTTCAGGACCGTCGCTAGTGCTTCAAATGTCTTTCCGCCGATCTACACCTCCATGTTGCAGCGGGCGCTGGTGAATAACTCCGATTCATCTGGTAGCCATACCCTCATCATCAGGCCTGTGAATCGCTCCCCGCCTTCCAGCACTTCCACGAAGGCTTCTGACATAAACGAGTGCGAAGCACCCGTATCGAACAATGTATAGGCGGGCTTGCCACTGATGAAGACTATGACTGGGGTAGTTTAAAATCTTAGAAATATAATTATGGTTTTCTTTCCTAGTTCATCAGTTCTATATCCATAACTCTAACTATCTAGGAAGGAGAAAACTTAAAATTAACTGGCGTACCTGTGATCACTTGCTCCGGATTCCGTTGTTGAGTCAGATTTAGTGCATACACTTGCTCCCTCTCCTGCCTGCGGTCTCTGCCCTGGTATCCACGACCTCGGCCACGTCCTCGGCCTCCAAAATACTGAGCTGGCAGGGTAGCCGGTGGTGCTGGAGGTGGTGCCCCCCTTATGGGTCAGTTCCTCCGGATATTCCCCACTTGATGACAGTTGAAGCATTCTGGCAGGGGATATGCCATACCCCCGGGTCTCTGTACCTCCCGCATCTGGAGAGGCTGAGGGTCCACCACTACTGGTTCCCTCTGCTCCTATCTCACCTCCTAACGAGGCTGATCTTCTGCTCTTCTCCCATCTGTGATGCGGCCCCGCCACTGATCATTTCTGACTCCCCAACCCTGATCCTCAGTTTGCCGCTTCCGGCCGGGTAGTATGCCAATCTGCCTCGATCCTTTTCGCCATCTCCAATATCCGAGGAATAGGCCCGTCAGACATGAACAACAGAGCCTCCCTCATATCCTGTCACAGGCCTTTATAGAACCTCTTAGTGTAACCTGCCTCATCCAACTGATATGAATTCACAAATCAGGCTAGGTGGTTGAACTCCCGATGATACTCCACCAGTGTCTTGCTACCCTGTCTCAACTGTAGAAATCAATCTTCCAACTCATCTCTAGCCGACTGCGAAACAAAATGCTCCAAAAGTGCAGCCCTGAACTCCCCCCAAGCAATCTTTGCAACCTCTCTGTCAGCAAACGTCGTGTCCAATGATGTCTTCCACTACCTCTTGACATGGGACTCCAAGCAAGAGACGACTAAGGGCACCCTCGCCTCCCATGGGCACCGTATCGCAGTCAGCATCTCATACATGATGTCCAGCCACTCCTCCATCCACGAAGGCTTCCAACACAAACGAGTGCGAAGCACCTGTATTGAACATTGTATAGGCGGGCTTGCCGCTGATGAAGACTATGCCTGGGGGGTTAACTTAAAGTCTTAGAAATCTAATTGTGGTTTTCTTTCCTAGTATATCAGTTCTATATCCATAACTTTAATTATCTAGGAAAGAGAAGACTTAAAATTAACTGGCGTACCTGTAATCACTTGATCCGGATTCCGTTGTTGAGTCAGATCCAATGCATATACTTGCTCCCTCTCCTGCATGTGGTCTCTGTCATGGTATCCATGACCTCGACCACGTCCTGGGCCTCCAAAGTACTGAGCTGGCAGGGCAGCTAGTGGAGCTGGTGGTGGTGCCCCCCTCATGGGGCTGTTCCTCCGGATATGCCCCACCTGATGATAATTGAAGCATTCTGGCGGTGGATATACCGTACCCCCGGGTCTCTGCGCCTCCCGCATCTGGGGTGGCTGAGGGGCTACCACCACTAGTTCCCTCTGCTCCTGTCTGACCTCCTGCCGAGGCTGGTCTTCTGCTCTTCTCTCATTTGTGATGCGGCCCCGCCACTGATCATTCCTGACTCCCCAGCCCTGGTCCTCGGTTGGCCGCTTCCGGCCTCGGGTAATATGTCAATCTGCCTCGATCCTTTTCGCCATCTCCAATATCCGAGGAATAGGTCCGTCAGACACGAACAGCAGAGCCTCCCTCAGATCCTCTCGCAGGCCCTTATAGAACCTCTTGGTGTAACCTGCCTCATCCAACTGGTAAGAATCCGCAAACCGGGCCAGAATGTTGAACTCCCGATGATAGTCCACCACTATCTTGCTACCCTGTCTCAACTGTAGAAATCTATCTTCCAACTCATCTCTGGTCGACTGCGGGACAAAATGCTCCAACAGTGCGGCCCTGAATTCCCCCCAAGCTATCTCAGCAACCTCTCTGTCAGCAAACGTCGTGTCCAGCGATGTCTTCCACCACCTCTTGGCATGGGACTCCAAGCAAGAGATGACCAAGGGAACCCTCTCCTCCCACGGGCATCGAATCCCGGTCAGCATCTCATACATAATGTCCAGCCACTCTTCCGTCCGAACGGCCGACTCTATCCCCAAGTAGGATGACGGAGAATGTCCTTGGAAAATACTCAGCCAGTTGGACCCCGGGTTTTGCTGCAGAGCCGGAACCTATTGAGCCCTAAAGGCCTTCAAGATAGCTGTTAGAGTCTGCCCCATCTCTGACTGTAGGAACGGAGTGGAGACCGGGGGAGGTGGTGCAACATTCGGAGTCTGGTGGACTCCGCCCTGTGGCGTAGGCTGTGCTGGGGGCTGCGTAACAAACTCCATTAGTAAGCAACCGACTCAAACCTAATTAAAAGTGGACAATTTACATGTTATCCCCCATATGGGCACACCACTGCTTCCGCTGCTTAGTTTGTCCCCAGACTAAACTCGCGCGGTGGTGACCCAGGGGTTGTGGACTGCTACTTTTTGATCGAGGTCTGCTCTGATACCACTTATAAGCCCCCCCCCCCCCCGTTTTTTTTGAAACACCGGGGTCTTAGGCCTAGAACCGCCGCTTTGCGGTGACACCTTCGCACTCGGGATGGTCATCACTACAAAACGCCGATCCTGCCGGCCAAATCGATCACAACTGTAGCAAAAAAATAAAGCAAGTCCACACAAATCATATATATACTAAATAAACTCCGCGAAGGGAGTGTCCACATAAATAAACAAAATACCAAATCTTGGGCTCATGCCCAGTACATCAAGACCTCTCTACATATCACTCGACGCGGAAGCAAAACCAAAATAACTACTAGAGACCAGGACTCACAGTCCTTACCGTCTGAACTCCGGTACTAGACTGCCCCATCTCCAAGCGTGCCAACCTCCGAGGCTGCTCCTCCATGCTAGGCTCCACGGTCCCCTAAAATGATGTGGTTCAAAAACCGTTAGTCTAAAATACTAAGCCCTATCATCCCCTGCCCCTTCCCCCATGGCTCCTAGGCACCGAGGGGGGAGGAGGAAAGGAGAGGACATGAAGGTGGAGAATAACAAATAAGTGGATGGAGGCGAAACTAAACTAGCAGTTCTATAGTATACAAGATAGAATGATGGTAAAAATACTGAACAAGAAAAGTAACCTTAACTTATGTGAAAACACATAAGCCAAGGGATCTTTTGCAGGGCTCCTATCATATAAAAAGTGCCATACCAATTTATACGATAGGGTGTCGGTTTTCTAGCAATCCTACATTTAAATTTACTGAAATAAAACCCTAACTTATAAGTGCGCTCGCAGGAACTTATAAACCAAGGGGTCGTTTTGCAGGGCCTATTGTATAAGCGTCCCATACCACTTATACAATAGGTGTCGGGTTATATACAATGATTATGCTATGAAATACATTTATGCCATGATGTGAACATGCAAGTGCAACTCACCCACTCGACTCTGTGTACACATACCTTTAGTTCCCCCTTTCTGGAGCCGAACCTCCCAGGATACTTCCGTAGTGGCAAACAGAAGCGTTGGGTTGGGCCTCGCCCACCTCTAAACCGGTAATTGCACTACCAGTCAGTTCTATCATATGCCTCGATGCTGGTGCACTAAGCGGAGCTCCTGCGTACTCTTGTCGGCTGGCGCACCGGACTTTATTTGGCAAAGTGCTAAACCATACTTGCCGAGTCAACGTATTGGCGTCGGTGCATCGACTCTCCAATACTGAGGACCCACCACCTTATACTTTATGCACATGCAACCTTAATGTATAACCACCGGGCTAAAGCTCCCCGGACCAACCCGTCCGTCACAAACAACAACCGAGCCAAAGCTCGTCGGGCCAACCTGCCCATCACAAACATCAACCGAGCCAAAGCTCTCCAGACCAACCTGCCCATCACCAAATCCACCCAGCCTACTGCCCGAGTGACCCAACCTAACATCCCGAGACATTGAGGTGAGTAAAAGTGAACACCTAGTCACACTAGTTACTCTTGCAATTTAGTTTTACCTACAATTTAGGTTAGCCCAGGACTGCCCAAGGTATTCCCCGTGAAGGGCTCTCGAAGGCACTAGGAACTATGATGGGATTACGCCCAAAGCTCCCTTTCGCAAGACACTTACTATTATTGGTTGCTATCAAATTTCCCAAACCCTTACTTGTTGTATTTGATCTAACCCTAGATTATTTGACACTTCCTCCTCACGGGAAAGACGATCTTTTGTCGATCCCGAGCACCACTTAACACTAGCCAATCCAACACTCTACTCATCCTATCTTCCAATGATGAACTCAATTTTTATTTATCTAAACCAGCAAAATCTCTAACCCCAACTCACGTGCCCAAATTTATATTCTGACATAATTTCTGCAGTTTTAATAAATACAAATCAACCTAAGCTATATGAAGTGTAAAATGAGTGGTACTCAAAATATTCATCCAGAATGCCTATAATAATTAATAAAGGGCTGTCATGACCTTTTTAACCTAATTCCAGAATTTCATAATTTTCCTAATTTCTCTGATAATTTATTTAATTATTCTAGTAATCCAGAAACCCCAAGTTGAACATGAAGCACCAATTTTAGAAAAGCAAATGCTCCACAAAATTTATGATAAATTCAATATGACAATTTAACATAAAATCCAAAGTCTCCCAATTTTTCAGCAAGGTGTAGCCGCTAATTCTAATTTTGAATGTAACCTATTTTTATAAATTTTAAGAGGCAAGTGTAGCCAAAATATTTCCAAAAATTCTGAGAAAATCCAACGATGATTGCAAGGACATATAAATACTCTCGGTCAAGTTTCATAATTTATTAGCAAGTAATGAGCTCTAAACAATTAATTGTACAATTTTCCAAGTCAATGAGCTTGTGAAGTAGGTACTGCAAATATGTATTAAAAAATTCTAATAAAATTCATACATAAGCAATAAGGTCTGAAACTCCCTTTGCCTAATTTTCATGACCTTCCAATGGGCAGTGGGAACATAATATCCAGATAAATAGGTAGGGCTAACTAATGCATCTATACAGGAAGTACCAAAATTAATGTCCCATATTTCTTAATTAAATTACCAAAGGTTCAATCTATCCTTATGACCACACTACCCAAATTTCATTATTGTTCAAGACATTTTACTAACCTATTCTAACACTATAAAGTTTGTGCCTTAAACTAGGTTTTGTGTTTTGTGGGGCCTACCCTTTCCCAAATCCCCTAATTTTTTTACCAGAGTGCTTTAGCTACCCTAGTACCCTCCCTACCAAATTTCAAGTCCATACAAGGTCATTTGACATCATGCCCTTCACAAGACACAAAAGCCCTTCCTTAGGGTTTGGTCTTAGGTCTTAGGGCAAATCTATTCCAATCTACCCCATCTTCCATGGGGAGGTGTTAAAAGCCATGCCAAGTCCATGACCACAATTTCAACCTCTGTTGAAGTGATTTGGCCACTCAAAACCCAAAGTGCACTTTTTGACCAAAATACCCTTATTATGACAAGGCTAGGGTTTGCATGATTTCAATACAAACAATCTCCAAATGAGATCAAATTTTAACCTGAGCTTTATAATGACCCCAAGTACCACTCACAGAAATTTGGGTGAGTTTGGTGGTCATTTAGTCCCTAATTATTTTACCATAGAGAAATTAAATAATTTCCAAAACTATAAAAAAATTATCCCCAAAAATTCTCATTTTTGGTCAAGACTAGATATGGACTAGGGTGACTTCCTATCCAAATTTCAAGTCATTTGGACCAGAGATGAAGTGTGGGCACATATTTTAATTTCTGCCTAGCCTTAGGTATAGACCCCACCAAAATGGGTGTCCTGGTCAAATCAGGCACTCAAATTGGTATAAACCAATTTTGCAGTAAACTAGACCCACAAGGCTACAAAGTTTATGTTGACCATTTTCTCATACAGAGTATCTAATTATTTTTAATAATTTAAAACATTAAATAGTAAAAGTGTGACAGATTCATTAGAATGCAATAATATAATCCTATAGTTTAATTCTTATACTGCCCGAATCTTGGCGCACATTTGGACGACATCCCGTCATCGTCCCCGCGCGCCAACGACTACGATTCAACCCGCCAGGAGCATTTTCCAAATGCCACCACCGGCCATCCGGCCACCTCCCTGGCCGGCCACTGCCACCACAACCTCCGTTGAGGTGGTGGCTAAAGCCAGGCGGCGGCACAGCCGCCGGAGAAGCCTATTCCGGCGAACCCAATAGGTAAGTTTTTGTGGAAAAATGTGGAGAAAAGCTCTACCGATCGTGCTCAATTGAGCCCGAACCTTGGCCCTAATAGTTGCTACGATCTACCCATGGAAGAAGGAGAGAAGGAGGACCTGTTGGGAGGGCTGGAGGCGAGCTGATCTCCGGGTTGCCATGGCAGTGGGGGAGGAGATCAGGTTTCTGCAACAACACAGTCAAACACCTTGAATCCTCAAGGTGAAGGTTGTAACCTTCTCCCCTCTGCATGGTGATGCTTTTAAGATTCTCAATTGGGGAAGGGGAAGGGTGTAACTCCAATGACCATGAATGGCCATAATGGGCAATTTCGGTTTCACTAAATTTGAAGGGCTGATCCACTCCACTGGCCGACCACCTCCTGAAAAACTCCTCCCCTGCTTCAAGGAGTTAAAGCCCCATCAAAGGGGGAGTTATGGGGCCTCCATGGCCATGATGGCCATTAAGCACCTATTTCTCTCTCCTCCAAGTTTGGGTAACTCCCTCTTTCTCTCTCCTAGTCACCCATTTCTGAATTTGGTGGGCCCAAAATGTGTCTCACCACCTCCTAGACCAATGGGCCACACTTGCCTAGGCCTAGCCCACTTGGATTGGGCTTGAGTTAGCCATTTAGGCTAGTTTGACCACTTGACCCAAGGGTTTACTTTAGTCAAATTAGCCACTAGGGCCGACCCCAATGGATCCTTGGTGACCCATTGGCCTCCCCTAAAGTATAGAAGTACTTGGGTAGGGTCAACTTGCACACTGTAGGTCACTTGCCCTTAGGAACAATACTTTGACAAAATTAAGGCTAGGGTTGACTTGGGTCAACTTAGGGTTTGGAGTTGACCCTAATGGGTCCTAGGTGACCCATTGACCTCACCCTAGGGTTAGGAGAACACGAGGGTGATCCACTTGGCTAACGGAAGGTCAGTTGACCCTATGTAGGTCAGTTTGACCCATTTATGGTTACAGTTGACTTTGGTCAACTTTACCACTTTGACTGCCCTCCATGGGTCCTTAGTGACCCATTGACCCCACATTAGGTCTAGGAAGACCCTGGTAGGGTTGGTTGGGCTTTATTAGGGCACACTGCCCTTGGTTAGGGCACCTTGCCCAATTAGGCCTAGGGTGGTTATATGTCAACTTTACCACCTTGGGTCAATCCCAATGGACCCTTAGGTCTCTAATGGCCCTCTCAATGGATTGGTGAGACCATGGTGTGGTCTTAGAGTCATGGTAAAGGCTCATGGTCATCCTAAACTTGTAAGACCCCCCTCCCGGATCCCAAAACACGACACGAAGGGGGTCTTATGCCCAGAACAGTCGCCTTGCGGTAGCATTAGCACACGGGCTAACCTGTACCACAAGACGCCTATTCTACCGGCTACAATCAATATCAATATATACATGCCAACCCAACCAAAATATAATAATAAGAAGTCAAATCCACACCAAGCATATATGTCCAAGGTACATCAAAATAGAGAAGCTAAAACATGCTTCTACAATATCAGAGTACAACTAGTAATTGCCCAAAAGGGCTATATCAAAATCTCACAACACTCACATCAGTAACCGATGGTAGCGACGACACCGTCCCTTCAGGCATGTCGTCCTGGCCTGACTGTCCTACTGCATGGTCTGCGACTGCTCTACCTGCGGGGTGACCTCCTAAAAAGGAAGTCGTAGCAACCGTTAGTCGAAAAGACTAAGTGGCTTCACATCCGCTCCCCCGGCGACTCCTCGACACCGGGCGGAGAAAAGAGCAAGGGTACAAAGTACAATAAATAGTGTAACAGGTACAAGTAGTTGGTAATTGTACAATAAGATTAATAGCATTATATTCTAGCAGTTCTACATAAATAATAACAAACTATTAAGTACAAGTAACTACAACAGGAAAGTAACTAACTTATAAGGATGCCCATACAAGCTTATAAGTTAAGGATCGGTTTACATAAAGTAACTCATCGTATAGGAGTGCCCATACACACTTATACGATGAGGATCTTGTTGTGCAATGTTATGAAATGGTATGTATGTTATGCAATGACTCACCCATGATCACACACATGCAATTGCTATGTCGACACAGACTATAGTTCCCACTATTCGAGCAGGTAGCTAACCGCTCAGGCATCAACCGCCGTGGCCAGGCGGTGACAGTAGAGCGGGCATCTCTACTACTAGGCGGGTATCCACACTACTTCACCTAGGCCTCCGTACGCCTCAATGCTAAGAACAGAACAGCGGAGCTCATGCGTACTATGGCCCAGCAGGGTCTCGGGTAGATGTGCACCGAGAACATAGCCGAACTGGCCTGGTGTGACCCAGAAGGGGCCTCAGAAGAAAGCACGAGGACAAAGCTCAACCGTTCACTTGACACGGAGGAGCCCCGGGACGTGAACACCGAGGATCAAGCCCAACCACCCAAAGTCGAACTGTCAACTCCCGTCGGTGTGAAGATCGGCGAGCCCGTAGACCTGCCATACTATCCTTAACCTAGGATTACGACACCGCGTGTCGACTCACACTGCATGTAATTCCACATCACCGTGGCATGGAAGGAGTCTCGGAGAAAACACGAGAACCAAGCCCAACCATACACTCGGCACAAAAGGAGCCCCGGGAAATGAACACCGAGGACCAAGCCTAACCGTCTAACCTTGGTTCATCTCAGCATAAACTCAACAAGTGACGGTCAACACCGCACTTACACCATTCCACAATGCTACCTGCAGGGAGATGACACTCTAAGAATTGGACTACCAAATTCATTCTGTTAATCAAACATTCTCATGACCATAGATTAACCTCCTACATGTCATTCCAAATGATTTCAACATATTAATAACATGATGCGCGTTTATATTAGTCTACCAATTTTCCATCAAATCATTTCGTTCGAGTATGCTTGCTTCACAAATCGATTACATGGAATCCAATTAATAAATTCATCAATTATAGAACGAATATGATTAGCATAAAAGAGTTCACCAAAACCTCAAGTTAATTGAAACATTGAATCCACCAAATCCAAATCCATATTATACCAAACCCAGAATTTAAGTGCAGAATAAATCGGGGTAGCAACATCAACCGAAGATTCCCAAAGCTACCGGAATTCGGTGAAGACGTGTAACCCCTCGATGGAAAGGTCTTTCCATGGGCTACAACTGTTATGTTCAGACCACAACCCAGATTCAATAGTATCATACTTGAAATCAACCTTTAAGTCCGCTGCGAACAGAACATAATTTCTGCATGTAGGATTTATCGGATGTCATTTTCATTCAGACTTTCCCATGGCTACACACATCGCCTGAAGTCATGCAACCACTTGTTGGAAAGGTTTTTCAAGGACTTCAACTTTTGTGTTTAGTCGAAAGCCCAGATCTGGACATATCACACCTGAAAATGGCCAAGAAGATCGCTGCGCACAGAACACAGATTCTGCACGCATCTTAAAGGCGGAATGAATGGCATCGGTTCATCTTCATCCTCAAGTCAATCTTCCAAAATCACATCAGAAATTCCTCCTCCCATATTCACCGTCATGAGGCCATGACTCTTCACGAAACCGTCCCCCATCTTCACATAGAAGGTTGGAGAGGTTGAAGACACAACTAACCTTAGAGCACAAGCCCTAGAACGGCCTCTTCCTATAGAAATCACCATCTCGCAAGTCTAGACTCTCTGGAGTCGACATCTCGTCTAGATAACTACAGATCTAGCACCAAGCGAGAGGGGAGGAAGCTCACCTCATTTCCGACGTTTCCAATATTTCCGACCATGGATCGTGTAACTCTTCTCGGCAACATCTTCTCCTTCACGGCGGTGGTAGATCTTCTCCTCCAAGACTTGCTCCAGCAGTTTTCCCTCTCTACAGAAGTTCCTCTCAGGAAAAATTGCTGGAATGAGGAGTAAAAATGGCTAGTGTTTTCACAACCCTTATATATGAAAAGTAACACGGGTAGGGACACGCCCGTGTCCTTACCCGTGTCCTGCTCCGAGCGAAGCGTCAATGACGATTTTAATGTCGGTTTAATACTCGACACGGGTAGGGACACGCCCGTGTCCCGACCCGTGTACACATGATACGACCGTGTTCCCTGGCCGTGTCCTTCTCTGGATACATCTCGACGAACTCAACTCGACACACAGGCACACGGGTAGGGACACGCCCGTGTCTCTACCCGTATCATGAATTTCATTGATAACGACACACTTCGTCGATATCGACACAGTTCGTCTAGTTTAACTCAACACACACACACATGGGTAGGGACACGCCCGTATCTCTACCCATGTCATACATTTCGTCGATCTCGACACACTTCATCGATCTCGACACGCCTCGTCGAGTTCAACTCGACACACACGGGTAGGGACACACCCGTGTCTCTACCCATATCACATCACACGGGTAGTGACACGCCTGTGTCACTACCTGTGTCCTTCTCTGGACATACTCAAGTCATCAACTCGAGAGCTGGGCTCTCCCACATGGGTAGGGACACGCTAATGTCTCTACCCGTGTCCTATGCTTGACTGATTTATCCTCCTATTTACAAGTACAACCCTATTGCCAGCACTCCCCCGAGCCCAAGTCATCTCTCCTGACTCAAAATGCGCATGAGGGGCCTAGTGTGAATCGGGACGTTACAAAACTAGGGCTTAAGAATCTACTATTTACAGATCATAATGATCTCACATACATTCCTAGGATCACTTGGCATTCTTGGGCTTCCTAGGGTTTTGTCATGACCTGGTCATGACAATACCACTCCTAGGGGCTCTAGTTGTTTGAGGGATGTTACAATACCTGTACATCATTATTTAACTTTTCAATAGAATTATCTTGGCACTCCCTTAAGCCATCACATCATCATCCACTGCTTCTCTGGCTATCATAAGTATATCAGCCAAATTCTCTTGCATTACCTCCCCATAAACTAATGCATCAGAATCCTGAGCAGCTTGATCATTGTTATGTTCTGTCTCCCTCTGAACAACATGATTTTCAATTTTAGAAACATGAACTGATTGTTCAATAGTTTCTCTACTTAATAAAACTATTTGAGTTGTTCTAAGAAGAGATTCATCTTCTTCTTCTAATGGTTCCATGTACTTGTCTTCCTCAAACATCTCCCCTTCTGAAACTCATGAGCTAAGGAGGTTAAGGAAGATATGGATACTTATGTGGAAGCGAGTTTATTCTGAATATTCCTTATAGAAGTTTGCACCCTAGAAATCTGATTGAACATTTTTTCAACTGAAGATATATAACTTAAAGCATGTTCTTCTATAAGAGTAGTTGGTGAAGTAGTTGTCTATTATATAGCTTGAAGAATAACTTTGTTGATATCAAAAGTCACTGATGAAAAATACTACATCATGACTGTATTCAGTAGAATGTTGATCATTGGGGTGTTGTATTTCTGTACCTAAAAGTTCAATATTGAGAGTTTGATCTAGACTTGACTATTGAACTTAATCTTGTGATGGAAACACTGGTGCTTTTGTTGGGATGATTGTTTCAATATAAACATCAGGTTGTGTTGTTTCTGTTGGTAAAGTTGTCTCATCAAATAATGGTGAGAATGGGGGAGAAAAATCCTACTTTGAACCAGGCTTAAGTATTTGTCTCATTTTCTTTTAAAACAACGCTATGGTAAGTCTTTTTCTAGGAGATATGTGTACTCCTTTTGATTTGCATAATACAGGGTAATGTTGTTTTAGTAGCTGACTCATAAACGTAATATATGCATTATCCATATGACTGTACTTATAATTTATAAGGCTTAGAATACACTTACTCCAATTGATCTTCTTTCTGAAAACCAGAACACCCATCATATGCAGTTGGTCCTTGGGAATAACATCATGTGCTGATATTTTGCACATCAGCACCTTTCCAGCTATATCAGCAAGAAACTCATATTCTTCTGACAAGTCTTTCTTTTTCAAATGAATTGATTTATATTTAGAGAAATTCACCTTTATCAGAACTTCCATAATTTCTTCATCAATTAATTCTGCTTCTCCTTCTCCTGAAGGCAGATCAAATGTTGTTTGAATAAATTCCTCATTTATACAAACCTCAGAGCCACTTATCTGCCCAGTCATTATGCCATCTTCATCAATTGTAATAGAACTAATGAACTCGGTTAATTCACAGAATATAGTAAACATCTTGTAGTAATCAGTTTAATTTAACCCGAATCTATGAATAATTGTAATATTCCTTTAAGGGAATCTCCTATAGTAACGAAGGAGTTTAGATCAACACTGTAACCAAAATTTGTCTTGGTTTCCATTTAAGAACCTATAAAGATTTCAAAGAAGAACAGAGAGAGTGAATAGAAGGAAAATAGAGCGGGGAAGATGAGGAATTTGGAGAAAAATATGAAGTCTAAATAGACAATACGTCGAGAAATTTGGGCATAAAATTTCGCTAATCGACGTAACATCGAATTTTTTTCGACGTGGGCATAACTATCATAATCGATTCATGCAGTGAGTGGTATCAATGTTGCGTTAATTTGATCCAAAACTCTTTACAAACACAATCTCTAGACATTGCATTAAATAGAATTTGACGTTGTATTGACTTCTATTCAACATTACGTCGAATACAGACATAAAAATTTAAGTATTTTGTATGATTTCCCAATAAAATATAAATCAAATTTGAAAGATTTTATAATTACTAAGCTTTATCAAGCATGACCAAAGCATTAATACAGTAGTTGTTCTTAGTTTCATCAATAGGTTTTGTGAAAATATCTGCCCTCTGATTTTCAAATGTCAAATATTCCAGGGAAATCTTCTCTTTTTACACATTATCTCTGAGAAAGTGATTTCTAATCTCTATATACTTTGTCCTAATATGCAAGACAGGATTTGATGCACTTGAAATAACACTAGAACTATAACAGAATATTATGGAGATAGGTAAATTTAAGTTGTAATCAAGTAACTAATTCTGCATCCACAAAATCTGTGAACAATAGTTTCCAGCAACAATATACTCAACTTCTGCTGTAGAAGTGGAGACTGTTGTCTGCTTCTTACTGAACCAAGATATAAGTCTAGTACCTAGGAATTGACATATTCCAAAGATACGTTTTTCTATCCAATCAAGTTACTGCATTATCAGCATCAGAATATCCATAGTTCAAATTCTGATTCTATAAGATACCATAATCCCATCTCAGGTGTACCCTTAAGATATCATAAAAATCTTTCTACAAAACTAAGATGTGACTTCTTGGGATCAACATGAAATCTTGCAAGAGTTGTGAAGGTTTCAGACTTTGTTTTTAAGAAGAACACCCAACTGAACTTTGAGAAATCATCCACAATTACAAGAGTGAAAGATTTACCTCCTAGACTTTGAATGGTAAGAGGACCAAATAAATCCATATGTAGTAGGTATAAAATTCTTAGAGAATCATTCTTGCCAATGGGTTTGAATGAAGATTTTACTTGTTTACCTTGTTGACAAGCTCTACATGGATTAACCTTTTTATACTCTCCTTTTAGTAAGGCTCTTACTAACTCATTCTTTGAATGCCTTGCCGTGGTCTCGTGGTTTAGATGACCAAGCCTCCTATGCCAAAGCTTATTACTGTCTAGTATTTATTATTTAGCAATGGTTATTAGTGAACACAACCTTGTATTCACCATCACACAATTGTCTAATGCTAATCAGATTATGTTGTAGTCCTTCAACATAAGCTACTTTAACAAATGTGATATCCCCAATTTTGATCATATCATAACCTTTGGTCTGACTATAATTGGAATAACCGAACACTACCTTGGTACAATTTTGGCCTTGAAAATAATTAGCATTTCTTTTTGTCCAGTTATATGTCTGGAGCATCCACTAACCAAATAACACTGCTGATTTGTGGAAGGAAAGCCTTTTTTCCTGCATATAAGATTAAACATTAGTTGGGATCCTGGTAACCTTGGACCCATTACTTCCATTTCCATTATAAGTTGTAATGAAATTATATGATGACTTTTCATAATACCTATTGGGATAAAAAAGTGTTGGTTTATTAAACCAACAACTTCCAGTTTTATGTCCTTTAATAAAAAACTCCACAAACATCCTTTATAGAGTTATTATTATAAGAATAATTGTTTTCAGGGATATGAGTCAAGTTGAAGTCAACATAACATTTGGAATGCGTCGACTTGAAGTCGATGTTTCACAAGAGTTGCATCAGTATGAAGTCAATGCATGTTCCTTGTAACAACCCCATCCATCACGTAAGATATAACAGAAGGTCCGGCCGGGGCCCCACACCATATTCTACATATAGTTAATGAAGTTATGTATTGAAATCATAATCCATTTATGCATCTTAACTCAGAGTGCATTCTAGAGGAAGATAATTTAATGTTTAGAACCCAACCAAACAAATGTCCACTAAACCCCAACATGAATGATAACAATAATATATAAATCGTTATGGCCTTAAGGCCTTATAAAAGTTTTCCCAAATAGAAGTGTTTACATACTTTGGCACGCAGTTCAGCTACACATAAAATAGTAAACATTAAACAAAACTTCGCTTTGGCCTTCGAGGGCCGACATAGCAACCTCGGGCTTGAACACGCTATTTCCCTCTCAGCTCAGCTGTGCCTGCATGAAATCATTCCACCCTAATGGTGGAAAACAAAGCAACGATCAGCATTAGCTCACCAAATTATAACGCTCTCACCACTCACTCAGGGTGACAGTCCTCCTTTCTTGCAGACATTTAGCATAGATATATAATGGCAATCAGAACGTGCAATTTAAGCACCATTCACAACAAATGTTGGCATGAACGGCCACACACCCCGTGCACTCATGACACATTATCGGTGTACCAGACCTCATAAGGGTGATACCTCCATACTCAGTGACGATAAGTATAATATGAGCATTAACTAGTCTTTCGGGGCCAAAGCCAAAGACTCAACCTATGCTATGACAAAATCATGCTGAGATTCAAGCCACCAACTCACTCCAAGCCAAACGCCATAAGGTTGGGTACTGTTCAGCCCTTTCCTGATGCTCAAATCGCCAGACGCAACAATCCACGACACGGGTCAACATCCCCTTTCCTATTCACCACAATACATAACTCTGTTATGTTCCAATGATGGCACTCACGATCACCTAAGTTAGGCCCCTCAGGCTATCAGCTCAACACATTGGTCCATAAGTATTCAAGAGACATGCCTCACAAAATAATGTCCCCCAGGTCTCCAAAAGATAGGCTCCACAATCACAATGGACCTAGGTCTCCAAGCAGCAGGCCTCGCAAAATATTGCTCACTGGGAGCTACCGTCGGTGGTAGCGCTACTGCCGTACAGTAGGGGACAAACTATAATTTCTTTCCTGAAAAGGGTATTTTCCTAGAGACCCACTCCAGTACTCTCACTACAACAACCTGCACACCCCGCGACTCTGAAATTTACATGCTTATCACAGAGTCTTCTCCGACATACAAAACAATCATCACCAATCTAGACCTGTGGGGAACATTTGTCATAATGTACCTGATTTGAAGAAGCCCTTTTAGTTCAATGATATACACATAGTTGTATTTGATGAGTGTTAAGTTCATGTGTGTAGGCAAAAAAAGCTAAGTACAAAAGTGTCGAGACACTAGATAAGTGTCGACACCTTTGTCAAGGATGTGCCGAGATAAGGAGAAAGTAGTGTCGACACTCAAGACTAGTGTCGACACACTTAAACAAGAGTGCTGAGTCAAGTAGGAAGTTGTGTCGACACATAGGGCTTGGATCGACACTATGATATAAGAAGATAACTGTGTCAACACTCAGGACTAGTGTCGACACACACTGTACAAGTTGTGTCGAGACAGAGAGAAGCTGTGTCGACATTAAGAAAAACTGTTGACACAATCTATACAAGCATTGTCGAGACTGAAGACAACTGTGTCGACACTCAAGAGAAGTGTCGACACACTTCACAAGCTGAGTCAAGACTGAAAGCAAGCAGTGTCGACACTCAGGACTAGTGTCGACGTATTCTACATCAGCCGTGTCAAGACAAGGTGATGGTTGTGTCAACACATTCAAAAGTTTGTCGACACCACTATAAGAGAAGTGTTAACACCCAGGACTGGTATAAACACATCCAACAGTCAAGTTTCAACACTTCAAGCAGATTTGTTTCCTAAGTATAGAAATCAAGACAGAGGGTCTGACAACTGTCAGAACTATCAGAACTATCATATGTCCATTATTAACCGGATCAGCTGACAAAATTCTCTTGGCAAAGAAACAATCCACACTGTCTGATAGTGAGTCTGATTCATCAGAATCAGAAGAGGAGGAGGCTCTCATGGGCCTGATGGCTGTTGAGGAAACTCAATCAGGAGAAGATGGACAAGATTGTTCAAGTCCTGCTAAGGTAAAACCAACTTCTCCTAGTTTTGCATCAGTTTCATTTTCTGCATCAGAAAATAAATCATGTTCTTACTCCTCTAATAATAAAGAACAAGATTCAGACACTGAAGTTGATTTCAACACCCTTATCACTAAATATGGGAAGTTACTAAAGGCCTTGATTGCAAGCAAAGAGATTGCTAAGAATCAGGCTAGTGAATTAGAATCATTAATAGGAGTATCTCTTCAGTTGGAAAGGGCCAAAATAAAGTTGGACCTACAAAAACTGAAACTTATAGAACTAACTAACAATATAGATAACCAGAAGTAATAGTTGAATAGGTCAAGACTGTCAAGGACCTGAAAGCCAAGCTCACCCAGGAAAGACAGCTCCTATCTCAGTTCACAAAACCTAAGTCAGTGCTACCTATCATAGATACATTTTCTGCACTATTTAGAAGTGGTGTAGGTTATGGTAAAAATAAAAGTTATTAAGAAGTATGATACTAAGGGAAAAGCCCTAGTGGATCCAGTTAAGCTACCTCCCAAGCATCTGAATTCTAACAGATGCAATGAATCATGTGTTCCTGGACACATGAATCCCGAGTGCACTACTAGCAATGTCAATAAAGAGCCCTTCTCGGTGGGACAAACATCTAAAGGCAAAAAACACCATAAAGGGTGATCAATCCAAGAAGCCAAGGAATTCTTAGAGTTGGTCCCAGTGCACCACACCGAAATCTGAAAGGTAAGGGGGTAAACTTTGCACCACTACCTTGGAAGTTGGATGTCAAATCCAAGTTGTACAAAAGAACAACTTCAAATGTGCAACCAAAAAAAAGATATAATCGATTTGAGTGTTGGTGTTGTGGGAAGGTTGGGCATTTTTCCATAAACTATTGGTATAATCCCACAGCACCTTAATATAAGACTCAACCAGGTTTTTTCAGAAAGCCTGCTGTGTTTCACACTACAAAGACTAATAGGAACCAAGGCCCCAGAACTATTTGGATGCCTAAGGTAAATTAATTCTGTGTTTGTAGGAGGAACCAAGTACCACAGGAAGGCCAATATGGTACTTGGATAGTGGTTATTCCAGGCACATCACTGGAACAAAGAGTTTGCTAAGGGATTATACTCCAGTAAGGAATGGACCTAAAGACATCTTTGGAGGGTCAGAGAAAGGACTCACCAAGGGATATGGTAACATTTCTAATGGCTTAGTTACCATCACAAAAGTGGCTTATGTGGAAGGATTGAACCACAACCTGATAAGCAGAAGTCAGCTTTGTAATATATTTTATGAAATTATTTTCCACTATGACAAATGTGTGATAAGGAATCCAGGTGATCAAGAGATCATCTTGACAGGCACTAGGAGTGGGAACATTTATTTTCTAAATTTTTTAAGTGTAAATGAGAAATCACCTGTATGTCTTGTAGCTAGTGAGAAAGACTCTTTGTGTGTGCAACGACACAAGAGGCTGGCTTATTTAAACTATAAACCAATGAGCAAACTATTCTCTATGGAGTTAGTTAGAAACTATCCACAGCTAAAATGCTCCAAAGAAGGCTTATGTCCTGCATGTCAAAAAAGTAAACAGACAAAAGTCTCCTTTAAGAGCATATAGTCCATAGACACTGAGAGGTGTTTATACATACTACATATGGATCTATTTGGTCCTATGCAAGTTCTTAGTTAGGGTAGGAAGTCTATACTTATGTGATTGTGGATGATCACTCTAGGTTTGCTTGGGTATTCTTCTTAAGGAGAAAGTCTGAAAAACTAGACATCCTTGCTGATTTTGTCAAACAAATCCAGAATGAGATGGGATATTATGTGGTCAAACTTAGAAGTGACCATGGTACAGAATTTCAATCTGAAGAAATGAAAAATTTCTGTAAGGAACTAGGGATCTTTCAGGAGTTCTCCTATCCAAGAACACCATAGAAAAATGGAGTTGCTGAGAGGAAAAATAGAACTCTCATTGAGGAAGCTAGAATAATGATGAGTGATACATCTCTTATAGAATATTTTTGGGCTGAGGCTGTAAACACAACATGTTATGTTCAAAATTGATCATTGATCAACAAGAATCACAACAAGTCTCCCTATGAACTAATGAAAGACAGAAAATCAAATATGTCCTACTTCAAGATTTTTGGTAGTAAGTGCTATGTATTGGACAATGTTAAAAATTATCTAACTAAGTTCTCAGAAAAATCCTATGAAGGAATCTTTGTAGGATATAGTTAACATAGCAAAGCATACATAATCTACAACTTGAAACATTAAGTTGTAGAAGAATCAATTAATGTAGTTTTTGATGAAACTTCTATTTTATATAATGAGAACTCTAACAACTCTAGTCTAGGTGATATAGACTCTAGGATGGAAAAGTTAAATATAGGTGATACATCAGATCTAGTGTTATACACTAGAGATAATGTATAAATTCCTATAGAAGATACAGTAACTGCCCATGGGGAGGAAGAGAATCATCCTAATCCTCCTACAGAACTAGGTAATGGTAGGCACCTGCCAGTAGCGGTTAGACATCTTAGAGATCATCCTATTGACCAAATAAAAGGTGATGTCAGGCTGTGAGTAATAACTAGAAGTAGACATCACAATGAGGTTCTATACTCTAGTTTTCTCTCTCAGGTAGAACCTAAAAAGTTTGAAGAAGCCAATTCAGACCCCAACTAGATTATGGCTATGCAAGAAGAGCTCAATCAATTTGAGAGATGCAAAGTATGGAGTCTAGTTCCTATACCTAGTAATCACAATGTCATAGGCACTAAGTGGATTTATAGGAATAAACTAGATAAGCATGGGGTTATTGTTAAGAACAAAGCTAGATTAGTGGCTAAAGGATATAGACAAGAGGAAGGATAGACTTCGACCAAACCTTTACACTGTAGCTAGACTATAAGCTATAAGGTTGTTTTTAGCTCATGCAACATACAAAGGATACAAGGTCTACCAGATGGATGTAAAGTCAGCATTCTTTAATGGTACACTGAAGGAGGAAGTCTATGTAGAGCAGCCACTAGGTTTTGTTAACTCTAAACACAACACCTATGTCTTCAGATTGCACAAGGATTTGTATGGTTAAAACATGCTCCTAGAGCCTGGTATGAGACCATGTCTACCTTTCTTATAGAGAAAAAGTTCTCTAGAGGAAAGATAGACAAAATACTATTCCTTAGGGACATCAAAGGTTCAAGCATCTTAGTCCAGATTTATGTAGATGACATAATTTTTGGGTCTACTAATGAGAAGCTGTGTAGAAAATTTGCCAGGCTTATGCAAAGTAAGTTTGAAATGAGCAGCATGGGTGAGCTAAAGTACTTCTTGGGATTCCAAGTTAGACAATCTGAGGATAGTATATCCATCTATCAATCTATGTTCACTGAGGAGTTGATTAAGAGATATGGTATGGAGAATTCTTCTACCATGAGAACTCCAAAGGGTTCAATAGTGTCACTACACAAGGATGAATCTGGGAAACCAGATGATGAAACATTATATAGAGACATCATTGGATCACTCCTGTATTTGACTACTAGTAGGCCAAATATTATGTTCTCAACATGTGTCTGTGCACGGTACCAAGCATGTCCTAAAGTGTCTCATTATACTATTGTGAAGAGAATATTGAGATATCTTAAGGGCACACCCAATCTTGGGCTTTGGTATCCTAGGGATAGTGGTTTTGAACTCACAGGCTACACAGATGCAGATTTTGCAGGGAGTAAAGTGGATAAAAAAAGTACTTCTGGAACTTGGAGTAGCAAGAAACAAACAAGTGTTGCAATTTCTACAGTAAAATCTGAGTACATATCTACTAGAAGCAGTTGTGCACAGTTGCTGTAGATTCAGCATCAACTACTGGACTACAGTGTATAGCTAAGTAAATCTGTTATGTTTTGTGATTCTACTAGTGCAATTTCTATTGCTAATAATCCTGTTTTACATAGTAAGACTAAACATATAGAGATTAAATATCACTTTCTTAGAGACAATGTTGAAAAAGAAAATATTAGCCTACAATATACTCCAACAGATAGACAAGTTGCTGACATCTTTACAAAACCCCTGATGAAAGCAAGTTCAATTACTTTAAATTTGAATTAGGCATATTGAACATTGAACAAATCGTATTAGTAGCAACAAAACCAAGAAATTATATTCATAATACAAATTTTGTCTAAGTCAAAGAATTGTATCGAGACCCCATAGTGTGTGCTGACACTATAGGCTACATTGTGTCGAGACACCATAATGTGTGTCAACACAATAAGTAGTCATGTGTCGAGACACCTGACGGTGTGTCAACACTGATTAGCGTCAGAGTGTCGAGAAATTATAATTTAGTGTGGAGACATATGGTTGTCGAGACCTTTAGGTCTGTGTTGAGAGACATGAACCTTATGTCGACTTAAGTCGACACATCTCGACAAAGTAGGTTTTCCATGTCAACACTAGATATTTTCCAATATTGAGAAAATTACTAAATGTAGCGCGCCTTTTCACCTTCAATAGACAGTTACTATAAATATGAGGTGTAAGGTGAAAGGGGAAACTAGATCTGATATACTCTAGAGGGGGGTGAATAGAGTATATGGTGCTTTTTAAAACACAAAGAAAAACTTTTGCAAAGCTTTACAACAATTGTTGTAATGAGTGTAAGCAGGGAAGCAGAAATAAAACTAATCACAAACTAAGCTATGCAGAAACTAAGCACAAGAAAATCTAGGCCAGAAACAAAAAGAAAACAGGCAGAACCAGATGACACAAGGAATTATAGTGGTTCCCCAACTTGGGTACATCCACTCTACTACCACCCTAGGTAGGAATCCACTGCAGGATGAGTTGATCAGGTGTCCTGGGCACCAATGAGCTTTTGATAAGGTGCTCAAAAACCAAAATAGATTTTTTGATCAGGTGTCTTACCACCAATGAGCTTTTGACAAGGTGCTCAAAAACCAGATTCAAACTTTTGAAGGGAGTTTGAAAAACCCTTTACAGAGTGGGGGTGAGAGAGTGATGGCAGTCTTCTCTTTTCTCAAACAACTGAGAAGACTAAGTGGATTGATTTCAAAGCTCCCCCTAAGACCTTGATCTTCAGGAAGAAGAGCTTTGCTTGAGGGTGATAGGCCTTTAAAGATAGATCTCCAGCAAAAGATGATTTCAGCAAGCTGAAATGTTGAGTGTCTGGAGTCTTGAAATGATGTTGGCCTTGAACACTTTGAGAGCTGAAGAGATCTGAAGATTTTTTGAAAGCTTGATCTCTTTGATGAGTGTTCTTCAGAATTCTTGTTGACAGAATATTTTCAAAGAGTCTCTGTATATTGAGTTGTGTTTTCTATTCTTGTCAATCTCTCTTAGACTCAAAAACATTCTCTCTTTTATTCTCTGTGTCTGAATAGGATATCACTCTGTCAAAGATAGCCGTTGGTCTGCATTGATTACAGCCTTAATTGCATAATTTGTTCTGAAGGAAAGTCCACTGATTTGTTCCTTGAAAAATCCCTTGAAACTTGCTCCAGAAGTAAATGAAAACGGCTGGCAGATCTTCTGAATTAAATGCAGAATAACTTCTATCTGATTTGAATTTGAATTCTGAAAGATAACTGAAATCGTCGAACTGAGCTCTGCTATCGTCGAGCTGAGCTCAGCGAACTGGAAAATGCAAGCAGCAAAGAAATCGTCGATCTGAGCTCAAAGATCGTCGAACTGAGCTCAGAGATAAGGATCCAGTGCAGAGTCAAAATCGTCGACCTGAGCTCAGCAATCGTCGAATGGAGTTCGACGATATTGAGAAGTTGAGCTCAGCAATCGTCGAGTGGAGCTCGACGATCTGTCGAAGTTGAGCTAGACGATCGTCGACCGGAGTTCGACGAAACATTGTGCTGAGCTCGACGATTGGACTTAGTCTCCAGAAAAACTTTGGTCTTCAGGGCAGCTTCCAAACCCAGACTCCTGATCCCTTAGACTCAATTCTAATTGACCTATTAATCTATACAGAAGGTCAAACACAGATTCCTAGAGACATAGTGATCCTGACCCAAATTAGTAATAGGGTGTTCCAACAATCTCCCCCTATTTGGGTTAGGAAAACTATTTACAGACTTTGGAAAATCAAACAACATCATACAATCAGAAAAACACAAAAACAATAGTAGCCAGACATTACAGAACAATCACAGAGATAAATATATATGTCATCCAGATATCAGTCAGAAAAACCAAGAATTGTCACCTTACAGAGTTACTTTTTCTCTTTGCCTTTTACCATCTTGATTTCTCTGTTAGGATTTAAAGCTTCCTGTTTGGATCTGGTGTCATCAGCTGCACCCAAATAAATTTGCTTTGATGTCCTGGGAACCACTGTAGCTGGATGCAACTCCATGTACCTGTCTGCATCAAAAAACTTACTGGAGGCATATCTTTCTAGTTTTTTCTGTCTTTGTTCTGACATTGTAGATATATTGGAGGTGTCCAGGCCTTGCTCTTTGGCTTTCTTTATCTGGTCTAAAGCAGCCAACTCTTTCATTCTAGCAGTCCAAGCAACAGGATTCTTCTCAGGGTCCTCAAATGGAACAGGTGGCTCATACCTGTTGGAAGAAGTATCTTGAGGAGTCCTGACAGTCAGAGTTTCTCTGAGCTTATAGGGGAATGGACCTAAAGATGTATCAGAAGGAAAATGTCCTCCCCTGGAATAAGGGTGCTGCCTGGAATGCCCTTTGGAGTAAACCTGAGTCTCTCTTTGATTTCCCCTATATCCTCCCCTTCTAGAGTAAGAGCCCCTAGACTGGCTTTCCCTTTGATATGTTCTAGCATGAGGTTGGTAGGGAGCCTGGCTTCTAGCTGGGCCTGAACTTGCAGAGCTGCCACCTGCACCTGCATCAGGTGGAGGTGGTGGAGGAGGATGAGGGTGCTTGGACTGGGTGGAATCTTTCTCATACTTCCTTTTCTTCTTCATAGCCTTTAGCTGATTCTTAGAGAACTGCATCCAATGCTCAGTAATTGGACAGTTGTGCAGAATATAGTAAGGAACATCATTATCATCTCTAACTTTGGCAGGAGGAACCCTCTCATTGCCTTACTTCTTGCCTTCCTTTTCCTTGCAATGGTGGCAGAAGAATCATCAGAATCTGTCTTAAACTCATCAGAGTTAGAGCTCTGGGCATCATATATAGCATCTATCTTCTTCATAAGATCATTCTTCAGTTGCATTACAGCAGATGGGGCAGAGGCAGAAGCAGAAGGAGCAATAGAGACAGATACAGCAGCAGATATAACAACAGATACTGGAGCAGCAGTAGAAGCAACACTGGTTATTTCAGGAATTATGGCAGCAGCAGGTTCAGAAACAACAACAACATCTACAGCAGGCTCAAAAACAACAGCCTCTGTCATCAGAAAATCCTGGGGTGTGAGCTCATCAAAAACAATTTGAATGGCAGCAGCAGTTGGAACATTGTCTTCAGCAACAGCAAGAACAATTTCAGAAGTAGATTCAGCCTTTTCTTTATCAGCAGCAGCAGCAGTCATCACTGAGAGTACAAAGGATGAAAGAATGTTGGGGTCACAGCCAGAGAGAGGCACCAGTGCCTTGGACAAATCCTCTGGGGGCTGGACAGCATGAACTTCTGGCAGACAGCTGTAGAATGCAGGATCAAATGCAGATAGCAAAGACCTTAGGTCTATTGCTAAGACTGGAGTAGGCACAACAACTGGAGCAGAAGATACAAGCACAACAGCAGCAGCAGGAGCAGAAGCAGAAGCAGCAGCAACAGCAGCATGAAGGCTGGCTTCATAAGGCATCTCCCCCTGCCTGGATGCAGATACCTCTGTAGCAAGGCACACTGCTGGTGGGGCTGCTTGAGGAATGAGGGAGGAAAGCCTGGCAGACAGGGCTACCACTGACTGTTGTAGAGGAGCTAAGGAGGCCTCCATGAGAAGAGAGAGCCTGGGGGCCAGTAGCTCATACAACTTGTCAGCTAGGGCTGGCAGATCTACATGCTCAATGGCAGGAGCAGAGGTAGAGGGTATTAGGATGGCTGAGGATGCTGGAAGTGGAGTGCTGGATGGTGAAGGGATAGATGGCTGAGGTGTGGGAATTGTGGAGATGGAGGACAAGGGTATAGATATGGATGGAGTGAATGATGGTTGGTCAAGGATGTGGTGGAGGAGATCTTGGAAAGATGTTGAGGAGGAGGGAAGTCTGGAGGAGAAGAGGGGGAATCATCCATGTAGGATTCATCCAGAAGGGTGAATGATGGTATGTATGGAGATGAGGTGACATCTGGTGGTGGATAGGAGAACAATGGGTGGAATTGTCTACTGGAGGTGATGAAGTGGTTGCTGGGGATGGAATTGAGGTTGGAGATGGGCTGGAGATTGTAATGGGAGATGAAGCTGAAATGGTGGAGGTAGCTGGAGGTAGGATTGAACTTGGAGGAGGAGGAGAAGCAGCACTAGCAGCAGGCAGGTCTTCTGCAGGTGCAGAGACCTGGGGGGGAGTGACTCTTGGAGTCCTGGTGCCTGAAGGGGCAATTGAAGAGGGCCTGCTGGGCTTGCTAATCTGCCTGTCCCATTTCCCAAATAGGGCACAGGTGAGTCTCTTGGAGGCATTGATGTGCACTCCAGAGGAGACCAGCAGAGTAGGGCACTTTGCCTGAAGGAAGACTCCCAGAATTCTTCCAAAATTCACAAAGGTTTTGTTTATCTTTTTCTTTATCAGGTCAAAGAAGACCTCTCCCCAGTTCAGGTTTTTCCTATCTACCAGAGCTCCCATAAGGCAGAGCTGATGTCTGGAGATGGTGTCATGTGCAGAATGCTTGGCCAACAGCACCTTGCCTACAACATCTGCCAGGAACCTGTATTCAACTGACAGGTTCCTCTTAAACAACTTGCTAGGGTTTCCCTCAGGATGACCCATCCTGGCAAGTATATCAGAAAATTCTTCTCCAGAAAGTTCAGCAGAGTCTTCACCATTTCTTAAACCAAAAACCTCTGTTAAGACTGCTGGGGTCAGAGGTACCTGGGTGCCAGCAATAGATCCAACAATGGTGTTGTTGTCAAGGTTGTGTGCAGTATATACCCATTCCTTTATTTCATCTGAGGCAAGTTTGATTCTTGTGCTCATGAGGGCAGATAAATGCTGATCTTTGAATAAACTTAGGATGTCCTGGAAGACTTGATCAGTGGTGTTGAAGGAGTCCAAATCAATGTCAAACCCTGCATCAAACTTCATGGCGGCGAGGACAGCAACTGAGACGGCCATGGTACCTGCAAAAACTTAACAAACAAAACGACCAATGTAGAACTGTTTGGAGGGAAGAAAATTTTTTGCAGAGAAATTGAAAGCGCAAGAGAGAACGACGGCGAAAAATGAGTTTTATATTAGGGTTCGACGCAGAATTGGAAAGATCGTTGAACGCAGTTCGACGATCGAGGCTTCTAAAGGAATCTGAAGAGACTCCAACATCGTCGATCTCCGTTCGACGATCTGGAAAGGCGTCGAGCTCAGTTCGACGATCGTTCAGGGAACAGGATCGTCGAGCGCCGTTCGACGATCGTTGACCAGAAGAGATAGTTCATACTATCTGAGGAGCGCTGAACTCAGTTCGATGATCCTGGAAATCGTCGAACTCCGTTCGACGATCTTGGGGGAAATCGTCGAGCGCAGTTCAGAGATCAGAAAATTCTAGACACTAAGGAAAATCAGAATTTTTGCCTAGTCTTGGTCAATTTTTAGCTTTCAAATTTTGGATATTATTTAAGACTTCCTCCATCTAACATTCCTAACTGATTTAGGAAGAAGGTGTGTTTCTTTTCATCCAAGGGCTTGGTGAAAATATCTCCCCTTTGTAAATCAGTTGGGATATATTGCAGTTAAATTTTATTCTTTTCAACATTGTCCCTTAAGAAGTGATGTCTAATCTCTATGTGTTTTGTCCTACTATGGAGGACTGGATTTTGAGCTATGGAAATAGCACTTGTATTGTCACAAAAGATTTTTGACTTCTCTAAGTTGTAACCATAGTCTAGGAGTTGATTTTGAATCCACAATATTTGTGAACAACAACTACCTGCAGCCATATATTCAGCTTCAGCAGTTGAAGTTGACACAAATGTTTATTTCTTGCAAAACCAGGAGACAAGTCTATCACCAAGGAACTGACAAGTTCCACTGGTGCTTTTCCTGTCAATTCTGCATCCAGCATAATCAGCATCAGAGAATCCAGTTAACTCAAATGCTGAATCTTTTGGATACCACAGACCTAGATTTGGACAACTTTTAACATACCTAAGAATCCTCTTTACTAATGTTAGGTGTGACTCTCTAGGGCTAACTTGGAATCTAGCACATATACATGTAGCAAATATTATATCTGGTCTACTAGCTGTAAGATACAACAGAGAGCCAATCATTGCTCTATATGTTGTCTGATCAACAGGTTTCCCATGTTCATCAGCATCTAATACAGCATTGGTAGGCATGGGTGTTTTCATACAAGATGCCTCAGACATGCCAAATTTCTTAACCAGCTCATTAGCATATTTGGTTTGAGAAATAAAGATGCCTTCAGCATGTTGTTTGACTTGCAATCCTAGGAAGAAGGATAGCTCACCCATGCAACTCATCTCAAATTTAGAATGCATTAGGTTAGAAAACCTTCTGCACAATTTTGAGTCAGTAGAACCAAAAATGATATCGTCTACATAAATTTGTACTAGTAGGGTATTGGACTTATGGGTTCTAATAAAAAGAGTTTGGTCTACTCTACCCCTTATAAAACCATTTTCCAAGAGAAAGCATGCTAGGGTCTTATACCATGCTCTAGGAGCTTGCTTGAGACCATATAATGCTTTATGTAGTTTAAAAACATAATCAGGGTAAGTTGGAGAGATAAAACCTGGAGGTTGTCTGACATAGACTTCCTCTTTGATGTCTCCATTCAAGAAGGCACTCTTGACATCCATCTGATAAACCTTGAAGCCTTTGTGAGCTGCATAAGCTAGAAATATTCTGATGGCTTCCAATCTTGCAATAGGTGCAAAAGTCTGGTCGTAGTCAATTCCTTCTTCTTGAGAGTATCCCTGAGCAACTAGCCTAGCCTTGTTCCTTATTATTACTCCTTGATCATCCTGTTTATTTCTGAATACCCATTTTGTTCCAACAATGGAATGATCCTTTGGCTTTGGCACTAGTTCCCATACTTTTTTCCTCTCAAATTGATGCAACTCTTCTTGCATGGCAATGATCCAGTGTGGATCTTGCTCTGCATCTTGAATGGACTGAGGCTCAATTTGAGAAAGGAAGCAGGTGTGCAACAGGTTTTGGTTGACCTGATTTCTGGTTTGCACACTAGCTGAGATTTCTCCAATTATTTGGGAAATTGGATGGTCTCTTGATGTTACTAGATCAACAGGGGGTATTGATTGCTCACCAACCTGTGTTGTTGTTTCCTCTTGTGGTACAACAACTGGCTCTTCAAGTGGTGGTTCATTATGTTGAGCATTGCTTTCATCTTCACTGCTTTCTTCTTCTTGAGCAACCTGTAGCTTGTTCATATCTTCAACTAGAGATTGTTCCTGCAAAGGTTCTATGGTAGAAGAAATCTTCTCCTTGAAAGACATATTAGTTTCATCAAAAGAAACATGAACAGATTCCTCAATTTTCAATGATGATTTATTATATACCCTATAGGCCTTGCTGATCATGGAGTATCCCAGAAACACTCCATCAGCTTTGGCTTGAAATTTTGCTAAATATTTCTTATCATTATTGTGAATATAGCAAGTGCAGCCAAAAATTCTGAAATAGTCAACTTTAGGTTTATTCCCTTTAAGTAATTCATAGGGAGTCTTTCCCTTCAGTTTATGTATTAGACTTCTGTTCAGCACATAGTTGGAGGTGTTCACTGCCTCTGCCCAGAAGGATAGAGGTAGATGAGCATCTGACAACAATGTAGTGGCAGATTCAATAAGGGTTCTATTTTTCCTTTCAGCTACCCCATTTTGTTGAGGAGTTCTAGGAGCTGAGAAAGTATGTCTGATCCCTTCACTCTGACAGAACTCTTGCATAAGAAGAGAATCAAACTCTGTCCCATGATCACTTCTGATCAGGGCAATGTGAGTATTGAACTCAATCTTTATACATTTGAGAAACTCTGTCAGACACTTAAAGTTATCAGACTTCTTCCTTAGAAAGAACACCCAAGTGAATCTAGAGAAGTCATCTACAATCACCAAAGTGTAGGATTTCCCTCCTAGGCTTTGTACTGTGATGTGTCCAAATAGATCCATGTGTAACAGATACAATATCCTAGGTGAATCACTCTTATTAAGTGACTTGAAACTGTTTTAAGTTTGCTTGCCTAATTGACAAGCCTTGCAGAGTCCTTCCTTCTTGTAGGGGCCAGAAGGTAGTCCTCTAACAAGGTTGTCCTTGGATAGCCTAGCAATAGTTCTAAGGTTTAGGTGTCCTAGTCTCTTATGCCATAAAACATTTGGTCTACAAACTGAATTGAATAAACAGATATCTATAGTAGTTGAGAGAAAATCTACTAGGTAGATGTTACCTTTCCTTTTACCTGTCAACACAGTTGTGTTGTCCTCTGACTTGATTTTGCATAAGGTTTTGCTGAAGGCCACCTGGTAGCCTTCATCATATAGCTGACTGATGCTGATTAGGTTGTGCTTCAGTCCTTCCACATATGCTACTTTCTTGAAGGTTACAGAACCAATCTGGACTGCTCCATAACCTTTAGTTTGTCCAATATTGGAGTCACCAAAGATAACCTTGGGTCCAAGCTTGGCTCTAAAGGAATTGAGGTTGTCCTTGTTCCCTGTCATGTGCTTAGAGCACCCACTATCCAAATACCATTGCTGGTTAGATGTTGGATAGGTCTTCACCTGCACATAAAACAATTCACTTGTTTTTGACCCAGTTTACCTTGGGCCTAGGTTGATAACCTTTAAATTCAGAAATAAAAGACATCCCTGGCTGACTCTTATATCCTTCAAGATGATATCTCCTTGGAGGTAAATCCATTCAGTATAAGGGTTAAAGGTTTGGGATGAAGAACCCTCAGGATTCAATTTTGATTTGCCTTTGAAAAATTTTCCAGAGCTCTGACCTCTGTTCGACGATCTTGGAGCTGAGTTCGACGATCATGGGTCAGATCGTCGAGCTCCGTTCGACGGTCGACTATGGGTGAGGTCAGGTACATGAGATCGTCGAGCAGCGTTCGACGACTTTGGCTGAGATCGTCGATCTGCGTTCGATGATTTTCCCTGAGGTCGTCGAGCTGCGTTCGGCGATCGTCGATCTTCATTCGGCGATCGTCGAGCTTCGTTCGACGATTTCTGCTGGGACTTAAATTTCTGAGGCAGATCAGAATTTTTTCTGGCAACCTCTACAACTCCCTTTCCCTTGCTAGAAATAAACTTGATGGGAGTTGTTAGGACTATAGGTTGGCTGGATGAGGCACCCAAGCCCAGTGTACTGTTGAATCTTGAGTTCACTGTGCTTGTGATGTCCATCAGCTTGATGCTTCTCCCATTGAGAGATTATTCAAGCTTCTTGCCCTCAGAGAGCTCACTCTTCAGTGAAGCTATCTGTTCCCTATAGTTCTCCAACTCCTGAGAGAGTTTGAGGTTTTCTGATTTTAAAACATTTTGTTCAGATAATTGATTTCTGAGAGAGATGATCTCTTTCTCAGACTTTAGCAGGTCTAAACATAGTGCTTTAAATTCAAGTTTAAAATCTTCTGAAGTAAAATCAAAAGAGCTGATTACCTGATCTTCTTCAGGTTAAGTCTCTGAGTCTGACTCTGACTCCTCTTCCTCTGAGTTGTGTTGTGAGGCATTGATTGCCATCATGCAGAACTCCTTTTCCTCTGCATCATCATCATCATCACTTGAGCTGGAAGAGGCTTCTGACTCCTCTTCAGTCTCACTCCAGGATTCAGCAACAAATCCTTTCCTTGTGTGCTTATTTCTGCTGGAGGAAGGTTTGCTACTTCCATTCCTTTTGGAGTCCTTCTCCTTTCTTCTTTCTTTTCTGTCCCTTCTGTCCTTGTTCTTGTTCTCTGGACAGTCAAGAACCATATGCCCTGGTTTCCTGTAACCAAAGCAAATGATGTCTTTGCTATTGCCAATGGACTTGTCATACCTTGGCTTATCCTGCTCCTTGTATGATCTTCTTCTGAAGTCCTTTCTGGCCATCTTATAGAATCTTTTGGCCAACAAGCTGAGAAGTTCATCATTGGCTGTTCCTTTTTCTTCAGGCAGATCCTCAGTTGCCTTGAATGCTATAGTCTTCTCCTTTCTTGTGGCTGGTGAAGCAGCCTTCTGTTCTTCTTCTCTGTTCTTGATGAGTAGCTCATAAGATTTGAGCTTACCCAACAAGGCTTCAGTGGTGATCTCATTCAGACTTCTGGCATCTTTAATTGGCCAGATTCTTGAATCCCAAGTGCTGGGGAAGCACATTAGGATCTTGTCATTAAGTTCTGTCAGTGAGATCTCTTTGTCTAATGTCCTCAGTTCACTGACAATTAGACTCAGTCTGTTGTACATGTCTCCCACTGACTCTGTTTCTCCCTTCTTGAAGTTCTCATATTGGGAGATGAGATGGGATCTTCTGTCCTTTCTCTCATCAGCTGAGCCAGAGATAATTTCTGAGAGCTTGTCCCAAATTTCCTTGGCTGAATTGCATTCAGCTACTTTTTGAAAAATGTCATCTGACATTGTCTGAGCTAAAATGTTCATTGCCTTGGCATCAGCTACTTTCCACTTTTTGATGTCAGCATCTGTTCCTGATGGAGGTGGAACAGCATTTGTGCTTGTGCCCTCTGGAGGTCTTGGACACACTGTCAAAACAGAATTAAAAATGTCTTCGTCAATAGAATTCATGTAGAGTCTAATCCTTGCTTTCCAAAGTGCAAACTTTGACAGATTGCACACTGGAGGTCTGGTGCTAGCATAATCTTTGTTTTGGGCCATGACTTGTGCAAGCTAAATCTAATAATGAAATATAAAAGAAGGATCTAGATTGGGATCTTGGGGTTCAGGTGTTAGCCTGTACAACCAATCAGATATGGTATGTTTAACCAACCTCCCTCTGATACCAATTGAAAGGGGAAACTAGATCTGATATACTCTAGAGGGGGGTGAATAGAGTATATGGTGCTTTTTAAAACACAAAGAAAAACTTTTGCAAAGCTTTACAACAATTGTTGTAATGAGTGTAAGCAGGGAAGCAGAAATAAAACTAATCACAAACTAAGCTATGCAGAAACTAAGCACAAGAAAATCTAGGCCAGAAACAAAAAGAAAACAGGCAGAACCAGATGACACAAGGAATTATAGTGGTTCCCCAACTTGGGTACATCCACTCTTCTACCACCCTAGGTAGGAATCCACTGCAGGATGAGTTGATCAGGTGTCCTGGGCACCAATGAGCTTTTGATAAGGTGCTCAAAAACCAAAACAGATTTTTTGATCAGGTGTCTTGCCACCAATGAGCTTTTGACAAGGTGCTCAAAAACCAGATTCAAACTTTTGAAGGGAGTTTGAAAAACCCTTTACAGAGTGGGGGTGAGAGAGTGATGACAGTCTTCTCTTTTCTCAAACAACTGAGAAGACTAAGTGGATTGATTTCAAAGCTCCCCCTGAGTCCTTGATCTTCAGGAAGAAGAGCTTTGCTGAGGGTGATAGGCCTTCAAAGATAGATCTCCAGCAAAAGATGATTTCAGCAAGCTGAAATGTTGAGTGTCTGGAGTCTTGAAATGATGTTGGCCTTGAACACTTTGAGAGCTGAAGAGATCTGAAGATTTTTTTGAAAGCTTGATCTCTTTGATGAGTGTTCTTCAGAATTCTTGTTGACAGAATATTTTCAAAGAGTCTCTGTATATTGAGTTGTGTTTTTTTATTCTTGTCAATCTCTCTTAGATTCAAAAACATTCTCTCTTTTATTCTCTGTGTCTGAATAGGATATCACTCTGTCAAAGATAGCCGTTGGTCTGCATTGATTACAGCCTTAATTGCATAATTTGTTCTGAAGGAAAGTCCACTGATTTGTTCCTTTAAAAATCCCTTGAAACTTGCTCCAGAAGTAAATGAAAACGGCTGGCAGATCTTCTGAATTAAATGCAGAATAACTTCTATCTGATTTGAATTTGAATTCTGAAAGATAACTGAAATCGTCGAACTGAGCTCTGCTATCGTCGAGCTGAGCTCAGCGAACTGGAAAATGCAAGCAGCACAGAAATCGTCGATCTGAGCTCAAGATCGTCGAACTGAGCTCAGAGATAAGGATCCAGTGCAGAGTCAAAATCGTCGACCTGAGCTCAGCGATCGTCGAATGGAGTTCGACGATATTGAGAAGTTGATCTCAGCGATCGTCGAGTGGAGCTCGACGATCTGTCAAAGTTGAGCTAGACGATCGTCGACCGGAGTTCGACGAAACGTCGTGCTGAGCTTGACGATTGGACTTAGTCTCCAGAAAAACTTTGGTCTTCAGGGCAGCTTCCAAACCCAGACTCCTGATCCCTTAGACTCAATTCTAATTGACCTATTAAGCTATACAGAAGTTCAAACACAGATTCCTAGAGACATAGTGATCCTGACCCAAATTAGTAATAGGGTGTTCCAACATAAGGAATTGTTCACTACGCTTACCAAAAATCTTGAGAGACTGATCGCTATGTGTTGAGACCTAGAAATCCTTCGTCGAAACCTTTCAATTTCAAACTCTTTCAACTAGAATGGTACCCAAGATGGATGACAACAAAAGCGAGGGTTACGAACTAGTGCGCAATGCCTTCGTCTCTGCACCAGAAGAAATAAGGAAAATGATTGACCTTGTTATTGAGGCAGGTCTTGAATATCTACTTTCAGAACCCACTAAAATATGGAAGAGAGAAGTATCTGAATTCTATTCCAATGCCTCACTAAACTCTAAGTCAGGCAAGATCAAATCCACTGTTAATGGAGCAGCAGTAAAGGTCACAACCAAAAGACTGGCTAAAGACTTTCAGATTCCAAGAACTGCACAGGAAGATGAACTGAATTCAAGCAAGAATACAAAATCCTTATAATGGTGTGGACTCGCTCAAACCACTAAGTTTTAAAGTTCCTTAAATAGGAAGGGAATGAATTCCCAGGGAAAATTTCTATCTGAAGTATTTGTTAAGGTGCTCCTCTGCAAGACTGGAGCACATGATAGGATTTCAACCTATATGTTTAGCTTGATGACTAGGATCATTTTCAGAATCAAGAATGATTAGAGTAGGGTAGTCTTTGATAAATTATAGAAGGGATTCTGAAGCCAAATATGGGCAAAATTGTTAGTCTGTATCTGGTAAAGGCAATTCCAGATAATATCAATCAGAAGATTGGGTCCAAGATAAATCATATGAGGAGAATGGTCCTAAGAATTTTGTCCAGATGGGAAAGGGTCTTGTCTAAAGACACTCTAGAATCCAAAAAGACAAAGTAGATAAAAGGAAAGAAAATAGTGGTAGAAGAAGAAGAATCCTCAAGTGATTCTAAAGAACAAGTAGAGTTTAGCTCAAATAAGGATGCTGAGGAAGAACAAAGAAGATCTCCAAGACTCTCACCTGGAACTAGTGATCAGGTGAAGGGGGAGAACAATCCTGAAAATGAACAAATTGAGGGGGAGAACCTCAATGAATTGCCAATGGATACAACTACTAATATAATAATGGATGTTGTATAGGACCTGGAAAATTCAAAGATACATGAGCAAGAAACATTTGAGAAAGAGATGGAGGAAGGAATTCTAATAGAGACTAAAGAAGAAGTTCTTCTATTTAAAGAAACTAATATCCAGGGGAGATAGATGAAATTCCCCAGATAGAAGTTCCTGATGCTGCAATTTAGCATGTTGATGATAACTTAGATAATATAAATAAATATGAGAAATAAGAACTGACGTGGAGTTGGCCCCAGATATTGACTAAACCAAAAGTCACCTCAAGTTGAAGAGGTAAGTTCTTCTGAATCAGAAGATACAGAAGAAACTCAACTGAAGAAAAGGAAGTTTCTGAAATGAAGAAAAGGAGCAAGAGCTACAAACAAAATTTACAATCTGGAACACCAGCTGCTCCTTCAGGAGATACTAGCTCACTGTTAGTTCAAATTCAGATAATGTTGGATAAGCAAAGGCAGGAACTAGAGAAATATGTTGATGAAAATAATAAAGAGCTGCAGTTTCAACTAGCTCAGGATATTAAGTCAATAAGATTTGAAGTCAATCTCCTGAAAACTGAAATGACTACTTTCTTTGAAAAAGGAGCTAATGCTATAGTATATCTTGCTAAACAGCAGCAAGAAGCCAAGACAAATGTAGATGATATGGTTGTCAAATAAGGGTATTGTTGGATCCCTAGTTGGATTGGGCTAGGTTCACTAACTAGGATGACTGACCCACAATGTATAGCCAGGGTCATATGTTTTTGAGTCTTAGAGTCTAGGATAAGTCTTTAGGTTCAAGCATACATGGACCAGCCAGCAGAAGATTCAAGACTTAGAGGAAAATCAAGTTTAGAAAATGAGTTTGACGTTCGTCGAACTCAGCTCGACGATAGTCGTGCACCGCTCAACGAACTCAGAGTTAATTCTTTGAGTTGAGCTCGACGAAGTCTAGATTTCAACATCAACACATTCTTTCCAGAATATTTTCTCTGAACTCAGCTCGACGAAGACAGAATCTATGCTCGACGAACTTGGACCACAAAATTGACAAGTTATTCACAGAATGCAGTTAGATGAGCTCAGGTCGACGAACTTGGATCTCAAGTTAACGAAGAAGTTTTTTTCAGGTCGACGAATAGGATTTCTAAGGTCGACGAACTTGGATCTCAGGTCGACGAAATCTGTTCTATGGTCGACGATTTCTGTGCAGTTCCAGACTTAGAGTTTTCCCTCTTTTCCTTCCAAATTTCATATATTATTTGGCAATAATTTCCTGAGTAATTAATGCATATATTATATGAATATAGCCGTTATTTGGCAGCATTAATTTTGGTCTTCATCAGGTTAATTACTTGCTTAATTAATTGGGATAGTTGGGGAAACACATTAAAGAAATATTCTCCTGTCGTATTTCATTCTACAGGCAATCAGCATTCAATGCAATGGAATTCAAAATTCAAAGGAGAATTCGACAAAGACATATAAAAGAGATTTTCTTTTCAGAAGATAACACGATAGAACAGTTGTAACACCTCCCCTGTAATGAACGTATAATATGGGTCCGGCAGGGGCCCCATAACATACGGACGCCACAGCTTTAGTATTAAAAGTTGATATAGCTACCCACACTCAAAACTATTAGCACAACACAAACGGAAACAGAACAGAACTAGAAGTTATCCACCACTAAAGAGTAAAACAAATGGCCTTAAGGCCTTACATCAAGTGTCCAAAAGAAAATAATACATCAATCATGAATGTGCTCAGCACTCCTAGTCTAGCTCGGCATGCAAGCCGGACAACAAGAGTTTCAAACATAACAACTCGTAAGTTGGGCTACAAAAAGAGAAAAACACTTCATGAGGCTTAGGCCTTTCTGGCCGGCGAGCTAGCTCCTGCACGCGATCCTTGCCCTGAAAAATTTGTCTTAGTTTGTGTTGTGCAAAGGCTGACCTCAAACTATGCAACAACACATCTCCTCCCGGCCGCCCCTAACGTACCCCGGGGTACCCCTCCAACCTGCAAGTTAGCACTTCGTAGGCAATAACCATAAGCAAGAAAAGCAACTATGGAAAACAGGCTTGGATGTCACATACATCATACATGTTCTCTACTGGTTGAGCATAATATAAAAAGGGTCTACTTATGCAATCATGTATGCAATCACCCGGTTTCACCCAAGGCACCCTAACTCGTATGCATCTAGCACATCATCACATCATATGGGTTCTCATTGATTCCCCATTGGCATAAAGCCGCAAACAAAGGGGTCACCATTTCCCCCAATGGCTCACAGGCCGCCTCATGGAATTCTTGTCAAGGCCCCACCCGCTCAAGGTCTCAAACCCCGGGCTTGCCTACAAGCTCTGACGTCTCATGTCAGGATTCCAACAAACACAAAACTGACCGATTCTAAGAAGCCTTGCCGGACCCCACCCGCTCATGGCCTCATTGCCCGGGTTTGTCCCCATGCTTGGCATTCTCGTCAGTCACAAAGAAGGGGACTAGCCTCGCCGAGACACTCTCCACACATGACGTGAACGTCACGGGATAGCCAGCCGACCATGGAGACCTAGCCACGCCTTAGCACAACACAAACTAAGACAAATCCACCCTAGTCCCTCATTTGTACTGCAGCGTTTCCGCGCACCAAGGAAAACATCTCCAACTTGCGCGGAGCTAACCTTGTCCACCAAGGAAAACATCTACCGCCGCGAGGAGCTAACCTTGTCCGGTTCCGACTACACGTACTCACTTGAGAAAAGGAGAAAACATCACCACATCACAAACGACATCTTGCCGCAATGGAATCTCTACGAATCCTTAGCGTTTTTATGCAACATCACCGAGTCGGACTAACGGTCGCGACAACGGCTTCACCCACCATGCCTAATCCACTAACGGAGCGGATCTCTAATGCAAAAATATGCCGGGGACGGACTCAATCAACCCGGAGGTTCCTCTTGAACCTTGGCAAACCAAAACCCCTCTCATTTGAGAGTTTGGTGCCCAAAAACTAGAAAGAAAGAAAATAAATGATGCTAAGACATGCATCCTAAGACCGAGGGGAGAGGTGTCGTTACCTTCCGACTCCTCTTCCTTGCCATGGCAAAATGGCCGGATGGAAATCTTCGCAACGATCTAAGCTTCACGGATCCGGACTCGGCTCGCGATTTGGAGCACCGAAACTCCTCCTACAGCCCAAACTCTCCTTCTCCTTCTTCATTGTTCTCACTTCTCTCTAGATCTTTAGTAAGAGAAAGCTTGGAGAAGAATGATGGTTTTCAACCCTATTCTCGGACTTAACTCCCCAAGAACAGTCCTGAACCGTCAGATCCTAAAATCTAGGAAAGAATGGCCACGATCCGCCTGGAAAATAAAAGACCTGGGCCGAACACGGCCTGGCACACGCCCGTGTCCAGGGCCATGTGCCTCATTCGCCATCTCAATTCGACGCGCCTGGAACAGCATACGGGCATCCGACACGCCCGTGTTCAACTCGACACGCCCGTGTCCCCCGTGACACGGCCATGTGCCTCCATCGACACGGCCCCGAAACCAACCCGAGAGGTGACACAGCCTGGGACACGCCCGTATCCCAAGCCGTGTGCCAAGTCTCGACACCCGTCGACAGGCTTTGTGTCGACACCGCGGAAAAACATCGAGCGAAGATCGTCGACCAAGCGGGACACGCCCTGTGACACGCCCGTGTTACAGGACGTGTACCCCAGTCTCGCCACTCGTCGAGCGAAAGTGTCGACACTTGGGCAGAGTGTCGACACGGCCTCGACACGCCCTGCGACACGCCCGTGTCGCAGGCCGTGTGCCCTACTCTCGACACCTTATCGAGCGAAAGTGTCGACACCTGGGCCGAGTGTCGACACGGCCTCGACACGCCCTGCGACACGCCCGTGTCGCAGGCCGTGTGCCCTACTCTCGGCACATCGTCGAGCGAAAGTGTCGACACTTGGGCCGAGTGTCGACACGACCTCAACACGCCCTGCGACACGCCCATGTTGCAGGCCGTGTGCCTCCTGCCAGAAACCCAAAAATTTCCAGAACTGCAGACTGACCCTCTTGCAAAACTGGGGTGTTACAACAGCACACAGAGAAGATTTACAGAAATATACTCAAGATCACCTATTTCTTCTCTGCATAGAAAACACTTTGTTTTCTCCTTGATCATTCTGAAGAAGAAAAAGAAGAACAATCACTATCAAGAGTCTTCTTCAACTTCCACTCTAGGATCTTTCAAGGACAACTAATCTCTATCAGTCAGAAGTTCCTGGATCATCATAAATCAAGGCTGAAGACCTACTACACCCTATGTAAGGCTTCAAGTGATTTCTGGAGAAGCCTTGACAACAACAATCCACTTGTCTTCTCAGTTGTTTGAGAAAGAGAAGACACCATCAATCTCTCTCCCCTCCAGTATAAAGGGTTTATTAACTCCCTTCAAGAGTTTATTTTGGTTTCTGAGCAGCTGATCAAAAGCTCAAAGGTGGCAGTCACCTGATTAAAACCTGCTAGTGGATTTCTACCAGGGTGGTAGAAGAGTGGATGTACCCAGGTCGGGGAATCACTATAAAATTTCTTGTGTTATCTGGTTGCCCTTTTTCTTATTGTTCTTGCAGTGGCTGTGATAGGCTAGTTGTGCTGTTGTAGTTTAGTTTAGATCATTTTCTTTTTATCTATTACTACTACTGGTATCATTTTTAATCTGATAGTTTCAAAAACAGCCAAATAGTTTTAATATACTTTATTCACTCCCCTCTGGAGTAATCATATCTAACTCCCATCTTTCAATTGGTATCAGAGCTGTGTTCCTTTGGTTATACAAGCTAACCCTTGAACCAAAAGATCCTTTATTAGATCTGATCTTAGTTTTATTTATTACACAGCATGACACAGAATAAAGACTATGCAAGCACCAGACCTCCAGTCTGTAATTTGAATAAATTTGCAATCTAGAAGGCAAGAATCAGGCTGTATATGAATTCCATTGATTAGGATGTAACATCCCATTTCCAACTAGACCCCTAGGTGTGGTTTTGTCATGGCTAGGTCATGACAAACCCTAGGAAGCCAGGAATGGGCCAAGAGGTAGGAGACAAAGTGGGGAAACTCATCATGGTCTGCCAATAGTAGAACTCTGAGCAATGTTTTAGGATGACCATGAGCTACACCTTGACCCAAGACCCTACCACAACACCCCCCTAATACCTTGGGAGGCCCTTTAGAGCCATAAGAACCCATTGGGGTCAACCAAAGAGGCTCGGTTGACCAAGGTCAACCCTAGCCCTTAAGGGTCAAACTAGCCTACTTAGGGTCAATTGACCTACGCCTAGCCTAGAGGACCCCGCCTATGCCCTCCTAACTATAAAGTGAGGTCAATGGGTCACTAAGGACACATTGGGGCCAGCCCTAGAGGCCAGGTTGACCCAAGTCAACTCAAGCTCCTAATCTGGTCAAAGTACCCTTACTAAGGGTATGTGACCTCCAAAGTGCAGGGTAACCCTACATAACCCTACCTAGATCTTAGGGGAAGCCAATAGGTCACCAAGGACCCATAGGGGTCAACCCAATTGGTCATGTTGACCCAAGTCAACTCTAGCCCTAAAATGGTCAAAGTGCCCTTACCAAGGGACATATGACCACCAAGATGCCCAACCAACCCTATTCAAGTAATTCTAGACCTTAAGGGAGTCCAATGGGCCACTAAAAACCCAATGGGGTCAACCCAGATGGTCAAATTGGCCCAAGTCAACCCTCATTTAAGCCAAGTCAAACATAGCCCAAAAGGGCTAACCCAAGCCCAAGCCACTTCTTCCTTAGGCTAACCCCATTTCCATGTTCATCATAACCAAGTGGGCTACATTTAGCTTATGGGGTTGACCACTCAACCAGGGGTGACTAGGAGAGAGAAGGAAGATTCCCTCCATGTTAATGGAGGAGAGAGAAGATGGGGGAGAGGAAGGGGAGAGTGGAAAGCTGGCCAAGGAGATCAACAGCCACCATTTATGGCTGCAATCAACTCCTCTAGGGAAGAGGAGTTGATTCCAGCCATTTCCCGGCCACCAAGAGGAAGATTCAACCACCCCCCCCACTCAACCCGAGATAAGCCTTCAAGGGCATTAATGGCCATTGATGTTTGGCCTCTCCCCTCCCCCAACTGATGATTTATACACCATCAGTGACATGAGAGGATCCCTTCCCATCGTTTACCATAGGAATTCAGGCAACTTGACTGCACTGTTGCAGAAATCCGGCCGGCGGCACCACCACCATGGCAACCCGAAGATCGACTCGCATTCAGGCCGCCAGGAAGGTCCTCCCCCTCTCCTTAACTCACGGGTAGATCATAGGACTACTTAGGTTGAAGTTTCGGGCTCAATTGAGCCCGATCCAAACCAGGAATTTTCATGGTTTCCGGCTAAAATGAACTTGCTAGAACCGCCGAAAAATGCCTCTCCGGCGGCAGAGCCACCGCCTGGCAATAGCCCCCACCTCAACGGAGGTGGTGGTGGCGGTGGCCGGCCGGGGAAGGGGCTGGATGGCCGGCGGCAGCCACTTGAAGTCGGCCCAGGAAAAATGCATCCTGGTCGTCGACTCAACGAAGGAGATGAACGGATCTCGTTCATCTGCGCCAAGATTCGTGCTCCATCAGAAATTAAACTATAGGAATCATTTTCTTGATTATTTCATTTCTGTCACACTATATACACTAAATGGTTTGAATTTTTAAAAATACTTAGGTCCCTCTGCAGAAAACTTCAAAAATACAAAAGTTGTAGCCCTCTGAGTTCCTATTTAGTTTAAAATTTTTTGAACCCATTTGGGTGCATGGTCTGACCAGGGCACCCATTTTGGTGGGACATACCCTTAGGGCTAGGCAGTCATTAAACTGAGTGCCCACACTTCATCCCTAGCCCAAATCAATTGAAATTTTGGCAGGGAGCCTAACCTAGCTATACCTAAAGCCTGCCTAAAACTCAGAATTTGTGGACACACTTTTCCTAACGTTTTTGATTTTATTTAATATAGCTAGGGTAATTTAATTAAGTAGACAAATGACCTCCAAACCCTCCCAAATTTTGGGGAGTGGTCCCTGGCTTCAATACCTAGTCCTGTACAAAATTTGGACTCATTTGGATATGTTTTGGTTAGGGAATCACCAAACCCTAGTGTGGCCCTAAGGTGGTATTTTTGTTCAAAAAGTGCACTTTTGATTTTGAGTGACCAAATCACCTCAACAGAGGCTGAAATTTGGGACACTTACTTGATTTGGCATTTATCACCTCCCCATGGAATGTGGGGTAGTGTGGAATTGATTTGCCCTAAGTTCCTAGGCCAAAACCTAAGGAAGGACCTTTTTGCCTTGTGAAGGGCATGAGTCCTAAACACCTTGGATGAACATCAAGTTTTGCATGGAGGGTCCTAGGGTATATAAAACCCTCTGGTAAAAATATTAAATAATTTTGAAAAGGGTAGAGTCCACAAAACCCTAACCCTAGCTTAGGACATAAAACTTGTAGTGTTAGTTTAGGTTAGCTAAACTTCTTGAAATTTAATCAAATTTGGGTAGTGAGGGAATAAGGATATTTTGAGCCTCTGGTAATTTATTTGGGAAGTTTTGATCAACATTTGTAGCACTTCATTTGTAACCAATAGGATTGCCCTAATTAATAATTTGGCTATTGTGATCTCACTGCCCATTGAAAGGGCATGAAACATTGGCAGAGGTAGTTTTAGACCATACTAATCATGTATGATTTTTGATAGAATTTTTGAATACCTAGTTAGGGCATCTACTTCACAAGTGCATTACTTCGGTTACATACTAATTAATTCTTACAAGAGCCCAATACTTGTTGAAAAATTATGAAACTTGATACATAGTGTTCCTAGTTCATTATTATCATGTGGGAAGTTTTGTGGAAATTGTTGATGGATAATTAGTATACTTTGTTCATTAACCCATAAACTTGAAATTTCATTAGAAAATCAAGTATAGCCTTATTATTAAATGATAAATTATGAAACCTTTTCTAGGGTATTTGTAGGCCATCATAATCATCCCTGAATTTTCTCTAAATTTGTGGAGGTATTATTGCTGTAAAATCTTTTAAAATGACTTTTTATGAGATATCTTTGAAATTATATTTAAGGGCCTAAACATTGCTGAAAAATTTGAAGACTTAGGCTTTAGAGTTGATTATGCATTTTGTAATTAACATAAATTTATTGGAATATTATCTTGTCTGAAATTGGTACTTCATGTTCAAACTTGGGATTTTTGGATACTAGAATAAATAAATAAATTATCAGACAAATTAGGAAAATTATGAATTTCTGGATTTATGCTACAAATGTCATTGTAGCCCTCTAATAATTATCATAGGGGTACTGGATGAGTATTTCATGTACTTCCCTTTTTACGGGTCATGTAGCTTAAGTGGTCTGCATATAGCAAAACTGCAGGAAATCATTTTGGATATGGAATTAGAGCACGTGTGATGGGTCTTGTTGGTTTGCTGAAGGATAAGTAGAATTGGGTGCATCTATGGAAGATAAGTGAGTAGGGTGTTGTTTTGTCTAGGGTTTAGAAGGCGTTCGGTTCCGACGAAAGATCGTCCTACCCAAGGAGAGTTGGAGTCAAATCATCCTAGGATTAGCCTATTGGAACATGAGAAAGTAATGGGTAAGGGAATCAACCAATAACAAAATAAGTACCTTGCGAAAGGGAACGCTGGGCGTAATCCCAACACAGTTCCTAGTGCCCCTTGAGAGCCCTTCACAGGGAATACCGGGGGCAGTCCTGGGTTAACGTAAACTGTTTTAACAAGCTGAAAAGAGTAACTTAGTAATTAGGGTTGCACATTTCACAAACACTGTTGGCACCGGAAGTTAGCTGGGAGCTTCGGCTCGGATGGTTAAAAGGCGGACTTTGGGTCCGGGGAGCTTCGGCTCGATTGTTTGAGACGGACGTGTTGGTCCGGGGAGCTTCGGCTCGGTTCTTGATTACGCTAATTTGCATGTGCATAAAAGGAAAGGAAATTAAGGTGGTGGGTCTTCGGTATTGGAGGGTCGATGCACCGACGCCAATACGTTGACTCGGCAAGTATGGTTAGCACTTCGCCAACAGAAGTCCGGTGCGCCAGCCGGCAAGAGTACGCGGGAGTCCGCTTCGTGCACCAAGCGTTGAGGCATACGATAGGTCTGACCGGTAGTGCTTTACTGGTTTAGAGGTGGGCGAGGCCCAACCCACCGCTTCCGTCTGCCACTACGGAGGTATCCTGGGAGGTTACGGCTCCAGAAAGGGGGAACTAAAGGTCTGTGTGCACAGAGTCGGGTGTGTGTTGCACTTGCATGATCCATCATACCCACTTGCATGTCATAGCATAAACGATTCATTTAACCCTGACACCTAAAGTATAAGTGGAATGGGATGCTTATACTTTAGGACCTGCAAAACGACCCCTTGGTCTATAAGCTTGTGTGGGCAAGTTTATAAATTAAGGTTAATTTTGATATATATATTTACTGCTGTGTGATAACCAACACCCCAACGTATAAATTGGTATGGGACTTTTTATACGATGGGAGCCTTGCAGAAGACCCCTTGGCTTATGTGTTTTCACATAAGTGAAGGTTACTTTTCATATTTCAGCTTATTGTCTTTACATGCTATAGAATTTGCTAGTATAGGACCGCTGCCATCGGCTTTTGATATTCTCCACCTTCAAGTCCTCCCCTTTCTTCCTCTCCGCTCGGTGCCTAGGGGTCGTGGGGGAAGGGGCGGGGGATGATAGGACTTAGTCTTTTAGACTAACGGTTTTCGAACCGCATCATTTAGGGGATCGTGGAGACCAGCATGGAGGAACAGCCCCAGAGACCGATGCGCTTGGAGGTGGGGTAGTCTAGCTCCGGAGTTCATACAGCCGGGACCGTGAGTCTCGACCTTGAGTAGTTTTTCTGCTTCCGCATGAGTGATTTTTGTAGTGAGGATATGATGTACCGGGCATAAGCCCGTATTTTGCTACTCTGATGTTTTATTCTGTGGACACTCCCTTCGTGGAGTTATATTTATTATGACATGTGATTCTCTGTGGACTGTTAGTTTCCATTTACTTCATTATGCTACTTTTCTGTGATCGAATTGGCCGACAGAATCAGCGCTTTGTGGTGATGACCCTTCAGGTCGTGAAGGAGTCACCGCAAAATGGCGGTTCTGGGCCTAAGAGCCCAGTGTCGAAAAGAGAAAAAAAGGGGTCTTACAAGTGGTATCAGAGCAGACCTCGATCGAAAAGTAGCAGTCCACAACCCTGGGTCACCCCCGCGCGAGTTTAGTTTGAGGACAAACTAAGCAGCGGAAGAAGTGGTGTGCCCATATGGGGGATCACATGTAAATTGTACACTTTATTAGGCATTGAGTCGATTACCTACTAATGTAGTTCGTTTTGCAGCCCCCAGCTCAGCCCACCCCACAAGGTGGAGCTCAGCAGACTCCAGACATTGCACCACCTCCCATGGTCCCCACACCTTTCCTTCAGTCAGACATGGGGCAAACCCTTACAGCTATCCTTGAGGCCTTCCGGGCTCAGCAGGCTCCGGCCCAGCAGCCAAACCCAGGGGCCAACTGGATGAGCACCTTCCGAGGACTCTCTCCCCCGTCATACTTGGGGACAGAGTCGGCAGTGCGGACAAAGGAGTGGCTGGATGTTATGTACGAGATGTTGACTGGGATACGATGCCCTTGGGAGGAGAGGGTGGCCTTGGTGGTATCTTGCTTGGAGTCCCATGCCAAGAGGTGGTGGAAGACGCTGTTGGACACGACATTTGCTGATAGGGAGATTGCAGAAATCACTTGGGAGGAATTCAGGGCCATGCTGCTGGAGCACTTTGTTCCGCAGTCGGCCAGGGACGATTTGGAGGAGCGGTTCTTGCAGCTGAGGCAGGGCACCAGGACGGTGGTGGAGTACCACCGAGAGTTCGACCATTTGGCCCGATATGCGGGTTCTTACCAGCTGGACGAAGCAGGATACGTCAAGAGATTTTATAAGGGCCTAAAAGAGGAGTTGAGGGAGGCCTTGCTGTTTGTATCTGACGGGCCTATCTCCCGGATTTTGGAGATGGCGAAGAGGATTGAGACCGATTGGCACACCACTCGGGGCCGGAAGCGGCAAGCGGAGGATCAGGGTCGGAGGGCCCGAAATGATCAGCGGCGAGGCACCATATCGGATGGGAGAAGGACAGAGGAGCAGCCTCGTCAGGAGGTGAGGCAGGAGCCGAGAGAGCAGGTGGTTTTGGCCCCTCAACCTCTCCGGATACAGGAGATGCCGAGACCCGGGGGTATGGCGTATCCCCCGCCGGAGTGCTTCCATTGTTATCAGGTGGGACACCTCCAGAGAAACTGCCCTATGATGGGGGCACCACCTCCAGCACCACAGGGTGGCCCACCTGCCCAGCATTTCGGAGGCCGAGGACGCGGCCGAGGACGTGGTTACCAGGGAGGAGACCGAAGACAGGAAAGGGAGCAGGCATATGCATTGGATCTGGCACAGCCTCAAAATCCGGAGCGGGTCATCACAGGTAAGCTAAGATGTTTTAAATTGTTTAAGCTAAATTCCCGTTCTCAATTGTCCAACAAGTAGAACTGCCCTAAGCAGAATAAATAGCAAAGAAAACGCGTCATAAAATACTAAGACTTTTTATCATCACAGGTATAGTCTTCATCAGCGGCAAGCCCGCCTATACTCTGTTCGACATGGGTGCTTCGCACTCGTTTGTGTCGGAGGCCTTCCTGGAAGGGCTGGAAGGAGTGGAACGGTTCTCAGGCCGGATGAGTAGGGTGCGTCTACCCTACGGATCAGAGATACTCACCTCAGCTCACTGCAGCATGGAGGCGGAGATTGGAGGGAAGTCGTTCAAAGTTCCGGCAACGGTCCTGAGGATGCCAGTCTTCGAGCTGATCCTGGGCATGACTTGGTCGCAGTGGAATCATGCCCAGATTGATTGTCAAGCAAAGAGGATCACCGTGAGGCACGGGGACTCTACCATCATCATCGAAGGTATAAGACCTGCCTCACGTATACCCTTATCTTCAGTACAGGCCGTCAAGGCCTATTTACAGGGGGAGGAGGTCTACGAGGTGCTGTTTGAGATGACGAAGGCCACGAGTTCTATATCGAATATCCCGGTGGTGCGGGAGTTTGAGGACGTCTTTCCGGAGAAGTTACCCGGATTACCCCCGCGCAGGGAGCAAGACTTCCAGATACAGCTTGTGCCGGGGGCCAAGCCAGCGTCCAAGGCACCTTACCGGATGGCCCAAAGGAGTTGACGGAGTTCCGGAGCCAGCTTCAGGAGTTAGTGGAAGCCGGATTTGTCCGGCCAAGCTCTTCACCTTGGGGAGCCCCGGTATTGTTCGTCAAGAAGAAAGACGGGACCCTCAGATTGTGCATCGACTATCGAGCACTAAATCGGCTGACGGTCTGGAACACCTATCCACTGCCAAGGATAGACGAGCTGTTCGACCAGCTGCAGGGAGCGCAGTTCTTTTCAAAGTTAGATTTGAGGTCGGGATACTACCAGCTTCGGATTCGGGAGGAGGACATTCAGAAGACTGCTTTTAGTAGCAGATATTGTTTATACGAGTTTACGGTGATGCCCTTCGGACTCACCAACGCACCATCAGCGTTCATGACCCTCATGAACCAAGTCTTCAAGGAATATCTTGATGTGTTTGTCATTGTGTTCATCGATGACATCCTCATTTACTCGAGGACGGAGGAGGAGCACACTCGCCATCTGACACTGACCCTGCAGAGACTGCGGGAGAATCATCTATATACGAAGTTTAGTAAATGTCAGTTCTGGCTGAAGGAGGTGGGCTTCTTAGGCCATATTATCAGTGGAGCCGGATTGGCAGTGGACCCGACAAAGATTCAGGCTATTCGGGATTGGCCGCAGCTGAAGACAGCCACCGACGTACGGAGTTTTCTAGGACTTGCCGGTTACTACCGGAAGTTCGTGGAGGGATTCTCTCGAATCGCCCTCCCGCTCACATCCTTGACGAAGAAGGGGGTACCGTTCGTGTGGACCCCGCAGTGCCAGACAGCTTTCCAGGAGCTGAAGGATCGGCTAACCTCGGCTCCCATTCTTACTCTCCCCTTGGGGAGGGAAGGATTTCAGGTCTACACTGATGCTTCCTACCAGGGTATGGGAGCTGTACTGATGCAGAAGGGCCATGTGATTGCATATGCATCTCGCCAGTTGAAGAAGCACGAGCAGAACTATCCGGTGCACGACCTTGAGATGGGGGCGGTCGTTTTTGCTTTGAAGGTCTGGCGCCATTATCTTTATGGAGTCCACTGCGATATCTATTCCGACCACAAGAACCTGAAATACGTGGACACGCAGAAGGAACTGAACATCAGGTAGAGGCGCTGGGTGGAGTTCCTTGCAGATTATCAGTATGAGATGCACTACCATCCAGGGAAGGCAAACGTGGTGGCGAACGCATTGAGTCGGAGAGCTGCCACTTCCGAAGTCGGGCCTCAGGTTATATCTATGGAGCTGGTGAGGAGATTGGAGGATATGCACATCACACTGGTGATATCCGAGGACCCCGAGCTTTACACGGAGTATTTAGCAGCGGTGAGTGCTTCAGACGATATCCGGGACAGGGTCAGAGAGGGACAGAGGCGAGATGTCAATTTGGAGCCGATATTCTGGGCCTTGGAGAACGGTACAGCAGGAGATTACACGATGAGGGACGGCGTGGTATGCTTCAGAGGTCCGACTTATATACCGGGAGGAGGCCAGGTCCGGGAGGATATCATGGCGGAAGCCCACCACAGCAGATACTCGGTGCACCCGGGCATCACGAAGATGACTGCGGATTTGAAGAAGACTATGTACTGGCCTGGCATGAAGAAGGATATCACTCGGTTTGTGACCCACTGCGAAGCTTGCCAGCTAGTGAAGGCAGAATAGAAAACCCTGCGGGGTTACTGTAAACCACTCCCGGTACCAGAGTGGAAGTTCGAAGACATCGCGATGGATTTTATCCACGGACTTCCCCGATCACGAACAGGGAATGTCTCAATTTGGGTCATCGTCGATCGGTTGACTAAGGTAGCCAGGTTCATTCCGATCAGGAAGGACGATGCTGTGGGAGTATTAGTACGGAGATTTGTGGAGCAGTTCATTCAATATCACGGGGTGCCCAAGACGATCGTGTCAGATCGGGATGGCCGGTTCACTTCCAGGGAGTGGAGATCCGTGCAAGCTTACTTAGGCACGCGATTGACCTTCAGCACTTCATTTCATCCCCAGACAGACGGGCAGACAGAACGCACCAACCGGACGCTGGAAGACCTTTTGAGGCTATGCATTTTGGACCGCGGGGAACCGTGGGAGAAACTCTTACCCCTGGTCGAGTTCTCCTATAACAACAACTACCAGTCCAGCATCAGGATTGCTCCTTACGAAGCCTTGTACGGAAGGAGATGCCGAACCCCGCTTTCTTGGGTTCAGGACGAAGATCCGAAGGTGTTGAGATCAGAGTTTGTTGAAGACACCGAGGCTCAGGTGAGGCTGATCAGAGACAGGATGCTAGAGGCGCAGAGTAGACAGGCTAAGTACTATGAAGCCCGACATCGGCAGGTGGAGTTCCAGGCTGGAGACCGGGTGTTTCTGAAGATCCGGCCCATGCATGGAGTCTCGCGGGTGCGTGGTCGGAGGAAGAAGCTCAGCCCTAGGTACATGTGCCCTTAGAGGATCCTGGAGCGGATCGGGCCCCTAGACTACAGGCTGGAGTTACCACCAGAGCTGGAAGCGCTGCACGACGTCTTCCATATTTCTTCGCTGAGGAGGGCTCTACTACGCCCGGAGCAGCAGATTTTGACCACCGAAGGGCCGGTAGCTTCAGACCGGTCAGTTCGTTTGGAGCCGGTTAGGATCGACGACCGAGGAGTACGGGTCTTGCGACGCAAGAAGGTCCCACTAGTCAAGGTCCTGTGGAGGAACCACGGCCAGGAGGAGCATACCTGGGAGCCGCAGGACTTGATGCGACAAAGATACCCAGAGCTGTTCCGTCAGGTATACCTCACAAACCCCTCAAGATGTTTTAATTATTTTCCTACTTTAACTAGTAAGGCTGCTTTAGGCGGGTAGAGGCCTATCTTTTGTTTATTGGGGGCTTATCTTTTGTTTATTGGGATCTTGGCTTCAACAATTGGGTGAATTGAACATAGATTTAGGTTTCCCTTAAAACCTAGTTTAGCAAACATGGCGTCGTGATGGGATGTTACAAGTTTCCTTCTTCGGTAGAAAATTTCCGTGGGCGTAACCTTGATTTCGGGGACGAAATCTTTGTTTTGTTTATTGGGATTTGTAACATCCCATTTCCAACTAGACCCCTAGGTGTGGTTTTGTCATGGCTAGGTCATGACAAACCCTAGGAAGCCAGGAATGGGCCAAGAGGTAGGAGACAAAGTGGGGAAACTCATCATGGTCTGCCAATAGTAGAACTCTGAGCAATGGTTTAGGATGACCATGGGCTACACCTTGACCCCAAGACCCTACCACAACACCCCCTAATACCTTGGGAGGCCCTTTAGAGCCATAAGGACCCATTGGGGTCAACCAAAGAGGCTCAGTTGACCAAGGTCAACCCTAGCCCTTAAGGGGTCAAACTAGCCTACTTAGGGTCAATTGACCTACTCCTAGCCTAGAGGACCCCACCTATGCCCTCCTAACCCTAAAGTGAGGTCAATGGGTCACTAAGGACACATTGGGGCCAGCCCTAGAGGCCAGGTTGACCCAAGTCAACTCAAGCTCCTAATCTGGTCAAAGTACCCTTACTAAGGGTATGTGACCTCCAAAGTGCAGGGTAACCCTACATAACCCTACCTAGACCTTAGGGGAAGCCAATAGGTCACCAAGGACCTATAGGGGTCAACCCAATTGGGCATGTTGACCCAAGTCAACTCTAGCCCTAAAATGGTCAAAGTACCCTTACCAAGGGACATGTGACCACCAAGATGCCCAACCAACCCTATTCAAGTAATACTAAACCTTAAGGGAGTCCAATGGGCCACTAAAAACCCAATGGGGTCAACCCAGATGGTCAAATTGGCCCAGGTCAACCCTCATTTAAGCCAAGTCAAACCTAGCCCAAAAGGGCTAACCCAAGCCCAAGCCACTTCTTCCTTAGGCTAACCCCATTTCCATGTTCATCATAACCAAGTGGGCTGCATTTAGCTTATGGGGTTGACCAGTCAACCAGGGGTGACTAGGAGAGAGAAGGAAGCTTCCCTCCATGTTAATGGAGGAGAGAGAAGATGGGGGAGAGGAAGGGGAGAGTGGAAAGCTGGCCAAGGAGATCAACAGCCACCATTTATGGCTGCAATCAACTCCTCTAGGGAAGAGGAGTTGATTCCAGCCGTTTCCCGACCACCAAGAGGAAGATTCAGCCCCCCCCCCCACTCAACCCGAGCCAAGCCTTCAAGGGCATTAATGGCCATTGATGTTTGGCCTCTCCCCTCCCCCAACTGATGATTTATACACCATCAGTGACATGAGAGGATCCATTCCCATCGTTTACCGTAGGAATTCAGGCAACTTGACTGCACTGTTGCAGAAATCCGGCCGGCGGCACCACCACCATGGCAACCCGAAGATCGACTCGCATTCAGGCCGCCAGGAAGGTCCTCCCCCTCTCCTTAACTCACGGGTAGATCATAGGACTACTTAGGTTGAAGTTTCGGGCTCAATTGAGCCCGATCCAAACCAGGAATTTTCATGGTTTCCGGCTAAAATGAACTTGCTAGAACCGCCGGAAAACGCCTCTCCGGCGGCAGAGCCACCGCCTGGCGATAGCCCCCACCTCAACGGAGGTGGTGGTGGCGGTGGCCGGCCGGGGAAGGGGCTGGATGGCCGGCGGCAGCCGCTTGAAGTCGGCCCAGGAAAAATGCATCCTGGCCGTCGGCTCAACGAAGGAGATGAACGGATCCCGTTCATCTGTTCAAAGATTCGTGCTCCATCAGAAATTAAACTATAGGAATCATTTTCTTGATTATTTCATTTCTGTCACACTATATACACTAAATGGTTTTAATTTTTAAAAATACTTAGGCCCCTCTGCAGAAAAAGTCACCAATACAAAAGTTTAGCCCTCTGAGTCTAATTTAGTTTAAAATTTGTTTGAACCCATTTGGGTGCATGGTCTGACCAGGGCACCCATTTTGGTGGGACATACCCTTAGGGCTAGACAGTCATTAAACTGAGTGCCCACACTTCATCCCTAGCCCAAATCAATTGAAATTTTGGCAGGGAGACTAACCTAGCTATACCTAGGGTCTGCCCAAAAGTCAGAAGTTTTGGACACACGTTTCCTAAAGTTTTTGATTTTATTTAATAAAGATAGGGTAATTTAATTAAGTCGTCAAATGACCTCCAAACCCTCCCAAATTTTGGGGAGTGGTCCATGGCTTCAAGACCTAGTCCTGTACAAAATTTGGACTCATTTGGATATGTTTTGGTTATGGGAATCACCAAACCCTAGTGTGGCCCTAAGGTGGTATTTTTGTTCAAAAAGTGCACTTTTGATTTTGAGTGACCAAATCACCTCAACAGAGGCTGAAATTTGGGACACTTACTTGCTTTGGCATTTACCACCTCCCCATGGAATGTGGGGTAGTGTGGAATTGATTTGCCCTAAGTTCCTAGGCCAAACCCTAAGGAAGGACCTTTTTGCCTTGTGAAGGGCATGAGTCCTAAACACCTTGGATGAACATCAAGTTTTGCATGGAGGGTCCTAGGGTATATAAAACCCTCTGGTAAAAATATTAAATAATTTTGAAAAGGGTAGGGTCCACAAAACCCTAACCCTAGCTTAGGACATAAAACTTGTAGTGTTAGTTTAGGTTAGCTAAACTTCTTGAAATTTAATCAAATTTGGGTAGTGAGGGAATAAGGATATTTTGAGCCTCTGGTAATTTATTTGGGAAGTTTTGATCAATATTTGTAGCACTTCATTTGTAACCAATAGGATTGCCCTAATTAATAATTTGGCTATTGTGATCTCACTGCCCATTGAAAGGGCATGAAACATTGGCAGAGGTAGTTTTAGACCATACTGATCATGCATGATTTCTGATAGAATTTTTGGATACCTAGTTAGGGCATCTACTTCACAAGTGCATTACTTCGGTTACATACTAAATAATTCTTACAAGAGCTCAATACTTGTTGAAAAATTATGAAACTTGATACATAGTGTTCCTAGTTCATTATTATCATGTGGGAATTTTTGTGGAAATTTTTGATGGATAATTAGTATACTTTGTTCATTAACCCATAAACTTGAAATTTCATAAGAAAATCAAGTATGGCCTTATTATTAAATGATAAATTATGAAACTTTTTCTAGGGTATTTGTAGGCCATCATAATCATCCCTGAAGTTTCTCTGAATTTTTGGAGGTATTATTGCTGTAAAATCTTTTAAAATGACTTTTTATGAGATATCTTTGAAATTAAATTTAAGGGCCTAAACCTTGCTGCAAAATTTGAAGACTTAGGCTTTAGAGTTAATTATGCATTTTGTAATTAACATAAATTTATTGGAATATTATCTTGTCTGAAATTGGTACTTCATGTTCAAACTTGGGCTTTTTGGATACTAGAATAAATAACTAAATTATCAGACAAATTAGGAAAATTATGAATTTCTGGATTTATGCTACAAATGTCATTTTAGCCCTCTAATAATTATCATAGGGGTACTGGATGAGTATTTCATGTACTTCCCTTTTTACGGGTCATGTAGCTTAAGTGGTCTGCATATAGCAAAACTGCAGGAAATCATTTTGGATATGAATTAGAGCACGTGTGATGGGTCTTGTTGGTTTGCTGAAAGGATAAGTAGAATTGGGTGCATCTATGGAAGATAAGTGAGTAGGGTGTTGTTTTGTCTAGGGTTTAGAGGCGTTCGGTTCCGACGAAAGATCGTCCTACCCAAGGAGAGTTGGAGTCAAATCACCCTAGGATTAGCCTATCGGAACATGAGAAAGTAATGGGTAAGGGAATCAACCAATAATAAAATAAGTACCTTGCGAATGGGAACGCTGGGCGTAATCCCAACACAGTTCCTAGTGCCCCTTGAGAGCCCTTCACAGGGAATACCGGGGGCAGTCCTGGGTTAACGTAAACTGTTTTAACAAGCTGAAAAGAGTAACTTAGTAATTAGGGTTGCACATTTCACAAACACTGTTGGCACCGGAAGTTAGCTGGGAGCTTCGGCTCGGATGGTTAAAAGGCGGACTTTGGGTCCGGGGAGCTTCGGCTCGATTGTTTGAGACGGACGTGTTGGTCCGGGGAGCTTCGGCTCGGTTCTTGATTACGCTAATTTGCATGTGCATAAAAAGGAAAGGAAATTAAGGTGGTGGGTCTTCGGTATTGGAGGGTCGATGCACCGACGCCAATACGTTGACTCGGCAAGTGTGGTTAGCACTTCGCCAACAGAAGTCCGGTGCGCCAGCCGACAAGAGTACGCGGGAGTCCGCTTCATGCACCAAGCGTTGAGGCGTACGATAGGTCTGACCGGTAGTGCTTTACTGGTTTAGAGGTGGGCGAGGCCCAACCCACCGCTTCCGTCTGCCACTACGGAGGTATCCTGGGAGGTTACGGCTCTAGAAAGGTGGAACTAAAGGTCTGTGTGCACAGAGTCGGGTGTGTGTGTTGCACTTGCATGATCCATCATAACCACTTGCATGTCATAGCATAAACGATTCATTTAACCCTGACACCTAAAGTATAAGTGGAATGGGACGCTTATACTTTAGGACCTGCAAAACGACCCCTTGGTCTATAAGCTTGTGTGGGCAAGTTTATAAATTAAGGTTAATTTTGATATATATATTTACTGCTGTGTGATAACCAACACCCAAACGTATAAATTGGTATGAGACTTTTTATACGATGGGAGCCTTGCAGAAGACCCCTTGGCTTATGTGTTTTCACATAAGTGAAGGTTACTTTTCATATTTCAGCTTATTGTCTTTACATGCTATAGAATTTGCTAGTATAGGACCGCTGCCATCTGCTTTTGATATTCTCCACCTTCAAGTCCTCCCCTTTCTTCCTCTCCGCTCGGTGCCTAGGAGCCGTGGGGGAAGGGGCGGGGGATGATAGGACTTAGTCTTTTAGACTAACGGTTTTCGAACCGCATCATTTAGGGGATCGTGGAGACCAGCATGGAGGAACAGCCCCAGAGACCGGTGCGCTTGGAGGTGGGGCAGTCTAGCTCCGGAGTTCATACAGCCGGGATCGTGAGTCTCGACCTTGAGTAGTTTTTCTGCTTCCGCATGAGTGATTTTTGTAGTGAGGATATGATATACCGGGCATAAGACCGTATTTTGCTACTCTGATGTTTTATTCTGTGGACACTCCCTTCGTGGAGTTATATTTATTATGACATGTGATTCTCTGTGGACTGTTAGTTTCCATTTACTTCATTATGCTACTTTTCTGTGATCGAATTGGCCGGCAGAATCGGCGCTTTGTGGTGATGACCCTTCAGGTCGTGAAGGAGTCACCGCAAAACGGCGGTTTTGGGCCTAAGACCCCGGTGTCGAAAAGAGAAAAAAAAAGGGGGTCTTACAGAGGACATCTATAATTCTATTTTGACAGGTCCCTCCTCAACCAATAGCTGCTACATCTACATCAACATCAACATCAAGCACTCTTGCTGTTCCACCACCAGAGTGGATAGATGCAAAGAAAAGGCAAAGATTGCAGATGCTAATCCATGAACATATTGACACAAACTATGTCAGATGACATATTTCAAAAGGTGGCTGAATGCACTATTGCAAAAGCAATCTGGGACTCTCTAAACCAGATTGTTGCTGGCTCAGCTGATGAAAGAAAGGATAGAAGATCAACTATCATCTCCCAGTATGAGAACTTCATGAAGGAAGAGACAGAATCTGTTGGTGACATGTAAAACAGATTAAGTTCAATCATCAGTGAACTGAAGACCTTGGACAAAGACATCTCTCTCATTGAGATCAATGACAAGATCCTCATGTGCTTCCCAAGCTCATGGGATTCCAGGATATGGCTAATTAAGGAGGCCAGAAGTTTGAATGAGGTTTCCACAGAATCGCTCCTGGGAAATCTCAAATCCTATGAGCAGTTGATCAAGTCCAGAGAAGCTACAGAATAAAAGACTCCTCCACCAGCAATAAATTAGCAGAATATAGCTTTTAAAGCTGCTGAAGAAACTGAAGCTCCAACATCAAATGAAGAACTCCTGAGTCTCTTAGCCAAGAGATTCTACAAAATGGCAAAGAAGGACTTGAGGAGAAAGTCATCCAGGCATGATGACAAACCCAGGTATGACAAAACACCCACTACATAAATTATGTGTTTTGGATGTAGGAAGACAGGACATTTCATCTCAGAGTGTCCTGAGAATAAAAAGAAGGAAAGAAAAGAGAGAAGGACTACAGGAAGTAGCACTACAACAGGACTTCCTCCAGCAAGCATAAAAAGAAGGAGAAGGGCTTTATGGCTGAAACCTGGAGTGATACTGAAGAGGAATCTTCATCTACCAGCTCCAGTGAAGATGAAGAAGAAGCTAAGGCAAGGGAAGTTTGCCTCATGGCTATCAATGCCTCTTGCAGCCAATCAGATGCTGGGGAACAAACAAAAGAGTCAGATAATGAAGAATCTGATTTAGAGGCAGATCGGGTATTATCATCTTTTGATTATAATTCTGATAATTTTAAAACTGAATTTAAATCCATGTGTATAGATTTAATAAATTCTGAAACGGAGATTAAAACACTTGGGGAAAAATTATTTGAACATGAAAACTATATTTCTGAAAATGTTAAGTTAAAAGATGAATTAGCTTTAGCACAAGAACAAGTTATATCACTAAAATCTGAATTAGCTGAGGATAGGAAACTTGAAGAATCCCTAAATGGGATAAGCATCAAGTTGATGGACATTACAAGCACAGTCAATGCCAGACTTAATGACAAGTTGTGATTAGGTGCTTCATGAAGCCAACCCCCACTAATTCAGAAAAATATATTGACAACACCTATAAAATTTGTCTCTGAAAAAGGAAAACAAACGATAGACAATAATAATAATGTTAAACAAACAGAACAAAAACCTAAGAATAAGAAAAGGAAAAATAAAAAGAAAAATCCTAACTATAACAATGTTCAACAGATTTCGTCGAATGCAGATCGACGAAATGTGTACAGTTCGTCGAACTCTAGTCGACGAACTCCGAATGCAGATTTCTATTATAATAATTCACTAAACTACGATCGGCGAAACTAGTATGGTTCATCGACTAGAGAAGATGATTTTGGGGCCCAGAGAATGGATATTCTCATTCTCTGAGTGGAGTTTGATGAACTCACGCCCATTCGTCGAACTCAGGTCGATGAACTCACTTAAATTCATCAAACGCAGTTCAGTTTAACAGAAACTTTAATTCTTCTAAAAACTATAATCAACCAAGATCTTCTAATAATCAATTCAATCAATGGATCATACCACCTAGAAGATATCACCCTTTAAGATATAAATGCTAACCTGAATACTCTTACATTTCAAGTTTCAGTTATATAAAGAAAGAAGGACACAAGGTAACCTGGGTCAAAAATAGCTAATCTGTTTTATTGCAGGTGAAAGACTATCCTACCACAGAGCAACAGTGGTATCTAGATAGTGGTTGCTCTAAACATATGACTGTAAACAAGGCCAACCTAACTCATTACAAGTCAAGCTAGGACCCAAGGTAATATTTGGTGACTCCAATTATGGATAGACTGAAGGCTATGGAAAAGTCAAGATTGGAGATGTCACCTTCAGAAAGGTAGCCTATGTGAGTGGACTGAAGCATAACCTTATCTCCATAAGTCAATTATGTGATGAAAGGTATCAGGTATCATTTACTAAAACCTCATGTATTATTACTTCTCTAAATAACCATGTAGTTTCGACTGACACTAGAGTAGGAAATATTTATATAGTTAACTTTAAATCTGCCAAAACAGAAATATGTTTATTTAATTCAACTAGCAACAATAATGACCTTTGACATAGGAGATTAGGTCATGTTAATTTGAAAACATTGCCAAGCTATTTAGGGACAACCTTGTTAGAAGATTGCCTTCTTGCCCCAACAAGAAGGAAAGCCTTTGCAAGGCTTGTCAATTAGGCAAGCAAACTAAAAGTAGTCTGAAATCAGTAAATAAAAGTGACTCACCTAGATCATTGTACTTGCTACATATAGACCTTTTTGGCCCTATTGCAGTACAAAGTCTAGGAGGGAAATCTTATACTTTAGTGATTGTAGATGAATTCTCTAGATTCACTTGGGTATTCTTTCTGAGATCTAAGTCTGATAACTTCAAGGTTCTTATAGATTTTCTCAAGAACATACAGATTGAGTACTCTACTCCAGTTGTATTGATCAGAAGTGATCATGTCACTGAATTTGCGTCTCTTCTTATGCAAGAGTTCTGTTAGAAGGAAGGTATCAGGCACTGCTTCTCAGCTCCTAGAACACCTCAACAAAACGGGTTTGTTGAAAGGAAGAATAGAACCCTAATTGAATAAACAGGCACATTACTTACAAATGCTCATTTGGCCCTATCCTTTTGGGTAGAGGCTGTGAGCACAGCAAATTATGTACTGAATAGAAGTCTTATACACAAACTTAAGAATAAGACTCCCTATGAGCTACTTAAAGGGAAGAAACCTAAAGTAGATTATTTTAAAATATTTAGTTGTTTATGTTATATTCACAACAATAATAAGAAACACATTAGAAAGTTTGAGGCCAAGGCTGAAATGAGAATTTTTCTTGGATATTCCCTAGTAAGCAAGGTTTATAGGGTCTTTAACAAATCTACCATGAAAATTGTAGAATCTGTACATATTATATTTTATGAAACTAACATGTTTTACAAGGAGAAAGAATTTCTACCAGTAACTCTTTACAAGAATCATATTTGTGTGAAAAGTTAAATGATTTAACCCTCACCAAAGAGGCTGTTAGCTATCCTTCTCCACAAATTGCTGAAGGCAATAAAGCTGAAGATAGTGAAGATGAAGACACTGAAAATTGTGAAGAACCTCCAACAGCTACTATAATTCCACAAGAGGAAGTTATTCTCCAAGATATTGCTCAACCAACTCCACCTATTGAATTTGTCACACTTAGAGATCATCCAGTATCTCAAGTGATTGGAGACATTTCAGTTGGTGTGCAGACCAGACATCAACTCAACCAAGACTTGATGCATGCCTGCTTCATATCTCTAATTGAGCCCCAATCCATTAAAGATGAAGAGCAAGATCCCCACTGGATTGTTACAATGCAAGAGGAGCTCAACCAATTTGAGAGATGCAGAGTTTGAGATTTAGTTCAAAGACCAAAAGACTACCCAGACATTGGAACTAAATGGGTATTTAGGAACAAGCCTGATGCCAAGGTGTCATAATAAGGAATAAGGCAAGGATGGTTGCACAAGGCTATAGGCAAGAGGAAGGGATTGATTATGACCAGACTTTTGCACTTGTTGCAAGGTTGGAAGCAATCAGGATTTTCCTTGCATATGCTGCCTACATGAAATTCAAGGTTTAACAAATGGATATCAATAGTGCATTCCTTAATGGTGAACTTAAAGAAGAGGTTTATGTTGAACAACCTCCAGGTTTTATCTCTCCTACTTATCCCTCATATGTTTTTAAATTGCATAAAGCTCTCTATGGTCTAAAGCAAGCTCCAAGAGCTTGGTATGAAATCTTAGCTAGCTTTCTCATAGAGCATACGTTTTCTAGGGGCATAATAGATAGGATATTATTCACTAGACACCATAAGGATAAAATTTTATTAGTACAAATCTATGTAGATGACATCATTTTTGGGTCTACAGATTCCAAACTATGCAAGAGGTTCTCTGACCTCATGCATTCAATGTTTGAAATGAGTAGCATGGGCGAGCTCTCCTACTTCCTTGGTCTCTAAGTGAAGCAGCTACCTGATGTCATTTTTATATCCAAATCTAAGTATGCTAAAGAGCTTATCAAAAAGTTTGGGATGTCAGATGCCTCAGTGAAGAAAACACCTATGACTACAAATGCTGTAATTGACTCTGATGAACATGGGAAACTTGTTGATCAGAAATTATATAGGGCCATTGTTGGGTCCCTATTATACCTTACAACAAGTAGACCTGACATAATGTCTGATACATGTCTTTGTGCTAGGTTCCAAGTGAACACTAAAGAACCACACCTTTTTTCTTAAAAAGAATTTAAGATATATAAAGAGTTATCCTAGTCTAGGACTCTGGTATCCAACTGAGTCAGAGTTTGAGTTAGCTGGATACTCATATGTTGACTTTGCTGGATGTAGAGTGGACAATAAAAGTACCTCAAGGACATGCCAGTTCCTTGGTATGAGACTAGTGTCTTGGTTTTGCAAGAAGCAGTCATCTGTGTCTACATCAACTGCTGAAGCAGAATATATAGCTGCTGGCAGTTGCTGCTCCCAGATGCTGTGGATTCAGAACCAACTCCTGGACTATAGCTTTAACTTAAATAATTCAACTTTACTTTGTGACAACACAAGTGCAATTTCCATTGCACAAAATCCAGTCCATCACAGTAGAACTAAGCATATAGACATTAGACATCATTTCATTAGAGAGTGTGTGGACAAAAATAAAATTAAGCTTGTCTACATCTATACTGATCTGCAAAGAGCAGATATCTTCTCCAAACATTTGGATGAGAGAAACCATCTATTCTTTATAAATCAGCTTGTCATGATCAATGGAGAAGGCTTAATTTAATTTCTGTCTGTGGTCGACGAATTTTTCAAAGTTCGTCGAACGGAGATCGACGAACTACGAAAAGTTTTAGAGAAATTCGTCGAACGGTGTTGGCCTGGCCAATGCTTACGAAAAGCAAACAGCCGAACTAGCAATCCGGCTAGGCAAGTATACCTATCGAACTGTAGTAAGGGGACACAAGTGTCGTATTAAAATCCGGGAACAGTTGAGTAAGCTTACTCACACGAAATCTATTATTTTATCGACGGAAAAATTAGGTTTAGAAGAAAGCTAAGCGTACTAAAGGAAGAGAACTACTTGCAATGAAAGAGAGCTACTTGCATGAAAAAATAAAGAGAGCTAAAAGAGCGATTATACTAAAGCTTAGTAATGATGAGAGGAAAATGCACTCGATCAGAAATCACCTCGGCAAGAGTGGTTAGAAAAATACGATAAATAAACCTAAGCTAATTAGGGTAAAGGTCCTTGACCGTGGAGGTTCCATAAATATTGACACGCTTCTCTCGAAGGCCGTGCCTAACCGAGTTTAGGAAGGTCCGACTGACTTTCGCCTAAATCGGAGGCCTAAAACGCACTTTTCGCGGTGAACCCCACTATTGGATTTTACTCCAATCCGGGAGATTTGAACGTCTGCCTCTCTCGAGGGGTGCGAACAACCCCTTTACTCTTGAGTGCTCATTTCAAACTTTCGGCCTCTCGCTAGCCCAGAATGAAAGCAAAGGTGGAGAGTATATATCGATGATATACCTCCAACCAGTGATAAATCAAGAGTAATTCAAGGCTAAACCCTAAAAAGAAAAGGTAAGATTCAAAGCATCATAACCTAATCACTCGAACCTCGGATCATCAAGATCGAGTACATGGAGGATTAGTTAATCATGGTGAGGTGGAAGAGGGGGATGAGTAGAAGAAAATAATGAAAACAAAGTAGAAACGAAAAAGAAAAAACACTTCTTTATTAATGGAAACAGGGATCTTACAACTTGAAAACCAGAGATTACAAGTGCATGGAAAGTAAACTACACTATCATTAACATTATACTACAGAAAGAAGCTAGGAGCTAATACAGGGAAAGCATTAAGCTAGAGATAAGAAGAGCTAAAAATGAAGAGACATGCTTGAAAAAGTTCAAAAATACAAAGGACAGAACCTCCCCTCTTAATCCAAAAGGTGTGCCTGAACCCTGGAGATGGGCTCTATTTATAGATTTTTTCGGGTCGGGTCATGCCCCCCTGTCACGCCCGGGTCGGGCGTGACCCTAGGGCATGACACATTCGGTGCGACTTTTTCGGGCTGGAATTTAATTCTGGCGAAGTAGCTGAAGTACACGCCCAAATGTCACGCCCTGGTAGGGCGTGTACCTGGGGCGTGTTCTTTGTGGCGTGACTTTGTTGAGCTTGGATTGAATGCTGGAGGTGACGGGCGTGGTTGCTGAAGTACATACCCATATGTCACGCCCGGGTCGGGCGTGACCCGGGGGCGTGACACTTTTGGGTGCGACGGTGGAGCGGGAAAAACGAGCGCGTTGCGGCGATTCCTCGGAACCTGGGGACACGCCTCTGGAACACGCCCGTGTCGGATGTGAAACGGGCGTGACAGAGGGCGTGTACACTAAGTTTCCATGGAATGCAGTTTCAGACCAATTGCTTCATTCCTCTAGGTTACACGCCCTACTTACACGCCCAGGTAGGGCGTGACCAGGGGGCGTGTCACAGCAAAATTCGGCTGAAAGCCGTCAAAACCTGCAAAAAGCAGAAAAACGCATTAGCGACAAAAATATATACAATGGTGAATCAAAATAAGCACTTTACAAGACATGATTTGCTTTGAAACCCTGAAAATACCCTAATAAAATTGACTATAAACCGTATTATCAAATGGAGATCGACGAACTCTCTGTGTGTGAAGCTATTTCATCGACCGAAGATCGACAAATTTACTTCAGAAAATGTTCGTCGAACTGAACTCGACGAAATGTTCTCACTTCTTCTGACTGAGATCGACGAATTCTTTTGACTATAAAATATTTCGTCGAACCCAGATCGAAGAATTTTTATTTTTCGTCGGACGGATACTGCCGCTTCATATTCTAAAAATAATATATCTAGGTTTTCTTCGAGCTCCATCCCGCGCTTTCTGTTCCTTTGCACTTGATCTCTATTTTTCTTGTACATGGGAAAACAATGGCGATTCCGACGTACATCCTTGCTGCGATGAAATTTGACATGGGATTTGATATTGACTTCGAATCCTTCCAGCATTCCGACCAGGTTTTTGTGGAAATTCTGAACCTGTTTGAAGATCAAAATCTGAAGAAGTTCATGACCCAATGATGACTACTTTAGTCATCATCTTTAGTATAGTTTAGTTTATGAAATTCCTAAGTTAATTAGTATTTTTGCTTACTTTTTTCTTGTTATGCTTACTTTCATATCTTATTTGTTTGTTATAAATATATTTTTTTATGTTATGTTTTGTTTATGTTATGTTCAATCTTATTTTTATTTTATAGGTATGTTATAATAATTAATGTTTTGATAAAAAATATGTGTCTAATTTGTTATGTTTTATGTTGTTGTGCAGCCAACATGATGCAGCCCGGCCACTACATAATGCAACCCAATTGGAGCAGCCCTCTTCCACCAAAACAGCCACATGATGCAGCCCGGCCACTACATAATGCAACCCAATTGGAGCAGCCCTCTTCCACCAAAACAGCCCACATGGTGCAGCCCGGCCACTTATGGTGCAGCCCCTCTACATGATGCAGCCCCCTACATGCAGCCCTTGAAGTTTGGAGCAGCCCGTCCCTTTTCCTTGAAGCCTACATGATGCATTCAGCCCCTCTTCAAGCTTCCCAAGCCCATATAGTGCAGCCACTTCATCCAAGCATGTGGCCGGCCACTCATTTTCCCCCCTCCCTCATCATTTATTGCATTCATGCAATCTCTCATTCATATGGCCGGCCACCCCTCTTTCTCTCCCTCTTTTATTTCTTTTTTTTCCTTTATTTAATCCACATTCATGCATATGCCCTCTCTCTCCCTCCTCATTAATTTCCAAATGCATGAATCCCCCACTTCCCATGGCCGGCCACACTCTTTCCTCCTCTTTTATTTCTTTTTTTTATTCTACATTCAACCCCTCTCTCTCTTTCTTTATTTCTTATTCATTCCCCTTTTCTATTTTATATTTTCCAAATCATTCCCTTAAAGTCCATGCATTGAACCCACCTCTCTCTCTCCACCTAATTAAATATCATGCATGCATTCTCTCCACCTCATTTAATTCATTCATGCACCCCCTCTTCTTCATTTCATTCTAGAACCTTCTCCCTCTCCTATAAACGCCACCCCATCCCTCAAGCCAAAGGGGAGAAAATTTTGAGAAGTAAAGTTTCAAGTTGAATGTGAGTGTTGAGTGTTGAGTGGTTGTGAGTTGTTTTTAGTTTCACTATTGTATTAGTTTTCTTTTCCATTTTTGCAAGTTTTTCTTCCTAACATAGTCTTGTCTTTTTAATATTTTGTGTACTCTTTTTGTTTGCAAGTAATGAAAATGTTTCTCTCTTATTTTGTTTTGTCTTCCCTTCCAATTATGAGTAGCTAATTTTCTTTAGCATTTGATCGTGAGGATCCATAAAATGAGATGAGGGTTTCCTTTATTTCATAATTTTATTTTTGTCTAAATTTTACTCGATCCTTCTTTGATTTTTATTTTGCCGACTCCGTATTTCCGGTATACGGTAGTAGGCTTGGGATCTCATATTTGAGTAGCCGAGAGGCTCGTGAATGTGAAAGATCACTCAAAGAAGGAAGGAGTTGAACGCAACCCTAGAGATAGGATGACGTAAATCTTCCGGATTGGAGTCAAATCCAATAGTGTGGGTCACCTCGATAATGCGGCTTTAGGCCTTCTTGACTGGAAAGAGATTTCGGTCAAAACGTCTATAAGTCAGGGGATTTAATTCTCTAGCGAGATTATTTCCTAATTTCGGATCCGTCACGGTCGAGTATGATTTGCAAATTTAAAATTATGCATTTTCATCCCTCTCATTTCATTTTATGGTGAATCTTCGATCGAATGCTAGCTTTTTATTATAAAGTTTTTCGTCTAAAAAATTTGTCTTTCGTTTTAGTTTAAATTCTCAAAACCCACTTTTTTCGGTAGGATAATAGTTCAAGCGTGAGTAGCAGTACTTGACTGTTCGGGTTTTAGCCCATCAAGTTTTGGCGCCGTTGCCGGGGACCTTCTTCGTCAATATTTTGAAAACGCTTTCGCTATTATTTCTACAAAAATTTAAACAAAAAAAACATCTAATCATTTTTTTTTCTTTCTTCAAGTTTTTATTTCCATTTCTCCTTCATTTTTTTAGTGCATGACCCGCACGAATCCGTCGCTACTTGTTGATTGGACCCAGAAATCGAACGCTCATTTCGGAGACAACTACGATTCGGGGCTTCCACTTCTCAAACAGCGGTTGAGGATTCCGACGGTGATTGTAATTTTAATTCTGAAATGGGAGATCCCAACCCAGGAATGGCTCAGCAAAGGACCATGTCTGATTATGCTCGACCCAACCTGGAGGGGACTGAAACAAGTATTGTTCGACCTGCGATTGCAAACAATAACTTCGAGCTTAAGCCTAGCATCATACAAATGGTGCAGCAATATGTACAGTTCGACGGATTACAAGATGAAGATCCAACTTTGCATAGTGCCAATTTTCTTGAAATCTGTGACACCTTCAAAATAAATGGTGTCTCAGATGATGCTATAAGGCTAAGACTCTTCCCCTTCTCCTTAAGAACTAAAGCCAAACAGTGGTTGAGTTCTCTTCCAAGAGGATCAATCACTACTTGAAACATTTTAGTCGATAAATTTCTTGCTAGATATTTCCCTCCCGCTAAAACTGCTAAGTTAAGAAATGATATAACTTCTTATTCTCAAATTGCATCGGAGACCCTCTATGACACTTGGAGAGGTTCAAAGAACTTTTGAGAAGATGCCCTCATCATGCTATGCCTGTATGGTTACAGGTTCAGACATTTTACAATGGGCTAAATCAAGAAACTAAGCAAATGATAGATGCTGCTTCCGCTGGTTCTTTGGACCGCAAAACTCCGGAAGCCGCTCATAAGCTTATCGAGGACATGGCGATGAACACTTATCAGTGGAATTCGTCTAGGACTCGCCCATCTAAACCTGCAGGTATCTATGAAGTGGACTCGGTTTCGCAACTGGCGTTGCAAGTGGAAATGTTGAACAAGAAGATTTCGGAGATGACTGCTTCCTCCGCCGCTAAGGTATATGAAAATGTGAATGCTGCTGCTGCTGAGCAGGTGGATTATCTGGGGAACATACTCAGGCCTGCTCAAAATAATTCTGCCAATAATTTTTCTGCTTTTTCTAATTTTTCTGCACCTCCTGGTTTTAATTCTTCTTCGAACTCTTATAATCCTGGATGTCGTAACCATCCTAATTTTTCTTGGAGTAACCCTGCTAATGCGCACGCCCACCACACGATTTCACTCCACCACCACCACAATATCAAAACCAAAATTTTCAAAAAACTCTATCTTTGGAGGAAATACTTTCTAAATATATAAGCTCGAATGATGCTACCATTAGAAGTCTATCTGGCTCCGTGAAAAATTTAGGGAACCAGGTCGGGCAACTTGCCAAGGTCATCTCCGAGAGGCCACCCGGGGCTCTTCCCTCAAATACTGAACCTAACCCAAGGGAGCACGTGAATGCGATTTCCCTTCAGAGTGGTAAAGTTATTAACGAGCCCACCACAAGGGAAGAGCCAGAGATGATTGCCTCTCCTACTGCTGAAAATATTATCGTTACGGAATCAAATGATAAAATTTTTGAAAAAGAAAAGACAAATCTAATTTTGAAAAAGAAAAGCCTTCTTTTGAAAAAGAAGTTAACAATTTTCAAAATGATGCTCCGACAATTATAAAGGAATTTCAGCCACCTCCTTATCCGGCTAGGCTTAGGAAGGAAAAATTAGATGATCAATATTCACGCTTTCTTGAAATGTTAAACAAATTCATATAAATTTGCCATTTCACGAAGCCATTAGTCAAATGCCGAAATACGCCAAATATCTCAAGGATTTATTAACGAATAAAAAGAAATTGGAAAATCTTTCTCACGTAATGTTAAATGAAGAGTGCTCGGCGGTCGTTAAAAACTCTAACTTGCCTAAAAAAAACACACGATTTGGGTAGTTTTCAATTCCTTGCGTTTTTGGTGATCTTTTTATAAAACATGCGATAGCAGATCTAGGTGCGAGCATCAACTTGATGCCTTTTTCATTGTTTAAAAAGCTAGGATTGGGCACTCTCAGCCCTACGCGTATGATTATTCAATTGGCTGATCGATCGATTAAGTATCCATTAGGTATCGTTGAGGATGAGCTAGTGAAGGTCGACAAATTCATCTTCCCGGTGGATTTTGTCATTCTCGATATTGAAGAGGACGTCGAGGTCCCTCTTATCCTTGGTCATCCCTTCCTAGCCACCACTAGAGAATCATAAATGTGAGTGACGGAAGACTTTCTCTACGTGTGGGAGATGAAGAGGTTACTTTTGATATTAATCAATCTTTGAGAAATTCTTTGCAAAATGATGACACTTGTTTTTTTCTTGATGAATTAAAAGAAGACTCCTATATTTCTCCAAATGATTTTTCATCTTCTTCTTCTGAACTTTCTCCCAATATTTTTTAAAATACGGTTATGTCCATGCAAATAAATTTGAAAATGAAACTATTTTTAAACAAAAGAATCTTGAAAATCTCTTTTTTGAAGAAGACAAAATCTGAAAAATTCATATGCAAAATCACCCGACCCTGAAACTAAAGTCGATCACGATAAGAACTGGGGCCAACATAAAATTTTTAAACCTGGCGATCAAGTTCTTCTTTTTAATTCACGCTTACGTATTTTCTTCGGACACATTAAATCTCGATGGACTGGACCGTTTACGGTCAATGGAAGTTTATTCTGATGGAACTGTGTTGCTTTCGCATCCCGATAAGGGTGATTTTAAAGTGAATGGGCATAGACTTAAACTTTATTTTTCAAATGATTCTGTGCCTCCTGCAACGGAGGATCTTGTCTTGGACTCTTGAATGTTTATCTTGTTGTGGAACATTTTTATTTTTTTATTTTTTGGACTTATTATTATTAATTATTATTATGCAACTTTTAATTTTATTCGGACTTTAAATTGTTGTAATAAAGAACAATCTTGGGCACCTGGCCACGAACTATATTCTTTTTCTGCTTTTATTTTGCTCTTCCTTCCGGAGGTCAACCAAGCAAGTTCGTGACCGCCGCTCCAACGTGGCTGATATAAAGATGGATCAAGTCAAACCTGCTGACGATCAAGTGCACTAAAAAGCAAGCATGAGGGTGCGATATCCGTTTTCATCCCACAAACCCGGGGAAGTCCTGTTCTTTTTATTTCATTTACTTTCTACATTTTTCTCTCCCTCTCCGTCTCCTTCTCGTTTTGTTTATCTATTTCATTGAGTACAATGAAAAATCTAAGCTTGGGGAAGGGTTTAGTTAGTTCTCTTTTTCCTTTTTCTTTCAAAAAATAATTTTCTAAAAAAAAATTAGCATAGTTTTGTTAAATTTTTTTTAGTATTGCTTTTATTTTAGCCTTTTCAAAATCACAAAAAAAGAAAAGCAAAAAAAAACTGCTAAAATATATTTGAAAAACAAAATCTAAAATTATTTTCTATCTTTATTTTTATGTTTCTTCTAGTGATGTGTAGGCCCGTGCGGTTCCTTAGTTCTATTTAGATTTCTTTGAATTGCTTTTCTAAATTTATCAGTTAAACATAGCTTAGTTTTACTAGTTTCTTTTTCTTAAATATAGGCATCCGATTTTTACGTCTTAAGTTAGCAATTTGTAGTTATGTCTTTTTATTCGGTTAGTTGCTTACGAATGGTTGCGAGGTAATGTTATCTCTTTTTCAGTTGCAGGGTAGTCTTTCTTGGTGTCTAGAACTTGTCCCTAGCGACTCTCGAAACATTTGCGTCATTTTTACGTACTTTAGAAATGATTTAGGCCACCCTTTGACTAGTTTGAGCTTTTCTTGTCCACCAACAAATATACCATTGCAAAACAATTTTTGGGCCTTTTCCATGTTTCTTTGTTTTTAGCTCCGCCTTTCATTTCATCATTTCACTAAAGCCAAATGTCTTTCCCATTTCACACTAAACTTTGAGCTTAAATATTATTTTTTGTGAAGGGTTATATCTTTGAAATGAAAAAAAAGAAGTGTTTAAAGCTTATTTTTGGAGCTTTCCTTAAAAAGTTATTAAAGAAGAAAAAATTATTATTATCAAAAAAAAATGTGAAATCAATCAAAAAGAAAAAAATGAAGTTTATTTGGGGCCAATTTATGTAAAAAAAAAGTTCATGGCCTTTGTTTGTTAGTTTGATTTGGAAAATGATGTACTTGTCATTTCTCATTTCTCTTCATGTTTTTTTATTTTTGAGCTCAACCTTGGTTTAGTGTTTAAGCCCTCATGTTTATCCTTGTTTTCATTTCCTAATCATTTACCTAAGCCAAGTTTTAACGCCTACTAGAAGTCCTATTAATCTTTAGAACGTAAATTCGCGTAGTGGAGAGAGTGTGAACGGACAAGCCTATGGCCACCATCATTGATGGATTTCTTTGGAGGTTATCTTGAGGTGATTTAGGGTTAATTGTTATTCTAGCAACCTAGTAGTTTGTTAATGCGCCGTCTATTTAGAACTTCTACTTTTGCTTTTCTTAATTTCATTAATTTTGGATGACTTGTTTTAAGATTTAGAAATGTGTAAATTTTTTTTATGTTCTAATGATATTTTTAGGTCTCCACTTTCAAGTTTTCTATTGTGCACTTCTCACCCCACTAGTTGTTAACATAGGAATTAGGATAGTTAATTTTTCATGTTTTATTTTTCTTAATTATGCAACCTACATCTTCTTTGTTTTCATTCCCTAGTTCTTTAAGTTTTATTTGCTTGAGGGCAAGCAAATACTCTAGCATGGGGAATTTGATGACTACTTTTAGTCATCATCTTTAGTATGGTTTAGTTTATGAAATTCCTAAGTTAATTGGTATTTTTGCTTACTTTATTCTTGTTATGCTTACTTTCATATCTTATTTGTTTGTTATAAATATATTTTTTATGTTATGTTTTGTTTATGTTATGTTCAATCTTATTTTTATTTTATAGGTATGTTATAATAATTAATGTTTTGATAAAAAAATATGTGTCTAATTTGTTATGGTTTATGTTGTTGTGCAGCCCACATGATGCAGCCCGACCACTACATAATGCAACCCAATTGGAGCAGCCCTCTTCCACCAAAACAGCCCACATGATGCAACCCGGCCACTACATAATGCAACCCAATTGGAGCAGCCCTCTTCCACCAAAACAGCCCACATGGTGCAGCCCGGCCACTTATGGTGCAGCCCCTCTACATGATGCAGCCCCCTATATGCAGCCCTTGAAGTTTGGAGCAGCCCGACCCTTTTCCTTGAAGCCTACATGATGCATTCAGCCCCTCTTCAAGCTTCCCAAGCCCATATAGTGCAGCCCACTTCATCCAAGCATGTGGCCGACCACTCATTTTCCCCCCTCCCTCATCATTTATTGCATTCATGCAATCTCTCATTCATATGGCCGACCACCCCTCTTTCTCTCTCTCTTTTATTTCTTTTTTTTCCTTTATTTAATCCACATTCATGCATATGCCCTCTCTCTCCCCTCCTCATTAATTTCCAAATGCATGAATCCCCCACTTCCCATGGCCGGCCACACTCTTTCCTCCTCTTTTATTTCTTTTTTTTATTCTACATTCAACCCCTCTCTCTCTCTTTCTTTATTTCTTATTCATTCCCCTTTTCTATTTTATATTTTCCAAATCATTCCCTTAAAGTCCATGCATTGAACCCACCTCTCTCTCTCCACCTAATTAAATATCATGCATGCATTCTCTCCACCTCATTTAATTCATTCATGCACCCCCTCTTCTTCATTTCATTCTAGAACCTTCTCCCTCTCCTATAAAAGCCACCCCATCCCTCAAGCCAAAGGGGAGAAAATTTTGAGAAGTAAAGTTTCAAGTTGAATGTGAGTGTTGAGTGGAGTGTGGAGAGTGCTTGTGAGTTGTTTTTAGTTTCACTATTGTATTAGTTTTCTTTTCCATTTTTGCAAGTTTTTCTTCCTAACATAGTCTTGTCTTTTTAATATTTTGTGTACTCTTTTTGTTTGCAAGTAATGAAAATGTTTCTCTCTTATTTTGTTTTGTCTTCCCTTCCAATTATGAGTAGCTAATTTTCTTTAGTATTTGATCGTGAGGATCCATAAAATGAGATGAGGGTTTCCTTTATTTCATAATTTTATTTTTGTCTAAATTTTACTCGATCCTTATTTGATTTTTATTTTGCCGACTCCGTATTTCCGGTATACGGTAGTAGGCTTGGGATCTCATATTTGAGTAGCCGAGAGGCTCGTGAATGTGAAAGATCACTCAAAGAAGGAAGGAGTTGAACGCAACCCTAGAGATAGGATGACGTAAATCTTCCGGATTGGAGTCAAATCCAATAGTGTGGGTCCACCTCGATAATGCGGCTTTAGGCCTTCTTGACTTGAAAGAGATTTCGGTCAAAATGTCTATAAGTCAGGGGATTTAATTCTCTAGCGAGATTATTTCCTAATTTCGGATCCGTCACGGTCGAGTATGATTTGCAAATTTAAAATTATGCCTTTTCATCCCTCTCATTTCATTTTATGGTGAATCTTCGATCGAATGCTAGCTTTTTATTATAAAGTTTTTCGTCTAAAAAATTTGTCTTTCGTTTTAGTTTAAATTCTCAAAACCCACTTTTTTCGGTAGGATAATAGTTCAAGCGTGAGTAGCAGTACTTGACAACCCCGTGTTTAAATACGACCTTGATACTACAATTTGACAGGTACACTTGCCTGTTCGGGTTTTAGCCCATCACCCAACGCATCAAGATAACATTGACTGAGATTAAGGAATGGGTCTTTACATCTACAACAACAGAGGAAGATACACTGACGGGAACAATATCTGGTAATCAAGTTTCCCTTTCCCCCGCTATAAAAACAAAGTTTTTGGTCTATTAAATGGAAATGAAGAAATAGAGATGGACAGTGATGAGTATGAGAATATGCTGATCAAGATGGGCCACTCTGGCGTAAACTCGAACAAACTGTTGAAGAAGAACTTATCTTCTGAATACAAGTTCTTAGCCAATGTAGTTGGCAAAGTGCTGCTGGGCAAACACACCGCCCACGACTACATCAACTTGCACCAGTTCTTGGTGATGGGTGCTCTGGTTGAGCAGAGAGCAGTAAACTGGGGCAAACTGCTATTTGATTTAATCAAGAAGAAGAATAATAATAAAGAGGTTTGTTTTGGAAGGATTCTGGGAATCTTTCTTAATGAGAAGGCTCCTGAACTACTGGTATCCATGACAGTGTTCATAAATGCCTCCAAAAGGCTTACATCTGCCCTGTTTGGCAAATGGGAGAGGAAAATCATAAAGCCCTCCAAGGCTTCATCCTCTACAAGGACTTCTGAGAGCACCAGGGCTGTGCTAGCCACTCCTCCACCTCAAGAAGATGTCCTCCCCTCCACCAGCATTCCTTCTCCTACTCCACCTCATCAACAACAACAACCATCATCTTCTCCAGTTCATACTCCACCAACTCACCAATAACATCAACCCACACCAACATCAACCCCAGTTCCATCTCCTGAGCACATCACTCCACCTCAATCTCCCATTCCACCTCATTTAAATGACATACACCCAGACACATTTATGTCATCCCACACCTTCAATCTACTATTTCCTCCACCATATCCACATCAGGAACCCATCTCTTCCCCCACAACCACAATCCAACCTTCTACCACTACAACTCCTTCACCTGCTATTCCTTCAGTTCCCCACACTGACATACCTTCCACTGCTCCAGACTCCACACATACAGATCTTTCTAGTCTCTTCTCTGTATGTTCCAATTATGGACATCACACTCCTTACTCCTCCACTGATCTAGAATCTCTCTATCTCAATTTTTTTTGATATTGTTAAAGGCCTTCTAGCATTTATTTCTCCCACACTAAATAAGCTTATCACTGATGCTATTGCTCCTCTTTCTGCATTCATCACTACCCTTTCATCCATAATTACTGCTTTGTCCCCTGTCCCTTCTTCTGGAGGACTGGCTTCAGGGGCCCCTACAACCAATCAAGGGGAGATGCTCTGTGATGAAGAAGCTCTAGTTATGACAGAAGTAGCAGATGCAGTAGTAGATTATGTGATGTCTGATGATTCAGAAGAACCAGCTATTCCAGTTGACATAATTGATCTAGTTGATTCTGATATAGATATGGATGATTCAGTTATGCCAAAAATAATAACTGTTGGTGATTGCATTATCAATCCCACAGTTGATTTATTCAGCTTATTAAATTCTTTTGATATAATTCATTTGAATTTCCTTCCAGTAGTCTGCTCAAAGCCTTCTATAGCTATAGTTCCATACACTTCACCAATAAGCCCCACAGTTGTCAAGCAACTAAAGGCCAGTTTTGCAGTTACAGAGATTCCAATAGTATCAGCTCCCAAGGATATTTCTTCTCTAGAGGCTGTCTCAGCTCCCACATATAAGATGGATGACAGTCCCCTCCCAGATTTAGATGAAATCATTATGACAGATATTGAAGAAGAAAATAAGTTACTTTCTAAAAAAGTTGTTGAAACTATTGTTCCAAAAGTTGCAGTTGCAGAATCTCCAGTGCAGCCCCAGGCTGAAAAGCAAATATCAAAAGATCTTCTAAAGGTGCTGGATGATCTATATGATAATCCTCAGGGATCTTCTGATGAAGATGAGGATGATGATTCTGATGATGATCATAGCTCTACTGCCAAGAAGAAAGTCTCTAAGAAGAGAAAAGCTGTTCCCATTGCAGCTCCCAAACCAAACCCTACTCAGGATACACCATATTATATCTTATAGAAGATCACTCCATATCCTGGGACTCCAACATGGATGTGGATTTCAAAGAATGAGCAGAAAGCCAAAAAGAAAAGTAGGAGATACTCTCCTCCTCCCCCTTAAAGGAACTGGAGAGGTCCTCCTCCTCCTCTTCCACCTGCTGCTGGTGCTTCAAGAAGCAGTTCTCAAAGATCTACTTCCTATGCTCAAACATGCCAAAGACATCACGGTAGATCTTCCAAATATCAAGGAAGCAGCCCACAAAGGTATTCCAGTAAACTGTAACAATAGTAGCAGCAACAACATGCTTCTGAAATAGAAAAAGTTGAAAGCCCAAAAAGGCTTGAATCTCCACCTATTCATTTGTGAATCCTGGAACTAAAAATACTTCAAGAATGGCCAGATTCCAAGAGCTTGTTAGATTATCAATGATCAATAAAGATAAAGTTAAAGGGAGAGATCCATCTCAATACTCAACAATGTCAACCTATAGAAAGGAAAAATTTAAAAGATATGAAAAAGCTAATAAATTTTTCAATGTAGATGCTTACATGAATCTGCATCCAGAGGCTATTGTTCCCAGAGCCACTTCTCTCAATATTATTTGAGCTGCTGATATGACTATGTTCAAGAGAGAAGCAGCTAATCCAAATAGAGAAATCAAATTTACATAGCCCTCTGAGAAAGACAAAGATGACAAGCAAAAGAAGAAGAAGAAATGATATATTCTGTTTAATTTTAATTGTCTGAACTTTATTTGTTAACTGTCACAAAGCTACTAATTGTACATATCTGCTGAATGTTTCAATTTTCTGCCAGATATATTTTTCCTGCTTTGTGAATGTTTTTTTTATATTATTAGTGACCTCACCCAAATAGGGGGAGATTGTTGGATCCCTAGTTGGATTTGGGCTACGTTCACTAACTAGGATGACTGACCCACAATGTATAGCCAGGGTCATATGTTTTTGAGTCTTAAAGTCTAGGCTAAGTCTTTAGGTTAAACCATACATGGACCAGCCAGCAGAAGATTCAAGACTTAGAAGAAAATCAAGTTCAGAAAATGAGTTCGACGTTCGTCGAACTCAGCTCGACGATAGTCGTGCTCCGCTTAACGAACTCAGAGTTTATTCTTTGAGTTAAGCTCGACAAAGTTTGGATTTCAACTTCAACTCATTCTTTCCAGAATATTTTCTCTGAACTCAGCTCGATGAAGACATAATCTGTGCTCAATGAACTTGGACCACATAATTGACAAGTTATTCACTGTTAAGCCCGGAATCCGTGACCAGTTCACACAACTTTCCAAACCGGGCGGACTGGTTCTTCTATCCTCCATGCATCTCAATCCGACCGGTCATCCGTGACCGGGCGGCCTGTGACCTAGCCACCTCCACGTCAAGTCAGCTTTGGGTCATCGAAGCCGGGCGGTCCCCATGTCAGTGCGCCGCCAGCGCCGACCCTGCTCAATACCAAGGACCAGAACCCAGGCCATCAGCTCTCCAGGGGGAAATCCGCCAGGCTGCGTGGCTTCCCTCCTTTCTTCTTTTCTGCTCATTTGCTTCCCCTCACCTCTGCCAGGTTCTCCTATACCCCGGGCAGCCGGTAACTTTAGCCCTGCCCGTTTGGGCAGGCCTCCGAGCCTATAAATAAAGGGAGGGCGCACTCCCTAAGACAGGATGTCTTGTATCCAGGAGCTCCCATGTTAAGAGCTGCGGTCTCAAGTCTATTATTTTGCGGCTTGCAGTCCGGACAACTTCATCTTTCTCTCCTTCTTGTAACCGCTTCTCTTTGAATAAAAGGAAAGCCTGTCGCAGGAGTGTCATTTAAGCCGCGGCGGACGAACTTTGCTGTTGCCGCTGCCAGCGGCCTCTTTTTCTGTCCCTTAGCTACGACCGCTAGTAACCGACTATTCGACAGTCCCCTCTTTTCCCTTCTTTCCGCCAGTGCTCGAACCGTTAGCTGGTGGTGCCCGACTCCCTGTCCGTTTTCGTGCATCAACAGTTAACACGGGACCATCAGACCTCGATTAGTCAATGAAATCAACGGTTTAGTGGGTCAGACCGCTCTTGCTACTACATCTCGGCGGCCTGTTGAGTAGGCCGCGACTTCACCCGCTAAGGTTTTTAGCCCGCCTCCAGCACTGTAGAACCTATCGTTCTACCAGCCTACTTTTCTGCCGCTCTTCCTACCGGCTTGTCCTATTTTCTAACCGCCAGATCAATCCGCAACTGGTCGGCGGTCTCTGAGAAAAGTTTGGTTATTTGCTTCCTTTCAAAATGGCTCATGTAAAGGGGCAGAGTGAATCTAATTTCATGTCAACTACTAATGATCTCTCAGAAGTGCAAGATTGTTCATATTTTAATGACGAGGCCCTTGGCAATGATAGCAAATTCTCTCAGAGTTGGGTTGAAAAAGCGCCAAAATCTATCACAAGAGAACCTCCTTATAAAGAAGAAGAAGAAGTCCCTTCTCCATTCATTGACCGGATTCGTTGGGATACTGTCTCCGATGATTTCAGAGTACCGCATCTCCCGGAGTATTCCGGATGTGATGATCCATTTTCTCATTTGCAAGCCTTTGAATCGACTATTTCATTAAGAAAGGTGTCAAATGGAATAAAATGCAAACTCCTTATTATATCTTTTGGCGATATTGCAAGGGAATGGTTCTATAGTCTGCTACCTCGATCAGTAACCAATTTTAAAGATCTTCGAAGTCAAATCTTTTCAAGGTTCACTACTTACAGGAGGCAGAGAAGAGACGTTGGAGCCTCTTCCGAATCAAGCAAGGAATTGATGAGTCTAATCTGGATTTCGTTGACCGGTTTCAAAAGGAAGTTCTGGATGTTTGTACCGTCCATCAAGATTATTACTTACATGCTTTCATAAATGGACTTCGAGAAGGCCCTTTGAAATTTAAGCTCACCACAAAGGACCCCAAAACTTATGGAGATCTTATTGATATCGTTAATAAGTTCATAATAGGTGAAGAAGCAAATAAAGGTTATATCCTATTTTTGAATCAGGTGACTAAAAAACCTCAAGGGACTTCTGGTGATCAACAATTTATTTCTTCCCAAAATGTTTCACAAGTTAAAGATTCAAATCTCCTCCTCTTGCTCAAGATAGAGCTACATTATCTCCTCAGCAGAACGAATTATCTGAGTTTGTGAAAGTACATTCAGCCACATATCCGAGTCCAAAAACTCTAAAGCGTAAAAAAGGTTCAGATAAATATGTTAAATTCAAAATTCCTATGGAAGATCTTCTGATAATTCTTCAAGAAATGCCCGAGTTCAAAAGGCCTCGGCGTTTGAAATCTAAAATCAAATATCGGCATGAGGAGCTCTTTTGGAATTATCATAAAGATATTGGTCATCTGGCAGAAGGTTGCATAGCTCTCCGAGAGTTAGCTAATCAACTTGCAAGAGCTGGGAAACTACAAGACTACGTCATTCAGTGATTTCCTAAGGCGTTCTTCTCTGGTTTACTCAATGGTTCAAGCAGGGATTTCTTTTTCTCTATGATAAAAATGTTAAAGGTTGGAATAATATATAAAGTCCCCTTGGCAATTGGTGTTAATGGGGCATCGTTAAGCTTCGAACATATATCCTTTTGCCACATCCTTAACAACAAACAAGCATTATCTTTCTTTTGAAGCTTATTTCTTAGCTTTACATATAATGCTAACATGCATACATATGTGGGAAAAATTCCCTTTGAATTCTTAAGCCCTCCACATCCTGTTTGACATTAGTCGCAGATGTGTAGTGGAGTTTCCGCTTGACATCAGTCGCAGACATTACGTACTTGTCCCGCTTGACCTTCGTCGCAGACATTTCATACTTGTCCCTCATGACATCGGTCGCGGATATTAAGAATTTTAATCCCGCTTATGTGTTCTTTGTGTGGAAAGTACTGCCACACGCACCTGCCCACATCGACACATAAGAGCATAGCTCCATCTATTCTTGCAGGACAACACGAGCCTGTCCGCTATCTTACGGCCTTATTAAGCGGCCTGTGCCGATTTATATCACTCAATATACAGACCGCGCGGTTACATATTCTAGCTTAAATTATTTGGCTTCTATGTGCCTTTTGCCGGTTTATTATTCATATACTCGGGAAGTCAGCCGACCTATTTCTGGCTGTTAATTCTTTGCTTTAGTCTGCTGACTTCTGGTATCAATTATACTAGTCAACTTATGACTTGCATCATAAAACTAATATGGTTTTGATCTCCATTATCGGGCGACCTATTTGCCGGCTAAGTATGCTAAAGTAGCTTTGGTTACCGGATTGTATTATCATATCAGAAGCCGCAGATTATTTCTCTATTCTTCTCTTTAATCAAGAGCGCAGTTTCTATCAGAGTTCGCCCGAGCCGCAAACTTATACTTCATTGTTAAGGCTTTTTGGCGACTAAGGTTATTAGCCGCACGAGTTATTGGTTATAGTTTAGTTGCAAATAAGCCCCGATCATCTCTGTCCCAGTAGATAACAAGATTTCTTCATTAAGGCCAATGACGGTTTAAACTATTAGCCGCGCGGCTTATAGTCGATGTGTATTCTCAAAGAAGACGCGGGAATATCTCTCTCTCTTGCGGGTAACTTCATTGAAGTCGTAGTATGGCCTCAGACCGGTTTGTATGTAAACTATCTATTAAATCGGAAGTTAAACTGAGACCGCGCAGACTTATACAAGTAAGAAAAATGAGAAATAAAGTAAGCTACACATCAAAGGTAAAAGTTTTTCCTTCATTTCTATTTAATAAAATGTTACAAATGTTAACCGAGTGGTTTGCAAAAAACATACCGCCGGTTTCCCAAAATATCCCAAAATACAAGTAAAAAATAAAAAGATCCTAATCGGCCGGCTTGAGTTTTTTAGCCGCAGGAGAACTTGAATCATCGCCAATCTTGATGTCGACGGAAGATTCTGAGGCCGAGCCGCTAGAAGTCGTCGTATCTGTCCGCGCGGTCTCCGAGCCCTGACCGCCGGTCCCAGATGAAGCGCCTTCACTCCAGCTTCCCTGGCCACCCTCTTCGTCATCGTCTTCCTCCACTTAGCCATCTTCCTTGCCGACCTTGCCCTTGCCTTTGATCGCCCTGTAGACAGCGGCCACGCTCTTTTTTAAGGTGGGGTATATGTCAGCACAGGTGAAGTCGATGAAGCCGGCCTCTAAGCCGCCAAGGTCGCGGAGGCAGTTAAGTGCTCCATTGATCCCCTGGACGACTTGCGGGAAGACATTATCTTGGAAGGTTGGGTTGGCCGGGTCGTACATCACCTGCAAAAGAAGTGAAAGGTTAGACCGCACGGTTTAATAATTATAACCGCACGAGTATCAGGTGATAACTTACCGCTTCCCTTTCCTTCAGTCGTTTGTTTTCTTCTTCTTTTTCCTCTAACTGCCTCTCCAGGCCGCTTTTTTCTTTCATCAACTGCTTGTAGGCAAGGCCCATGAAGTGGCTTGTCACGAAGCTCCTTGCCCCGACTTGCGCAGCTAACCGCGGCACGTCGTCTGCGGGAACTCGGCGCAGCACCTTCAGCTTGTGCTTGCCGTATAGCGCAGAGCCAACCACGTTTGCGTGGCGGGTTACTTTTTCCCTCCCCCTGTAAGGGATGGCGGTGGATACCTTCACGGACTCGCCTTCCGGACTCCACAGCACAGCCGGGTTGCCGTGGACGTCCTTCAGGCCGCTGCCGATTCCTTGCAGCATGAACTCGCCGGAGGAGGCCTCCTCCTCCTCCTCCTCAACCCGCTGCGGCTTGGCCCTCCTGGCACGCTTCTCTCATTGCATGAGGGTCAGGCCGCCAGGCGTCAACGACTTGTTCAGCGGGACTGCCATAGCAGCTGCATAGACAAAGTAAAAAGTTAGTTCGCAGGCCGCGCGGCTAAAAGCTTAGTTCAGCCGGTTTGTTACTTACTGTCTTCTGCCTCGACTCCTTCCAAGGATGGCAGCAGCGGGATGCAATGGTTGACATCAAGTCGCTCCCCTTTGAAGAAGTTGTACATGTCCTTCTCCATGTCGTCCAGGCCGCTACTGCCGAAGCCGGCCTCGTCCCGGATTTGCGGGTTGACAGGCAGCAACTCCAGGTTTCCCTCAAAGATGAGAAACCGCTCCGACCTGTTGGGGATCTTGTTCGCCAGATTGACGACTTTCAGCCCCCTGCAGCCGAAGTACAAGTGCCCCCAGAAGATCCTTGTCTCGGAGTCCGGGATAGACCGCATCGAGAAGCATTCCCGGAAGAGATTCATGGAGAATCAGACTCTTTACGACCTCAAGTATGAGATGAAGCTGTAGATGGCGGCTATAGAGTTTGGTGGCAGTTGTCCGGGCACAACGCCATAATGGTCGAAGATCGCCACGGCCTCCATCATGACCAGAAATGAAAAACCTCAGTCAAAATGGTCGATGGGGATAGCGAACTGATTTGCACTGGAGGTGTTAATTCACTCGTCTTACAGCGGAAGCCGCGCGACTAGCGGCTCCCCTGCATATGCTTCTCGACAAAGTTGTCTAGCTCGGCTTTTGTAAGCCGGCACTCTTTGTGATCGGTTGAGTGGAACGCGGAGGCCGCATCAGTCCTGACCGCAGACGCCTTGTCAGACCACATCGATTTGGACTTAGCCCGCATTCTTTCTGTCTTGTGGTTAAATCTCCGGAGTCGTCCCTATTTATAGAAAACCTGTGAAAGTACAGTGCTCAACGTCAAATCGTGGCTAGCCATCAGGTCGCGCGACCTCAACCTGCAGAAAATATAGATTAGTGTAACGACTAAGCCGCAGTTCAGTTCGTCAGTCCACACGACTACTTTCCTGAACTTGGAATAGTTTCATGGCAAAGCATGTGGATATCATACTTTCAAGCCGACGATCTGTTCGCCAGACCGCGTGGCTACATTCCTGTCCTTGGATATTTAAGAATAAAGCACATATATGGTAATCATAAAATGCAGACCGCATTGATCTCAAGCAGTTCGTATCATATATAAACATACAATAGTTTACAGTGACTAAACTGTCCAGCATCGAAGAAAAAATATATTACAACACAATGTTCAATTTGTTCGGGCGGCTTAGAATGCTCAAGTCGCTCAGCCTTGCCTATCACCCTCCTGTCCCTCTCGCCCTATTCGCGCGACCTGGTCACCGATCCTTACAATATCAGTGTACACTTCGATAACCAGATTGTGGAGTGAGTGCAGAGACCGGTGAACCCGCGCAGTGTCGCGCTCTACTCTGGCGAAGGGAACCGTTTGAAGAGCTCGAGCTTCTAGCCCGCTAGAAGCGGCAGCCTGCCCGACTGCCGTGACCTCCAGTGGATTAGAAGCCCTACCAGATGTCGGCGGCCTATGTCCGACAACTTTCCAGAAGCCGCTGGTGCAGGCCGCTGATTTCCGTCGGCATTCAATGATGGGCCTTGGTCTTTTTCTTCAAGACATTGAGTCTCTTCCTTCTCTCTCTCAAGCAGTCCGACCATCAGCACTTGCGCTTGCATATCCTGCTTCTCTGCCCTCTCTTGCTCCAAGGTGACCTGCATCTCTGCTATTTTCACCTCCGCGGCCTCCAACGCGGTCTGTAACTTTGTGGTCTCTTGTTGCAGTGCGGCCTGCAGCCTCGTGGTCTCTTGCTCCAGCACGGACTGCAGCCTGGTGGTCTCTTGCTCCAGGGTGGTTTGTAACTCCTGGATCCTTTTCTCAGCGGCCTCCTGGGCAACCCTCTATTCTTCATACTTGACCCGCAAGGCTTCGGTGTGCACGTTCAAAGCCTCCTGCAATGTGTCGACCTCCTTCTGGAAGTCGGCCATCTCTTTGTCGCGAACACTTGGCGTAGGCAGCACAAGAGGGACGTCAAGTTGACCGGCTTCATCGCGGTCTCTGGTTCACCTGCAGAAGATAAACCGCAGTCAGGTTCATCCGGATAATTGCGACCTTCTTGCAAGGCAATCGATAGGATATGACCGCCGGTTTGGCATTTATCTCCTTCAGAGGCCGCGGTATGGTATCTAAACACCGGCCGCCAGAGTCGTTTGGGGTCTATCTGTTTTACCTTTCTATCCATAGATGCTCGGCTTCTTTAGCTCGACTTTTCAGTTGAGCCATGGTGAGGAAAAAGCTGGCCAGCGGATTTAACATTGAGTTCGCCCCCTTCTTCCTTGACCGCGACTTGTAGAAGTTAATAATTCGCTTAGCTTCCCCATGTTTACCTTGCAGTAGAGGAGGTGTGGTCGCCACCGGCTTCCCAGCGATCAGCTTCTTCATCTCCTCCATCTTCCCTCGAAGTTTCAGTTTCTCGGCTCCTTCAGAAACCGCGGAGGCCGGCCCGTCAAGCTTCTCCCTAGTGACTTCGACTTCGGGGCGGTCAACCTCTTCAGAAGCCGCTGGGGTCGACAATAGCGCATCCTGCTGCTGCAAAGTCTCCATTTCCTTGAGGATGTCACTAATCGTCTCACTAGCCACGGATGTCTCCTCCGGCTCGTTCTGTTTGGGATCTAGTGTAGATGGATTCTCAGATACCTCTATCTCGCGCGGCTTATGTTGTAGATTGTCCGCGCCGGTCTTTTCAGAAATATTCCGGTTTCCGGCCTGCATCTTCCTCATCTTCCTCTTCATCCTTTGCTCAAGAGTCTCGCTCCTCTTCTTCTGCCGTTTCAAGGAGCCGACTACCATTTCTGTCCGCTTACTCTTTTCAGCCAAAAGCCGAGCGGCCTCTAGCATCTTATCTGGCTCATTGTCATCCACAATGACTCGGTCGACCTTGGACTACAATTCGCGTGGCTTGCCAGACTCAACGCTTTTCTCCTCTGTCTCGCCTATTTTTAAGAGCGGTTCACCCGATGGAGAGAAAGTCATATCGAAAGATTTGGCAGTTCCGGTTTGTGGTGGAGAAGCCTTCGAAACCGCTTCCGAATTGTCTGCTTCCTTCGAGTTCGCTTCAGGATTGGTCGCGATCTGCGAGGATTCGCCGACGGTATGCATCAGGATCTTTTTTGATTCAGAAGCCGCTAGGGTAAGCGGCTTCCCGGTCTTCTTCGCAGGCTGTCGATCAGAGTCATCCAGTTTCTGGCTCCGGCTCTTTTTCTTCTCAGTCGACTTCTTATCACGGGCTAACATCGACGACATGACGTCCATCTTGTGAAAGACCACGTCGGCTTGAAAGATTCTGACCGCAAGTGGGGAGTAGCGACCCGTGGCTCGGCAGAGATCTTGAAGAATGTCAAGGGTCAAAGGATTTTATAGACGCCGATGCATTAAAGGTAGTCGCAGTCTCCGACTTAGTTGTACATTTTCCAAGTTTTTCTGAAACTTAAAAATATGCGGGGATTATGTTAAGCCTGGAATCCGCGACCAGTTCGCACAGCTTTCCAGACCGGGCGCCTGGTTCTTCTAGCCGCCAAGCATCTCAATGCGGCCGGTAATCCATGACCGGGCAGCCTGCGCCCTAGCCACCTCCACGTCAAGTCAGCTTTGGGTCATCGAAGCCGGGCGGTCTCCATATCATACTGCCGCCAGCGCCGACCCTGCTCACGCCAAGGCCCAGGACCCAGGCCATCAGCTCGCCAGGGGGAATCCGCCAGGCCGCGCGGCTTCCCTCCTTTCTCCTTTTCTGCTCATTTGCTTCCCCTCACCTCTTCCCGGTTCTCCTGTACCCCGGGTAGCCGGTAACTTTAGCCCTGCCCGTTTGGGCAGGCCCCCGAGCCTATAAATACGGGGAGGGCGCACTCCCCAAGACACGCTGACTTGTATCCAGGAGCTCACATGTTAAGAGCTGCGGTCTCAAGTCTAGTGTTTTGCGGCTTGTAGTCCGGCCGACTTCATCTTTTTCTCCATCTTGTAACCGCTTCTCTTTGAATAAAAGGAAAGGCCGTCGCAGGAGTGGAATTTAAGCCTCGGCGGGCGAACTTTGTTGTTGCCGCTGCTAGCAACCTCTTTTTCTGTCCCTTAGCTACGACTGCTAGTAACCTACTATTCGATAGTCCCCTCTTTTCCCTTCCTTCCCCCAGTGCTCGAACCGTTAGCTGGTGGTGCCCGACTCCCTGTCCGTTTTCGTGCATCAACATTCACAGAATGCAGTTAGCTGAGCTTAGGTCGACGAACTTGGATCTCAGGTTGACGAACAAGTTTTTTTTCAGGTCGACAAACAGGATTTCTCAAGTCGACGAACTTGGATCTCAGGTCGACGAAATCTATTCTATGGCCGCTGCCGCCTGCCGCCCGTCGCCGCCGCCGGCCACCGGCCGCCGCCCGCGAGCCCAGATAATTCAAACATTCATTACAGAATGTGCTATATAAACCCGAAATTTTTATTGAAATTGGAGGTGTGGGACTAAAATGCCATGACTTTTTGCCACAGTTCAGACTTCCGTGGCTAATACTAGCTTATTAGCCACGAAATAGGCAAACCGTGGCAAAAAGTGTTTTTTTGCCACGGTTCAGTCATCCGTGGCTAATACTAACATATTTGCCATGGTTCAAGTACCGTGGCTAATACTTTATTATTAGCCACAGTTTTTTTCCGTGGCAAAAAAAACCGTCGCTAAAAGTCATTTTTCTAGTAGTTCCAGACTTAAATTTTTCCCACTTTTCCGTCCACATTTCATATATTATTTGGAAATAATTTCCTGAGTAATTAATGCATATATTCTTTGAATATAGCAGCTATTTGGTATCATTAATTATGGTCTTCATCACGTTAATTACTTGCTTAATTAATTGGGACAGTTGAGGAAACACATTAAAGAAATATTCTCCTGCCGTATTTCATTCTCCCGTCAATTAGCATTCAATACAATGGAATTCAAAATTCAAAGGAGAATTCGACAGAGACATATAAAAGAGATTTTATTTTCAGAAGATAACACGACAAAACAGTACAAAGAGAAGATTTACAGAAACATACTCAAGATCATCTGTTTCTTCTCTGCACAGAAAACACTTTGTTTTCTCCTTGATTATTCTAAAGAAGAAGAATAACAACAATCACTATCAAGAGTCTTCTTCAACTTCCACTCCAGGAGCTTTCAAGGAAAACTAATCTCTATCGGTCAGAAGTTCCTGGATCATCATAAATCAAGGCTGAAGACCTACTACACCCTGTACAAGGCTTCAAGTGATTTCTGGAGAAGCCTTGACAACAACAATCCACTTGTCTTCTCAATTGTTTGAGAAAGAGAAGACACCATCAATCTCTCTCCCCCTACTGTATAAAGGGTTTATTAACTCCCTTCAAAAGTTTATTTTGGTTTTTGGGCACCTGATCAAAAGCTCAAAGGTGGCAGTGACCTGATCAAAACCTGCTAGTGGATTTCTACCAGGGTGGTAGAAGAGTGGATGTGCCTAGGTTGGGGAACCACTATAAAATTTCTTGTGTTGTCTGGTTGCCCCTTTTTCTTATTGTTCTTGCTGTGGCTGTGATAAGCTAGTTGTGCTGTAGTAGTTTAGTTTAGATCATTTTCTTTTTATCTATTACTACTACTGGTATCATTTTTACTCTGATAGTTTCAAAAAGCAGCCAAATAGTTTTAATATACTCTATTCACCCCCCTCTCTCTAGAGTAATCAGATCTAACTCCCATCTTTCAGGTATGCCCTTCAAAATCAGAGAATTTTGGATGAAAACATAACTGCCCTGCATACAGAGACAATGGTTAAACTGACTAAGCAGTCTACTGAATTAGACAACAAATTAGTTGCTGCTATAAAGGACATAGAAACTCAGATGGCAAACCATTTAGCCTCCTTGCTTAAAGATATTAAAGAATCTGATAGAGATTTGGACAAGAATTTACTGAAAGTAAAGAATACTGTCACTTCAGGTATCAATTACTTAGATGGACAGGTCAGTTTTCACAAGAATGATCTAAGGAATCATGTTGAAAGAGATGATATAAAGGGGAGAGGGTAATGATATGGGTAAGTTCTGAATATGCTACATGGATATCCAATAATATCAGGGATACTTTAGGATTTCCTCCCTTATGGTATGATGGAGATCAGACTGCTGAGTCTGGTTGTAAACCAACTCACCTTGAAGCACCTCATGCTACTGGTACTCATGTTGATGAGCAAACCATATACAATCTTGCAGCACAAGCTACCTTTGAGACTATCCAAGAGGCTGTCTCTCACATGTACAGTCCTCCACCATCAGTTCAAAATATTATATGTGAAAAGGTGTATATTCCTGAATCTATTATGCTCAAAGAAAAAGAGGAACAACTTTCAAAGAAAAGGTTCAGAGGACAAGGTAAGGCTAGACAAGATTTTGTGCAGTGGAGCCCAACCTCCAGATCATTAATTCTCACTGCATGGAAGACAATAAATATAAATGTGACAGATAGAGGTAAATGGTATTCTGAACAATAATGAGCCAAACATTTAAGCAGCAAGAAATTATCCAGAAGTTCAGACATGATCTGAAGAAAGGAAAGCTACTTGCTAAGTAAATTGAGCCTAGTAAAAACTTTCCAAAGCCATACCATTATTTTGAAAGAAAAACGCTGAAAGAAGAAGCCATTGCAAAAGCTAAAGCTAAGGATGACAAAGGGAAGAAGGTTCTGATGACAAGGTACCTGAGGTGAAAGCAAAGATACAATCTGGAAAAGGCATAGTCATCAAAGAGCCAGAGTTTCCATAGAATATTCTTAGCTATAAATTTCATAAAAAACTTGATCTGTAACTATAGAGCTTGTAGCTGTAAACCTTGTGATAAACAATTAATGAAATTTTAGTTTACTCAGTAATTCTTATGCTATTAATTAGGATTACAATTGTTTGCCTTATTTTTTGATTAGCATTATTGATTTTAAATATGTGTTTTTATTTGTGGTATTTCACAGATTACACTATACTGTACTTTTAAATATTTTCATCATAATATATTTTTGGTATAATGTTATATATCATTGAATTAGGGTTATGATTTCTCCAAATAGGGTGAGATTATTGAGAACATTGGTCACAATGTACTTGATTTGAAGAAACCCTTTCAGTTCAATGACATACACATAGTTGTATTTGATGAATGTTAAGTTCATGTGTGCAGACAAATAAAGCTAAGTACAAAAGTGTCGAAACACCAGACAAGTGTCGACACCTTTGTCAAGGATGTGCTGAGACAAGGAGAAAGTTGTGTCGACCCTCAGGACTAGTGTCGGCACACTTAAACAAGAAGTGCTGAGTCAAGGAGGAAGTTGTGTCAACACCCAAGAATTCGATCGACACTATGATACAAGCAAATAACTGTGTCGACACTCCGGACTAGTGTCGACACACACATCACAAGTTTTGTTGAGACAAAGATAAGCTGTGTCGACACTAAGGACAAGTGTCGACACACTCTATATAGGCAGTGTCGAGACTGAAGACAACTCTTTCGACGCTCAAGAGAAGTGTCGAAACACTTCACAAACTGAGTCAAGACTGGGAGCAAGCATTATCGACACACAGGACTAGTGTCGACACATTCTACATCAGCTTTGTCGAGTCATGGTGAAGGTTGTTTCGATACATTCAAAAGTATGTCGACACAACTATAAGAGAAGTGTAGACACCCAAGACTGGTGTCAACACATCCAACAGTAAAGTTTCAACACATCAAGCAGATTTGTTTCCTAAGTACAGAAATCAAGTCAGAGGGTCTGATAACTGTCAGAACTGTTAGATGTCTGTTTTTAACCGGATCAACTGGTTACCTTTGATAGGGCCTATATAAAGGGATCAACTCTTCAGAAAAGAGGTAGAGAAAAATTTGGTAAGTCTAGATCTAAGAAGCTATCTGCTAGAATTCAAAAGGTGGTGAGAAGCTGAATCAAGAATCGTCTTCAACATTCTCCAGCCTAGATCTACCCTAATTTCAAGTTCAAAAAGCATTGAAAAGCTAAGAAGGGCAGGATCAAATCTATCACTTCAAGATCAAAGGAAGCAAATAGATCAGGATCAGATCAAAAAGCAGTCACCCATTCCTCTCTTGCTGGGTGACATATTCTGAATCAATCTCTTTTACTTTTATTAATTTTGTAAGATCTACCTGTAGATCTGAGTGCATGGGAAACATTTTCTCTGAGATTGTAAGCCTATGCTATAAAGGCTAAGGTAGGGCAGGGATTGCCTGAGGTAGGAGAAGTCGGAATTACTCTGAGTTGTAGGGCAGGATTTGCCTGAGAAGTTGGAGTGTGGATATATTCTGAGGTAGAGTTCTTAGGAAGAACTTGAGGTATAGGATCTTGGTGATCTGAGTGGTAAGACTTGTAAAGTCTGAGTTATAGGAGCCTGCTGGGTTCTGAGTTGTAAGATCTAAGGATCTTAGTTAAGGAAGAAGGAGTTTGGCCAAATCTAGTTCATTGCTAGATAGACGAAGGGGGAAAGTGGATGTACCGATAAATTGGGGAACCACTATAAAACTGTGTGTACTATGCTGTGTATGCTGTGCTTGGTATACTATGATAGTTCTAGATTGCTGTTAAGATTATCTTGTTTATCTGGCTGTGATTTTTAACTTAAAGAAGTATATCTCTGAATTAAATAAAGGGTAGCCAAGATTCAAATTGGACCTATTCATGCCCCTCTAGGTCACTATCAATCCTAATATAAACATTTACAAGACCAACCTGTCCGGATGGGCTTCATACAAAATGTTTATTTCGTACTTTGATTCTAGATTCTAAATGCAAAGATAACATGGATACACAGATCAACCTGTCGGGAGAATCACTTCCACGTTTTTGTGGAGTATCTTCCCTTACATGCCAAAACAAAGGACTTCTCATGTCCAAGGAGCAAGATCATTACCCTTGACATTTATTTAGGCGCCATGGGAGAAAATTCAGCAGGATGAAAATGACCGTAATGGACTTTCCCCCGTGGATCTGAACTCGACTCACGACTCGGAGCTCCAAAACTCCAATGGTGATGGGATCTCCTTCCTCTCACTCTCCTCCTCTCAAAAGAGGAAAGCCATGGGAGAAAATGAAAAGGAACTTCAATATTCCCGACCTTAAACTAAGCTACCACCGCGTGGTAACTAGCTACCACCACGCGGTACCCTAAAAGTTAGCTTGTTACGCAAGCCCACCGCCCAAAACCTCCAATCATGGGTCGACACGTGGCCATGCTGTAATTATCCTACTACCACCACGCGGTATCACACTATCACCGCGGTAGACAATGTGTCACATCAACGTATAGTTTACGATGAATAGCCACAACCGCCCCACGTTATCGCTATCGCCATGCGGTATCCCACAGAGGGCCACGCCAAATAAATCATCCAAGCTACCACCGACGCTAGTACTACCGTCGGGCAATATCTTACCAAAAGCTTTGTCGATTTAATCGACCCACCTGCCGCGATGTGATATCAACCTACCGCTAGCAAGATAAATCATTGAGCGCTCCTGTAATAATTACACAATATTACTGCAGGCGTTAACCCTACTGCCAGGCGGGAGCTCACAGAACCCTTGTCTTGGCTACGAAAAACTTGGGGCGTTACATTCCTAACTAATTGAATCTACCAATTTTTGATCCTGATTTATTATTAGTTGATCATACACAACACTTTTTCCTTTAAATTTAATCTTCTCATTATTAAAACTTGTTGCTCATTTTGGATAGTCATTATGAATTATTTTGGATGGTACTTCTTCGCTTTGAAAATGGTACCAGATTTTACCAAGCAGGTTTCTGATTAATTGTTACTATCCTGTGAGGTTTTACTCCTAAACCAAAATGATCAAACATTTTCTTAATATTTTTAGTATTGTTCTTAAGTTGATGACTCCTTCCATTCAAGAAGTCTTCAATGACTTTTGTCTTTGCTAATTATTTTTTAATAAAGAGTTTTCTTAAGTTAACTTACTTATCTGTTCCTTCAAGCAATCTACCTCAAATATTATGAGCTTATCATATTCTATTTGTTCATTATCATAAGGACAATCTTCATATAATTTTAATTTCTGCCTTACTAATTTAAATATATTTTCTAATTCTATTTGATCTATACAGAAATCTCTAAAGCATACTTTAAAATTATTAGAAGTAAAATCAATATCATAAAAATAATCAGGTACCTCATTTGTTTCATAGTTAGATTATGTCTCTAGAGCCATGAGACATGCTTCTTCAGCATCTGTTTATTCTTCATTATCAAATGAAGAGTTGGATTTAGAAATTCTATCACTCTAGGTTAAACAATAAAACCTTTTCCTTTCTTCTTATCCTTTCTCTTTAGGTATTTCTTCTTTTGTTCCTTGATAGTTGATCACTCCTTTTGTTGATCTGGATATTCTCTTGATATATGTCCTAGTTTTTTTTACATGTAATGCAAATTATCTCCTTATTATGAATCTTGTCAAACTTTAGCTTGCTTGAATTTCTATCTCTTCTCCTTGAACTTTAAGTCTATATCCACCTTCCGAATCTCTTTGCTAGAAGATTGAACATCTCATGTTCTGAAGCAGATGGTTCATCCTCATTAGCTTTGAAAGCAATGATTTTTCTTTAAATGTTAAGCTATTCTCGATAGCTTCTTCTTCTTCTTCTTCTTCTTCTTCTGCTTTACTCTTCAATAGTTGTTCATATGACTTCAACTTTCCTAGAAAAACATCTTTTTTAATTTCTTTTTGACACATTGCTTCTCTGATGGCCCAAATTCTATAATCCCATGTACTTGTGAAACACATGAGTAATTTATCATTTATCTTAGTGAGAGATATATCTTTATTCAATTCTTTCAGTTCATTTATTATCATGCTGAATCTGTCATACATTTTTGCTACAGATTTATCAATTTTCTTTTGAAAATTCTCATAATGAGAGATTAAAAGTGATCTTCTATCCTTTTTCTCATCTATACTTCCATCAATAATTCTTGAAAGTGATTCTCATATTTATTTTGCTAATTGATAATCAACAACTTTTTGAAATACATCATCAGACATAGTTGAAAAAAGTATGTTCATAGCTTTTGCATCCTAATCTTTTATTTTCTTTTTTATGTTTGTCCATTCACTTCTAGGGACATGTTATACAATTGTATTCCCCTCTGCATCCTTCCTATATGGCATTGGTGGTCCTATAAAAATTGATTCAAATATACCCTAATCAATAGAGTTCATGTATAATCTAATTCTAATTTTCCTGACTGTACACTTTTCAAGATTACACACTGGTGGCCTAGTAGATGTAAATCCTTTGAATGTATTTGAAGACATTTTTTTAAATATTTTAAATGAATATATACTAATGTAATTGAGATGATAATTTGATCAAGGTGCTAGCCATTTACTGATTAATCTCCTCTAGATTAACCTAATAATAAATCAACCTGGCTCTGATACCCAAAAAATAGGGGACCAGTCGCTTAATTCTTCAAAATTTTCTCCAGAGGGGAGGGTGTGAATAAAGATTAAAATTTTGTTTCGAATACTTAGCTTAATTCACAAAATTTGCATATACATTAACAATCAATCAAAAATAGATGCAGGTAAATAAAATCACAACACAGAATTTTAAATAAACACAAAAACATAGAAGACATAAAGATTATAGTGGTTCTCTCTCAATTTGAGTACATCCACTTTTCTACCCCCTTGATAGGAATTCACTATCACAGTGTCTGAGTCTTTTGATCAGGAGACCCTTAGAACCAACACCATATCTTTTAATAAGGAGATCTTGAACCAATACAATATGAGTCTTTTCTCAAGGAGACTTTTAGAACCTCTCATTAAATCCTTTGAAGAGGGATTTAGAAAACTCTTTTCACAAAGTTTGAGAAGAAAATGAAAGTAGATTCATGATAGAATAAATCATCTCTCTATGTCCTCTTAGTAGATTTCTGAGAACTTGCAATGATGATATCTGGAACTTCTGATGAATCTATAAATATCAAAATCACAAAGTTTATGAGCCATGTTTCCAGATTATCCTTGAACTTTCTCTAAATTAAATACAATTTCCTCTTGAGAAGAAGGAGAACTAATTCTCTTTCGTAGATTCAGAAATAATCTAATAATCGACTTATTGATGTAAGAAATTCAATTACTGATGATGATCTTCCAACTTTCTTTATCGAAATCAAACTATCATGATCTGATATGAATTTCTTGATCGTCTGTAGTTGGTGATTGATGTAAGAAATTAATGATAATTCATGATCCTCTCTTTCTCATCTCTTCTGTTATATTATGTCTCATCACAGACACACACACACACACACAGATATATATATATATATATATATATATATATATATATATATATATATATATATATATATATATATATATATATATATATATATATATATAGAGAGAGAGAGAGAGAGAGAGAGAGAGAGCGACATCTTTTAACATCTACAAGATTTAGTTATTCAATCTTCTTGAATTAATTCTGATTGAAGACTCAAAATTAATTCTGTTAAGTAATTAAGTCGATGTAACGTCGAGTTCTAATAGAAGCAACATCGAATTCTAACTATCTGTAAGACTGACTCGGTAGTCGATTTTCCATCAATATCATGTCAAAGTATGCATCGATATAATCCTTTGAGTGTTGCCGACTTATCAAATTTAGTTGCTCTAACCTCTATTTGAAGTAGCGTTGAATTCCAGTTGAAGTTGAGTCGACTTCTAGTTGAAGTTACATTGACTACTAGTTAATGTTGTGTCGACTTCTATTCGACGCATGTTGACAATTCATGACTTTTCTCTTATATACAGTATGCCTTTCTTATGTTCTTTATATTATTGACATCCTAGCACTTCTAAGAACAAATTACTCTCATTATACATCATGTGTAATAAACCTAGGATGTAAACTCACTAAAAATAATTTGTTAAGATGAATCATAAGGGTTTTTCCAAACACATCCTTTTCCCCATATTTTTCCTTAGGATGTGACTTATTTTTGTAACTTTGTAGGGAGACCCCTTTACTTTTGTCCTTACTTCATTGTCTAATATGTGAAACAATGACTGAGTGCGAGGGATACTATTCATTGAAAGATGAGATTGTGCAAAGAGCAACATCTCAAATTCCATTCAATTCAATAGAATTTTCTTTCAATTAAATATAAAATTTATAAATGAATAATAATCCCTATGACGATACACAAAATGTCCGTGTTGAAATGTAATTGTGAAATTTTCTAACGATTTTGACGAGATTCTTACGATAAATATTTTTGTTGTATAACTATATTTCAATGAATTTTTTTATAATTTTTTCCTTAACTAGATGAGATCATGTGGTTTTTTTTACTTTCTGGATTTTTCACACATAATTTTTCTTATTAACTCTAATTTGATAGTTTGTGCATTCAATTAACTCTCCAGCTAAAACAAATATAATCGATCTCTTCCTCAATAATACATAATATATAGTATGCATTTATTAATATAATTAATTTAAATATAACGTTAATAATTAATATTATATATATCATTATCGGTTAATGTTATATATGTTGATTGATAACATTATTATAATATATTCGTATTAATTTTAATATTTTTTGAGTAATAAATGTACAAGCATTATTACATTGGGAACATTAAGCATCAATGGCTACATCATTAAATAATAATCAATCAAACAATAAACTACAAATAAGTAGACAAAGCTTACCTATGATGAGAATTGAACTCATGACCTCTTGTCATTGGCCCTCAACATATTTAACTGGGCCAAGCCTCATTAGTCCAACCCATCTAAGAGAAAAATCAAAGTGTGCTTTAGGCATGTCGTGATGCTATAAACATGAGGGAAAGAAACTTCATGTTTGTTAGACAAAAATTGAAATAATATTATTATATTTTAAATAGGTAATTTTTAAGAAATCTATTATCTTTATGCGGAATGTTTAAAGTATAGCATTGAGGCATTAAATACACATGCATGTTAATAAAACTCATGACACAAAGTGTTGTTATAAATTTCATGGAATGCAAATCTCAAAGAAATCAACATGCAAAAATATCAAATTCTAGCATATAACTTATAGCCTAGTAGTTGTCCTGATTCAAGAGAAAATGTCTAATCATAATTATTACATAATGAGCAATGTCCAACAGGAACTTGACACAACAAAAAATAAGATAAACTTCCAGAAAAATGAGCTTGTCGCAGATCAGGCAAATGTAGTAGGCGACGTAGTCACGTATAGACGCTAAGGCAAAATCAAAAATAAACAAGGAAAAAGCCAAAACTTATGTTCCTAAAGGTTTATCTTATTTCTTATTGTGCGAGATTCAATGTTTGTATTTCCTTTACTGTTAAACATTATTCATAATGTAATAATTATGATTAGATATTTTCTCTTGAATATCGAAAAACCGCTAGGCTATAAGTTATCTTCTGGAATTTGATATTTTTGAATGTTCATTTCTTTGGGATTTTCATTACAAGAAATTTGTATCAGCACTTTGTATCATGAGTTTTGTTAGCATTCATGAGTATTTAATCTTTCATTGCGATACTTTAAACCATCCACATAATGATAGTGCATTTTCTCCAAATTATTTATTTTAAATCTAATAATATTAATTTGGCTGCTGCCTAACAAACAGAGTTTCCTTTCTTTTAGACGGGTCGTGACAGTTGATATTTATTCTAATATTAAGTAGAATATATAATATATACTATATATATTGTACTTTTATTAATATAATTAATAAACATATTCTGTTATAAATGTTTTATATTATGACGATGATATTATTAATATATAATATAATAAAGATTTGGTATTAAATATTATAATTAAATGATTTAATAAATTCTGAAATTATTTTTCACAATATAGTAGCCTTATAAATGGTGTCATTGACATGATAAAAATTTTCTCTCGTTTTCTTCATTAAACTCTCATGTTGATCACTTTGTTTTCATTTTTTCTACATTTGTTTCATTCAGGGAAAGTACGAGTGTTCTGTGAGTATTTGCGTACATTAGAGTTTTAAGATGTGGTCGGTTGTTGTACTTAGGAGAAATGAGCAATGATTGAAAGTCTTGTTGCAGAGTGGTGCAACTTTTTAGGATAATGATCACTATCTTACCCAGCTCGATTTCTTACTTTAATTTTTTACAATAATTTATTCATATCATTTTAAAAAAAGGAATACATTTATTATTATTTATTTTTTAAAAAAAATAAATTATTTTATTATATATCAAATATTCTAACAAGTTGAGATTGGATATGATTTTGTTAGGTTCATCTTATGAGCAAGATCTTCTGGAGTTTTAAAGTAATTATGTTTATGCCATTCTTCATCTAAGCAAATAGCACTTTAGAATTGAATATAAGCAAGACTTACTTGATAATGTTTAAGCTTAATGTTAAAGGTGGTCACAAAACTAGGCAAAATATTTATGCGACATGCCACCAAATAGTATTCTACTTATGTTTGGTACTGGTGAAAATCGATTTCGCTAAACATCTTGGCTATGATCCCTAAAAATTTGGGATTTCAAGATGTCATGATAATTTTTTTTGGAATTAAAAAGGAATAAATTAAATCGCAATCACAAAAAATAAAGACAATACTATATATTTTTATTGATAGAAATTTATATATCGATAATTTTTGGACTTCCCAAGAAATACACCATAATGGGTTTTCATTGGTATTACACAGCTCGTAGGATAATATCCAACACAGTCATTTTGCAAGAGGTTGATGATGTGAAATACAATTTCTTTAGATATTTAGAATACTGCTTATAATAAAATAATTTTAGTTTTCTTTTAAAATAAATAATAAAAGTGCATTCTTTTTTTTATAATTTTTTTATTATAAATTGAGTATCTAAAATGACATGAAATAAAATGTTATAAAAAATTACAAAAATCGATCATGGGCAAAACATATGATTACCGTATGAAATGCACCACTGCCTCCAGCAAGACTTTCAACCAATGCTCACTTCTCCGAGGTACAACACTCAGCTGGATCTCGAAACTCTAATGCACACGGACACTGAAGAAGCACAATACCTGAACTTCCATTATATAAAGCAAATGTAGAATAATAAGAAAATAAAGCCAGCATAATGTAGTTGTTTTGTATATTTTATATATGTACATATTTGTAGATCCGCAGTATGGCTATGTATAAGTATACTTGTAATGAAAGGAAATTTTTTATTATGTATATAGTACATATTGTAATCATGTTTTTGTGTGTGTTGTAGTAAGTTAAAAACTAGAAACTCCATCATGTGATGTGTAATGTAAATTATGGCTGTCTACGGCATGGCATGAAGCTCTTTCATAAATTATCGATTTATAGTTTCAGTAGAGTACCAAAAAACTCGCACTCACAGCTCTTGCAAATTCATTGCCCATAAAATATACAATGAAATTGCAAACCTCACATATGACAATTCTTTGTGATCCTTCTAAACAATTATATTGTTCAAGTAACATGAACAAGTCTAAAAAAATATTTGTTTAGACATCTTAAACTAATATTTGCTACAAGATTCTTAAAAAGAACAAGATAATGTTCATGATTCATTTAGTGAGGGAACGATTAGCTCATCATCACCGATCGAGTATTCTTCATTTTTTTGTCGGCAAAAGTAATAACCTATAAAATTCATAAATATAGAAATGATAATGGAAAGGCTCCATATGTAACATCCCTAGCCCTTCTAGACCCCCTTGCTGGTGTTAGGGTTTGAATGCCGAGTTAGGGCAAGGAGACGACCTTAGAACTCCTTGAGCTAAGGAAAATTACTCTCTGCACCCCCAATGTGAACAATCAACCTTGGCCAACCCAAAATGAGTTCACCACCTCAAAGTAAGTTCCCTAACACCTCCCTAACCCTAAAGGGGAGGCAACTGACCAATGGACTCATGGTTTGGTCAACCAAGTTGGTAAAATTGACCAAAGTCAACCTTAGCTTAACATAGGTCAACTCAACCAGAATTGGCTAGATTAGACTTCTGATGGTCAAATTGACCTCACCCCTAGCCTTATAATATCATTAGGGGCCAAGTGAACCCAAAAGCCCCATCACGAGGGTGTTAATTTCTCCAATTTGACTACTGTCAAATCTAGGCCAATTTGATCAAACTTACACCATTTGGACAAATTGGCCCAAATGGGATCTCAACTTGGCCCAACCAGCAGAAGGAGGTGTCATAGGACTCAAGACTAACCCATGAGACCAGTCATCCCAATGGTTGACGAAGTCAATACCCCAATTCAACCATGGTCAAAGTGGATCCTAAATGAGAGGAATAAAGGCTCACCCCATTTGCTATTGGCTAAGTCTTGGACCAAGGTTCATCCTGCAACCCACTAAGCTTATTTTATTTAATATATTCTGATTTGGGAGTTTCATGGGATTAATGGAGTGAATAATTGGAAAACCCACAAAAAATTAATGGAGGAGGAAGAAATAAATGGAGGGAGGCCATAGGGCACACCATTCCTCTTCTTTAAGCCCACCATTCATCTCCCCTAATGCTTGGGAGGAGATCCCATCAATTCCAGTTGGCCACCATCATGGAGTGCTATTAATGGCCATGGCCTAACAACCCATTTCATCACAACTCCATAAATACCCCTCCCCAGCCCTATTCAACCCTTTCATCACCTTCAGAAGCTCTCAAGGAGTCGAAATAGTGTGCTGGATCGAAGCTTTTGGTGGAGGATAGAGGAATTGAGCAAGATCACCAGAAACCGCCTCCACCATGGCCAGCCGCCGGAGTAGTCTCCTCCAAGCAAGGAATCAGGCTCGTTTCTCCTCCTCTCAATTATGCTAGTATAGTAGATCGATATGAAGCAGAATCGGGCTCAAAATAGCCGGTTCCCATTTTCAAAACCATGGATTTTTCTCCAATTTTCTTCCTCTTGAGTTCACTGGAAACCTCTCTCCGGCGGCCGAGCCGCCGCCCAGCGATAGTCACCACCTCAACGGACGGTACTCGATGATTCCTATCGATACTCGATGAACGACACTCGATGTTCGTCGAATTACGTTCGATTAACCCGCGATACTCGCTGAATAAGACTTCACCAATTCAGCGATACTCACCGAATATGACTTAACCTAAATTCAACAATACTCGTCGAATTCCTACCCGATACCCGCCGAATTCTACTTATGCCACCTACCATAACTCAACGAAAATTCTTTACCTAAACCCAACGATACTCGACGAATGGACACTCGATACATGCCAAATTTTACTTATCTCATATTTTTCTTAATTACTATGGTTTGGCCGAAAATCAAGATCTAACCTAGAGGGATCTTGCATGCTTCATATTCTACTCCTATTTTCTAAGGGAGGAAGAGAAAGATCAAGTAAAAACGAACAAGCAAGGGGGGGGGGAAGATCCACTTGCCTCAAAACTCCGGAGAAACACCGCCCGCTCGTGCCGTTTCAAGGATCGGCCGTTGGAAGCCCTAAGCAACGTTTCCCTGAAACGTTTGGGGAAGAAAGGAGGTCAAAATCTCGAACCCTAACTCACAAAAATCGGGGAAATGGGAAGATCTTATGACGATCACGAAACCCTCACCGAGAGCTTTCAAATCTCTACTCAAACGTCGAAACTGACCCCACAATCTCCCAAAATCTCTGGCCGAAAGCTCCGTCGTCCGCCAAACTCCTATTTCGTGAAAACCACGCAGTCGGGTAAGGGAAGATGAACAGTAGGTTTTGTTTACTTCACGCGTATATATATATATATAAATATTATAATAATAAAAAAATAATTCATTATTCATTACAATTAATAACTTCCAAAACACATCCGAAATCCATAACAACTCGGAATTTAACGAAATTCGCACTGTAGCTAAATACCGATGCTACGAATACAACGACGAAATCAAAATCAAATTTGACAAAACAAACTCGGGCAAACACCTCCTGAAGCTAAAACTCAAGCATTCCCAGAAAGGCTCCACCGAGTCACTAAAACAGACCCAGCTCGCAAGGGAATCTTTAAAACAGGCTATACCCAACCACATAGAAAAACTCAAAGAGCAAAACTACGCTCTTACCATGGCACAAGCCAAACATGCGCTAACATAACGCCCTGACGTCAAAATTATGCCACTATAGGAATAAAAATAAACATCAAAAAATTCGGGGCATTACACTCCTAAAAGCAAGTTTCGTCCCGAAACTTGATATAAATACGATCAAGTCCCAATAAAATAAAAAACAATCATATGCAAACAGAGGAAACACTTACCAAAACATTAGGAGAACAGATGAGGATGAGCCTCCCTTATAGCTGACTCCAACTCCCAAGTCGTGCTTTCCACGTCTTGGTTCTGCCACAAAACTTTAACCATCGATATTGTCTTCCTTCACAATACCCGATCATGAGTATCCAAAACACGAACAACACTTCCACATATGAAAGGTTAGGCTCCAACTAATAGAATAAATAACTTACCTGTCGCTTAGCACACACTTCCACAACTGGCTTACGTGAAAAACATCATGCACACTAGGAAAACTTGCAGGCAAAACCATCCTATAGGCTGACACGCCAATCCATTCAACAATTTTAAAAGGTCCCACGTACCTCGGGTCCAACTTATGATTCTTACCAAACCTTTTAACTCCATACATCAGGGAAACCTTAAGAAACACCATATCCATACAACAAACTCCAAATCTGACCTACACCGATTGACGTTCTTCTTATATTGCTCTTGAGCTATCCAAAGCTTCTCTCGAATAAGCTTTACAGAAACTTCCATCTCTTCTAATGCTTCAGAACCCAACAACAGTCCCTCACCAACCTCGGCCCAAAACAAAGGAGTTCTACAACACCTCCCATACAGAGCCTCAAACGGGGCCATCTACAGACTTTCCTGATAACTGTTATTATAAGCAAATTCCATTGGCCTCAAACGCTCATAGCACTCTCCTCCATGGTCCAATATATAACATCTGATCATATATTCTACAATCTGATTTACTCTTTTCGTCTGACCATTAGTCTGCGGATGATAAGCGGTGGAATACCGCAGATCGGGACACAAACCTTCCTGTAAACTCTTCAAAAATCGAGACGTAAACCGGGAGTCTCGATCTGATACAATACTGATAGGCACTCCATGTAACCTGATAACCTCATCTAAATATATTTCAGCTATTTTCTTCATGGAGTAGTCAATCCTAAACGGCACGAAGTGAGCACACTTCGTCAATCTATCCATAAGAACCCAAACTGAGTCGTGTCCATGAGGAGATCTCGATAAACCAGTAATAAAATCCATTGAAATGATCTCCCACTTCCAACTTGGAATCTCTAAGGGCGTCAACTTGCCTCCAGGCCTACCATGATCGGCCTTCACTTGCTTGCAAGTAAAACATTCCGATACAAACTTAGATATATCGCCCTTCATACCATACCACCAGACAATTTGATTCAGATCCTTATACATTTCAATAGAACCAGGGTGTTAGGCAACTCTAGAACCATGCATCTCCTTGCACAACTTAACCTGAATATTTCCAACATCGGGGATACAAAATCTACCGCGTTACTTCAAAGTGCCCGCGTCGTCAATTGAAAAGTCCGACAATTCCCCTTTCACAGTTCTATTATAAAGGTGCATCAAATTAGGATCATCCCTTTGATATAGCCTCATAAGTGAATTCCATGAAGGCTCTAATACTTCCAAACTACTGGGCGAGTCGCTACTCCCCAACGATATATCCATCAGAAGAAATTCTTCAACTAGGGAATCCACAGAAAGATAAGAAATTTAAGCTGTCTTTCTACTCAGGGCATCACATACCACATTAGCTTTGCCCGGATGATACTGAGTCTCAACATCATAGTCTGCAACATACTCCAACCACCTCCGCTAGCACAAATTCAATTCCTTTTGAATGAAGACGCACTTCAAACTCTTATGATTAGTGTAAATTTTGCACAAAGCACCATATAAAAGCTGCCTCCACAACTTCAAGGCATAAATTAGAGTAGCAAATTCTAGATCATAAGTAGGGTAATTCCTTTCATGAGTCTTTAACTGCCTCGACCAATACACTATTAATTTGCCTTCTTTTATTAGTACGCAACCAGTATAACATGCGATGCGTCCACATACACAACCTACTCTATCCCTTTAGTAGGCAAGGCCAAAATCGGAGTAGTGCACAATCTCCTCCTTAATTCCAGAAAAGCTTCCTCACACTTATCGATCCACACGAAAGCTGCGTTCTTCTGTGTAAGATTAGTCAACGATGTAGACAATGAAGAAAAACCCTCAACAAACCTTCTATAATATCCTGCCAACCATAGGAAGCTCCTTATCTCTTTGGGAGTGGCAGGCCTATTCCAATCCATAACAACAACTATCTTCTTGGGGTCCACAGAAATTCCATCCTTATTAACTACATGACCCAGAAACGAGACCTTAGAATGCGAAAACTTGCATTTACTTAGCTTGGCATGTAACTTATGCTCCCTCAAGGTAGACAAAACTAGACACAAGTACTGGGCATGATCTTCAGCAATGCAGGAGTATACCAGAACATCATCTATAAAAACAACAACGAAATGGTCCAGGTAATCCTTAAATACCATGTTCAACATATCCATAAAGGCAGAGGGCACATTAGTCAATTCGAAAGACTTTACCAAAAATTAAAAAGCCCATGCCGTGAACAAAAAGCAGTCCGAGGAATATCTATCTCACGAATCCTCAATTGGTGGTACCCTGAACGAAGATCAATCTTTGAAAACACAGAACTGCCATACAACTGATCAAACATGTCATCAATCCTTGGAAGGGGATATCTATTCTTGATGGTCACCTGATACAATACTGACAGGCACTCCATGTAACCTGATAACCTCATCTAAATATATTTCAGCTATTTTCTTCATGGAGTAGTCGATCTTAAATGGCACGAAGTGAGCACACTTCGTCAATCTATCCATAATAACCCAAACTGAGTCGTGTCCACGGGGAGATCTCGATAAACCAGTAATAAAATCCATTGAAATGATCTCCCACTTCCAACTTGGAATCTCTAAGGGCGTCAACTTGCCTCCAGGCCTACCATGATCGTCCTTCACTTGCTTGCAAGTAAAACATTCCGATACAAACTTAGCTATATCTCCCTTCATACCATACCACCAGACAATTTGCTTCAGAGCCTTATACATTTCAGTAGAACCAGGGTGTTAGGCAACTCTAGAACCATGCGTCTCCTTGCACAACTTAACCCGAATATTTACAACATCGGGGATACAAAATCTACCGCGTTACTTCAAAGTGCCCGCATCGTCAATTGAAAAGTCCGGCAATTCCCCTTTCACAGTTCTATTATAAAGGTGCATCAAATCAGGATCATCCCTTTGATATAGCCTCATAAGTGAATTCCATGAAGGCTCTAATACTTCCAAACTACTGGGCGAGTCGCTACTCCCCAACGATATATCCATCAGAAGAAATTCTTCAACTAGGGAATCCACAGAAAGATAAGAAATTTTAGCTGTCTTTCTACTCAGGGCATCGAATACCACATTAGCTTTGCCCGGATGATACTGATCTCAACATCATAGTCTGCAACATACTCCAACCACCTCCGCTAGCACAAATTCAATTCCTTTTGAGTGAAGACGTACTTCAAACTCTTATGATCAGTGTAAATTTTGCACAAAGCGCCATATAAAAGCTGCCTCCACAACTTCAAGGCATAAATCACAGTAGCAAATTCTAGATCATGAGTAGGGTAATTCCTTTCATGAGTCTTTAACTGCCTCGACCAATACACTATTACTTTGCCTTCTTTTATTAGCACGCAACCATATAACATGCGATGCGTCCACATACACAACCTACTCTATCCCTTTAGTAGGCAAGGCCAAAATCGGAGCAGTGCACAATCTCCTCTTTAATTCCAGAAAAGCTTCCTCACACTTATCGATCCGCACGAAAGCTGCGTTCTTCTGTGTAAGTTTAGTCAACGACATAGACAACGAAGAGAAACCCTCAACAAACCTTCTATAATATCCTGCCAACCATAGGAAGCTCCTTATCTCTTTGGGAGTGGCAGGACTATTCCAATCCATAACAACAACTATCTTCTTGGGGTCCACAGAAATTCCATCCTTATTAACTACATGACCCAGAAACGAGACCTTAGAATTCCAAAACTTGCATTTAGTTAGCTTGGCATGTAACTTATGCTCCCTCAAGGTAGACAAAACTAGACACAAGTACTGGGCATGATCTTCAGCACTAGAGGAGTATACCAGAACATCATCTATAAAAACAACAATGAAACGGTCCAGGTAATCCTTAAATACCATGTTCATCATATCCATAAAGGCAGAGGGCACATTAGTCAATTCGAATGACATTACCAAAAATTAAAAAGCCCATGCCGTGAACAAAAAGCAGTCCGAGGAATATCTGTCTCACGAATCCTCAACTGGTGGTAGCTTGAACGAAGATCAATCTTTGAAAACACAGAACTACCATACAACTGATCAAACATGTCATCAATCCTTGCCAGGGGATATCTATTCTTGATGGTCACCTTATTCAGCTCCCTATAATCGATGCAAAGCCTCATCGATCCATCCTTTTTCTTTACAAACAGCACATGAGCACCCCACAGAGAAGAACTCGGCCTAATAAAACCATTCTGAAGCAACTCATCCAATTAGGTACGCAATTCCTACATCTTGCATGGGGTTATACAGTACGACGCCTTAGCAATAGGATGAGTACCTGGCTTTAGATCTATGATAAACTCCACGTCTCTCTTGGGTGGAAGACCAGGAAGATTATCAGGAAATACTGTAGGATCAAACGCATACCCAACTGTTCCAAAAGCTTGAACTATTGGAAAGGGTGTTACTTAATTTTTGAAATAAGTAGCAGAGCACCACAGATCAAGTGAAGGAACGCCGGACCCAACAATCCTCCCCGGCGTCCAGCACAACCCGTCGGCTCAGAGGTGGTGTTACCACATGGCCCACATGGCTCAGAGGTGGGGTTACCACATGTCCGTGGTTGCCTGACACGCCAGACCCACATAGGTAGAAGGTAAAAATCGGGATTTAATAGCGTCTCCCCAGTCTTGAACACGTGACCTCCTTTGATACTGAATGTAGGATCAAGTGCATACCCAACTGTTCCAAAATCCCGGACTATAGGAAAGGGTGCTACTTAATTTCTTAAATAAGTAGCAGAGCGCCACAATTCAAGTGAAGGAATGCAGGACCCAACAAATACATCCGGAAACTCGCGCACGACAATAATATCCTCCACTCGCGGCAAACTACTATCGGTCGCTAACACCGAAAAAAGGCAAGCAAAACATCCGGAATTTTCCAATTTCTGTGCATGTACCGTAGAGATAATCAGAGAAACTTGGCGCAGAAAGACATAAACGCTCCTGGGTTGACCGTTATCCATCTTGAAGTCCAAGCGCTTAACCTTGCACTGGATAACCGCATCATACTTGGACAACCAATCCATGCCCAGAATCACATAGAAATCTTCCAAGTCTATAATCTTCAAATTCGTAACCGCTAGAAAGTCACCTAACAGAATCAGACAACTCTTAATGTCATGGCCCAATATGACAGATTCACTAGAAGAAAACTTGACATTAAACGCGTCGCCAATAAGATCCCGGTCAAACCGTGATGCTCTACGAAAGCCCTAGCCACAAATGAGTGGGTAGCGCCAGAATCGAATAGAACACGCGCCCAACGGTTTCTTTACCTTAAACTTCCATATATAAAATCGTACATACAACTAAGGAAACGAACATCAAACTATAGATACCAATGGAAAACAGGAACATGTTAGGAGCTAACCTGAAATAACTTGCGAAGATGTCTGAGCTTCCTCCATCGACACCACGTTCAGCTTACTCTTCCCCTTGTCCAATATCTGCGTCGGCGGCAAATCCTGGAGTGGAACTGGTTGAAACGGGGGCTGAACTTGCGGGCACTTTGACTTAATATGTCCCTTCTGCCCACACTGGAAGCAGGTCTTGTCCTTAAGCAAACAACGGGCAGCGTTGTGCCCCCTCCGCTTACATGCAGTACAAACAAAATCTCATTTAGGAGCACCATGAATCGCATGCACCTGCTCTTTCTTCTGGGCTCCTAATGAAAGTGAGGTGATAGATCTGATATGCTTAAGAGTTTTTAGAAAATAAAATGCAAAATAAAATTCACAGCACATAAGGAAGAAAACAGAGCAGCAAACCAGATGACACAAGGAAATTTATAGTGGTTCCCCAAATCTGGGTAATCCACTCTTCTACCACCCTGGTAGGAATCCACTTTAGGAAGGAGTTGATCAGGTGTCCTGTCACCACAAGATCTGCTTCAGGTAGATCTAGAAACCCTTCAGGCTTTTGATCAGGTGCCTAAAAATCAATAGGTTTTTGATCAGGTGCCCTATCACCAAGGATTTCACTTTTGAAGGGAGTAATAACCCTGTACAGAGGTGGGGATGAGAGAGTGATGAAAGTCTTCTTTTCTCAATCACAATGAGAAGACAATGTGGATTCAGTGATGTTGTCAAAGCTCCCCCTGAAAATATGTATTAGTTCATGAATGCTGGGAAGCTTTGCTTCTGGGTGTAGGCCTTCAACTAGATGAAAATCTCCAGCAAGCTCTGTAGACAAATCTGAATATGTTGTCTCTTGAAAGCTTTTTCTCTCTCTATCTCTTGTTGTTATTTCTGAGCCTCTCTGCTATATATCTTTTCTATCTTGCTATATTTTTATCTTCTGTATAAGATATATATCTGTATCCACTGGGCTGAGGAATGTCATTTTAATTCTTGTCTGATGCGGCAGAGACTTTTTCAAGAAAGGAAACTGTCTTGGAAAGGTAACTGACAATAAACCTCTGAATTGATTCATATTTAATGCAGCCTCCCAACGGCTATATTCATAAGAATATTTAGCATTAAATATATTAGCTGTAAATTCCTTTACTTAAGCCTTGAATAACTCTAGCCAGCTGTCTCCAATAATGCACAGGAAATCACCAAAATTTAATCTAAAAAGCTTCTCCAATCTGCGTTCGACTATAGTTGAACTCCGTTCGACTATCGTTGAACTCCGTTCGACTATAGTTGACCTGCATCTGAGTTATCTGTTCTCTTAGAGCTGAACACAGAAATAGTGAACTCCGTTCGACTATAGTTGAACTCCGTTCGACTATTTCTGGACTGCAATAGTTGAACTCCGTTCGACTATTTCTGGACTGCAATAGTTGAACTCCGTTCGACTATTTCTGGACTGCAATAGTTGAACTCCGTTCGACTATTTCTGGACTGCAATAGTTGAACTCCGTTCGACTATTTCTGGACTGCAATAGTTGAACTCCGTTCGACTATTTCTGGAGCTAAAATTTCTGAACTTCAAAACTGATTTTCTCTGGAGTTCTTCTGCACTTCTTCTGGGATTCTTTCTGAGGAATACTTGGAAAGCCCTATGACCCTTAGACTATACATTTTGGGTCAAACTAATCATCCTAATAGTGATCCTAACCCAAATCAGAACCTAAGGTTCCAACAATCTCCCCCTATTTGGGTGAGGATACTATTTACATAAAAACAAAATACAAAGCAAAAAGATCTGCCTGAATTATAATATAATAGCAGATGTACATGAGTGCTTTGTTAAAAAGGGATTCAAAATAAAAGAAATACAAACAGAAACTAAGGGCAGCTGCATAGAATCTAATAAAGTGACAGCTGCACTTTTGTTCATTTTCATTCTGAGATTCTGATAATCTCCCCCTATAGTTGTAGCCTTCTGAACAATTTTCCTGAAAGAAGATGTTAGGAATTCTGGACCCAGATTTGCCTTGGGTCTTATTTTTCTTTCACAATAATAATTTGAAGTAAAGTAATATCCAGGGAAATCTTTATAGCCAAGTGGATGAAGTTTCCTAGAAGGGATGAACCACTGGGTATAAGGATTTTTAAATTTTTGATTATGAAATGATTTAAAATCTTTGCTATGAAAATCTTAGCTCAACGAAGAATATTTTCGTCGACCTGAGCTCGACGATTTATAGTGAGATCGTCGATCTCGGTTCGGAGAATAATATAGGTTGTTTTCTCTGTTCCAATTTCGTTGACCTCTATTCAGAGTTCGTCGACCTGAGTTCGACGAATTATGTTGAACACAGATTTTCTGAAAATCTTTAACTGAATTTTAATGAGGCTATATGATTTAAAGTAATTTCTAAATCTTCATTGAATTTTATGTTTTTAAAAGAAAGTTTATTTACTTTCTCTCTAAGAAGTTTTATTTCCTTCTTAGATTGAATCAGATCTTTACATAATAATTTAAAATCTGTTTTAAGTTCTTCTGATGAAAAGTCAAGGGTAGAGATAACCTGATCTTCATCATCATCTGATTCAGATTCTTTATCTTCATCATACCTTTTGCAAGATGCATCTATTGCCATTAGACAAAATTCTCTTGCTCTTGCTTCTTCTTCATCCTCAGTTGTGCAAGATGAAGCTTCAGAGTTACTCCAGGAATCAACATTTGATGTTCTTTCTTTTGCTAATCCAGCAGCCATTACTGTGAGAGAGTCCCAAATTTCCTTTGCAGATGAACATTCAGCAATCTCTTGAAAAATGTCATCAGACATTGATTCTGCAAGAATGTTCATTGCTTGTGCATCAGCCATCTTAAGCTGTTTTTGAGCTTCTGTAGCTGCAGATGGTGTAAAGGGACCTGACAAAATAGAATTATAAATGGCTTCATCAATAGAGTTCATAAAAAGCCTAATCCTTGCCTTCCATAGTGCAAGCTTGTCCAGATTGCACTTAGGAGGTCCAGTGCTTGACCATTCTTCATTTTGTGCCATGAAAACTCTTAATAATAATAAGATCTATCAAGGATCTTTTGATTCAGGTGTTAGCCTGTACAACCACCAAGGTGTGGTATGTTTAACCAACCTCGCTTTGATACCAATTGAAAGTGAGGTGATAGATCTGATATGCTTAAGAGTTTTTAGAAAATAAAATGCAAAATAAAATTCACAGCACATAAGGAAGAAAACAGAGCAAGCAAACCAGACGACACAAGGAAATTTATAGTGGTTCCCTAAATCTAGGTAATCCACTCTTCTACCACCCTGGTAGGAATCCACTTCAGGAAGGAGTTGATCAGGTGTCCTGTCACCACAAGATCTGCTTCAGGTAGATCTAGAAACCCTTCAGGCTTTTTATCAGGTGCCTAAAAACCAATAAGTTTTTGATCAGGTGCCCTATCACCAAGGAGTTCACTTTTGAAGGGAGTAATAACCCTGTACAGAGGTGGGGATGAGAGAGTGATGAAAGTCTTCTTTTCTCAATCACAATGAGAAGACAATGTGGATTCAGTGATGTTGTCAAAGCTCCCCCTGAAAATATGTATTAGTTCATGAATGCTGGGAAGCTTTGCTTCAGGGTGTAGGCCTTCAACTAGATGAAAATCTCCAGCAAGCTCTGTAGACAAATCTGAATATGTTGTCTCTTGAAAGCTTTTTCTCTCACTATCTCTTGTTGTTATTTCTGAGCCTCTCTGCTATATATCTTTTCTATCTTGCTATATTTTTATCTTCTGTATAAAATATATATCTGTATCCACTGGGCTGAGGAAAGTCATTTTAATTCTTGTCTGATGCGGCAGAGATATTTTCAAGAAAGGAAACTGTCTTGGAAAGGTAACTGACAATAAACCTCTGAATTGATTCATATTTAATGCAGCCTCCCAATGGCTATATTCATAAGAATATTTAGTATTAAATATATTAGCTGTAAATTCCTTTACTTAAGCCTTGAATAACTCTAGCCACCTGTCTCCAATAACTGCACAGGAAATCACCAAAATTTAATCTAAAAAGCTTCTCCAATCTGCGTTCGACTATAGTTGAACTCCGTTCGACTATCGTTGAACTCCGTTCGACTATCTTTGAACTCCGTTCGACTATAGTTGACCTGCATCTGAGTTATCTGTTCTCTTAGAGCTGAACACAGAAATAGTTGAACTCCGTTCGACTATAGTTGAACTCCGTTCGACTATTTCTGGACTGCAATAGTTGAACTCCGTTTGACTATTTCTGGACTGCAATAGTTGAACTCCGTTCGACTATTTCTGGACTGCAATAGTTGAACTCCGTTCGACTATTTCTGGACTGCAATAGTTGAACTCCGTTCGACTATTTCTGGAGCTAAAATTTCTGAACTTCAAAACTGATTTTCTCTGGAATTCTTCTGCACTTCTTCTGGGATTCTTTCTGAGGAATACTTGGAAAGCCCTATGACCCTTAGACTATACATTTTGGGTCAAACTAATCATCCTAATAGTGATCCTAACCCAAATCAGAACCTAAGGTTCCAACACGTAATCTTTGGTAACATATCTCAAATGGGTGGCCTGGTCAGCCACAAAAACTGCATATCTCTTTACTTCTTTTCGCTGAAGCAGTATCAGATTCTTGGGAACTCTTACCCTCACCGGTATTCCTCTTATCCTTTCTCAATTGTTGACCTCGACTCTTGGCTTTGTCAATCGTATCAACCTTCAGAGCAGCCTCCGCCACTTCAGCATAGCTTTCAGATCCATAAGCATTAGCTAGCCGCTGGATCTCATTCCTAAGACCACCCAGAAATGGTTTAACTCGGCTCGACTTTGAAGACACTATGTCTGGGGAAAAATGACTTAGTTTGCTGAAATCCACCTCGTACTCGGTAACTGTAAGCTGTCTTTTCTTAAGGTGTAGAAAATCAATCATCAGATGGTCTCTCTCGATCGAAGGCAGAAACTTCTTCAGCAACAACTCCTTGAAGGATTCCCATGAGCATCCATCCTTCAAATTTTCCTTCTCCCTTAGGCACCAACTCTTAGCAAGTCTCTTTAGTTAATACATAGCGACCATCACTCTTTGGTTCGCTGAATTTCCCTAGTAAGCAAACATCTCCTCGATGGCTATTATGCAATCATCCAAGGCCATAAAGTCTGCCCTACCATCATAAGTAGGGGGTCCTAGTCTCTGGAAGTGCGAGATAAACATCATCTCTGGTGGCAACAACACCGGGGGCACCCGAGGAGCTGAGGGAACAGGAACAACCTGACACATAGCCGGGTCCTGCACTCGCGGCAACTGTCTTAACACAACCGTTAACAACGCTTGGATCTGCGACTGTATCTCCACCATCAGTATGGACAAAGACTCATTACTCTACCGCAGACTTTCAATCACGGCTTCGCTCTGCGCACATCACCGCTTCGCTCTGCGCACCTGAAGACTCGCCCTCCGACTGGGGAGTTGTAACGCCCCCGATTTTCCGATGTTATTATGTGATTTGGTGTTTTCGTATTTATGACGTCGAGGCGTTACCCCTTCTTACATTTTGTTGTCGGCGCCACACCGTTTGTGCGTTTTTGAGTCCGTGGGGTCCGTTTGACTGAATTTTGGGATTTTGATTGAGTTGAATGTCTTCCTTGATTTAAAGGATGAGGTTTTGAGGCTTCGGAATTGTCCAATTTTATTGCGATCAGAGCATTTTGGAGTCTCGGAATGTGTTTGAACCCTTGTGTTGATTTTTGCTTATGTAAGCATTTGATGTTGCGTCTCAAGAATGGTGCGTTAGATTCTAGGGTGGTCTTCCCTGTTAAACTCGTTAAATTCGGTGAGCATTTGGGCCACTATTTTGAACTGGTAATTCCTCATTCAAACGATTTGTATAAGATCATTATTGTTAAATTTCGGCCTTATACCTCTTTTTGATTCTCAAGATGCCCCCCTGAAGGGTATGTTTTTGACAAACAAAGGCGTTCGACGAATTTTTGGGGCATTCGACCATCGTCGAATGGAATTCAACGATCGATGAACTGGGTGTTCGACGAAGCGTCGAATGGTTCTGGGTTTGACTAAGCCGAACATTTGGGTTTTGTGTTCGACGAATTTCGAGCGTAGTTCATCGAATGGAGCTTTCCTTTTTGTTCGACGAATTTCGAACAAAATTCATTGAACGAGTCTTGTGTTCGACGAATTTTGAGCATAGTTCGTCGAACGGAGTTTCCCTTTTGCATTCGACGAATTTCGAACAGAATTCATCGAACGGGTTTTGTGTTCGACGAATTTCGAACAGAATTCGTTGAATGAGATCTTTCTTCCTACTTGATTTTGAGAACTCTTTCTGTTCCCGAGAAATGCTTTTCTTGTAATCGGGAAAAAAATTCCTCTTGCTCTCGAGAAATGCTTCCAATTCTCAAGAGGTCTATTTTTATACCCTCGTAATGCTTTTATCGTTCCCGAGATATGTAGTCTTGCTCTCGAGAAGTCCTTTTTTCTTCTTGAGAAGGTTATTATAGTACTCGAGTAATCTTCTTCTGTACTCGAGATCTGCTCTTGCTCTCGAGAAGGCCATCTTGTTCTCGAGAACTGCCCTTCTTGTTCTCGAGAAGATTCGCTTGCACTCGAGAACTTCCCTTGTTCTCGAGAAGTTTTGGCTCTGTACTCGAGAATTAGGTTTGTTGTTCCCGAGTGGTGCTTCCTTCTGTTCTCGAGTAATGCTTTTGTACTCGAGAAATAACTTCTCCCTTACTCGAGAAACCTGTTTCTTCGACTCAAGAAAACTTCGTTCTGCTCCCAAGAATTTATCTTCTACTCGAGAAATATCTCCTTCCACTCGAGAAATCCATACCTCTCGAAAATTTCGGTTCAGCTGAACCTCATCCCTTTACTTAAGTATACTAACCCTTATATTATATTATATATATAAGATAAATTTCTCCTTCTCCTCCTTAGACCGATTCTCTTTCTTCTTCCCGAACCTGAGCCGCGTGAGCGAGAGAGAGAAAGTTTTCTGCGATTCTTTCGGTGGCTGCCGATGGTGCTCCGGTGCTCGAAATCTTCAACCGAATATGGATATGGAAAGCTCTCATCGAGATCTACGCCATCGTTGTAAAATCTTCCTCATTCCTTTAGTTTTTCTCGCTAGGGTTTTCGGCCCTAACTCCTATTTTTTGGCTATTTTTGTTAGATTTCATTTTCCCTCGTCTTTCTTGTTCCCAATCTACGTCGTGGTGCGATTTTGAGCCCTTCTCTGGTAAAATCAAGGCAAGTGATGGTTTCCTCCTTCACTTTCCTTCTTTATCCCGATTTGCAGAAATTTCTAACTCCTTGTTATCATGATTTTTAATAACTTACTGATTATAGTGCTGATTGATCTTCTGTCTCATTCTATTTATAATTTTCATGTTCTTGATTTTGCTATCTAACCATGATAAGTGATGGATGTTTTGATGATGTGGTTAAATCTCACTCTTATAACCGTTCCTCAACATTTGTGTAGGACGTGTTAGAGTTTTTTTAGGATTGTAAATTCTTCCTAAAGATTGATCAACCAAGTTAAATCTAGAATTGTCTAGTAGAATCCAATGTGCCATTGTTGTCTTGAGATTTATATCATGGTTTTCTTTGTGGCGTTGCCGTGGGGCAAGACAAGCCGCCGGGACCCGAGTGGGTTGTGGTGTGCCCCTGAGCTCTAAACCCTGAGCGTTACGGGGGTGACTTCATGATTTTCTTCGTTGTGTGTGTTATTTGTTGGCGAATCCACCGGTGCAACATTTGATCCCTCTATTAGTACTTTGTGTGACTCTACCGGCTGTTTGGGCATTTGCGATGTATGGTGGAGTATCAATTCTCCCCGTAATTATGACAGATTAAATTATATCTGAGGGGGTGTGTCCAGATGAGTTGACCACCATGTCCGTTGTTTTTTTTGGGTGGAGTTGACCACAGGTGGCTAATAGAGTTTTGCCTTCTTCCTGATGCTTTAATCATGACCTTTTCCCCTTATAGTCTTGTGTATTTGGGTTACTTTTGTTGTACGTGATGCTTCAAGTAAGTGTTCCTTTTTTTGACTTTGGTACCTTACTGATGTACTTTATTTAAGTACATTTCCTTTGATCTTGGGTTGGAACCCCTTGACTTTGTTTACTTGTGGCTTACTTTCTTCAATTACTTGTACATTTTTGCTGAGGTGTTCTGTCTTCGAAATGCCTCAGGTTTAGAGCTGTAGCTGATTTTGCTGCTCGTTTTGGAGATCTTGAGAAGCAGTGTTGGCTATGATTTTTGCCTCACCATAGCGAGATAGACTGTTGTTTTAGTTTACTTTACTAGTTCAGACATACTTTGTTTTATATGTGTTCGTGTCAGTTTGTTGACGCCCACATAGGATTGCTAATTTTAGATGCTTGCTAGCTGCTTAGTTTTCTTTCTGTGTACTAGGATTACTTGCTCTCTGGGATGTTTTATGCTAGGATTGCATAATAGGTATTTTCAAGTATAAAAACTACAATTACTACCTCACGCATTGCATGTTTTAAAATGCTAAAATCGCTATATTTACCGACCGCAAAAATCTACTTTTATTTCTATTATAAACCTAAAACTTGCATACCATGAGGTGTCTTTTGGAAATCTCTAAACTTATGTAGGATGTCTAACCTTTAATAGAAGTATTTTCCGCAGCATTTAACTAATTTTTTTATGTACTAGATGAGCCACTAAGCCGAGGGATATGGCTTACTACTACACATAAATTGATTTTGCCTCTAAATAACTTAAAGATCTTTCTTCTTGGTAAAGTATGAGTTATCCCCAGCTGTCGAGGCATCATGACATTCATTTTTCCCCTACTCTGATATATATCTTTAATGGCGGTGAAAAATGTGGGTTGTGACAGTTGGTATCAGAGGGAGGTTGGTTTGACAAGTTGGTCGAACCAGCCAATCTCGTATAGTTTGTTTCCCTACATTCATTTGCATACATGCACCGATGTCTCATCAGTACGTCTTAACCGAAGCATAGTCACTACACTCATAGCTTGATAAGAAGTATACGGGGCATATTATGTAGTATGAGATGCATAATATGTGTTTGTATATGGATCCACCATAGGAGGTAACATGTGGCGGTTATGTAGTATGTGATGCATAACCATCACCACATGAGTGCCCATTAGTACGTTTTCTTTTATCGTTGCACCTGGAGCGGTGATGAATTGAAACGTTTCTATCCATGAAATATGTACGTACTTGCCTTTGTTAAAATATGAAATCCTTTGATCCTTTAGCTCTTTTTGGCAATGGTTTTTGTGACAGGACAAAGTTTCCTTAGACCCCGAGAAGATCCCGCTGCTAGGCTCCCACCTAGTTGGCAGGGCTGGATGTCACTCGAGGAGTCTACCCAAGTCTTGAGATTCTCCCGCTGCTAGACTCTCATCTAGCTAGAGGGGCTGGGATCCTCGATGGACATTGCTCTTTCTCTAGAGCTAGGTCTCGAGATGCTCCCGCTGTCGGGCTTCCATCTAGCTGGCAGGGCCGGGATCCTTATTGTACATCATTATGGCTCTGGATATACGTCTCGGGATGCTCCCGTTGTCAGTCTTCCATCTAGCTGGCAGGGATAAGATCCTCAATGGACATTATTATGAATCTAGAGCTAGGTATCAAGAAGCTCCCACTGTCAAGCTTCCGTCTAGCTGGTAGGGCCGGGATCCTCCATGGACATCGTTATGGATCTGGATCTAGGTATCAAGATGCTCCTGATGTCAGATTTCCATCTAGCTGCCAGGGCTGGGATCCATGATGGTCATCGTTATTGTAAGACCCCCTCCCGGATCCCAAAACACGACACGAAGGTGGTCTTATGCCCAGAACAGCCGCCTTGCGGTAGCATTAGCGCACGGGCTAACCTGTACCACAAGATGCCTATTTTGCCGGCTACAACCAATATCAATATAAACATGCCAACCCAACAATAATTTAAAAGATAGAAGTCAAATCCACACCAAGTATATAGTCCAAATACAGTAAAAGAGAGAAGCTAAAACAGGCTTCTACAAATATCTGAGTACAGCTAGTAATTGCCCAAAAGGGCTACATCAGAGTCGCTCAGCACTCATATTCGTAACTGACGGTAGTGATGGTACAATCACATAAAGCCCTGTCGTCCTGGCCTGGATGTCCTGCTGCAAAGTCTACGGCTGCTCTACCTGCGGGGTGACCTCCTAAAAAGGAAGACGTAGAAACCGTTAGTCGAAAAGACTAAGTTGCTTCACATCCGCTCCCCCGGCGACTCCTCGACACCGGGCGGAGAAATGAATAAGGGTACAAGTATAATAAATAGTATAACAGTAACAAGTAGGTGGTAATGGTACAATAAGATTAACAACATTATAATCTAGCAGTTCTACATAAACAATAACAAACTATCAAGTACAAATATCTACAGCAAGAAAGTAACTTAACTTATAAGGATGCCCATACAAGCTTATAAGTTAAGGATCGGGTTACATAAAAGTAACTCATCGTATAAGAGTGCCCATACAAACTTATACGATGAGGATCTTGTTTGTGTAATGCTATGTAATGGTATGTATACTATGAAATGACTCACCCATGATCACACACATGCAATTGCCATGTCGATACAGACTATAGTTCCCACTATTCGAGCATGTAGGTAACCTCTCAGGCATCAACCGCCGTGGCCAGGTGGTGACATTAGAGCAGGCATCTCTACTACTAGGAAGGGTATCCACACTACTTCACCTAGGCCTCTGTACGCCTCAACGCTAAGAACACAACAGCGGAGCCCATATGTACTATGGCCCAGCGGGGTTTCGGGTAGATGTGCACCGAGAACACAACCCGAACTAGCCTGGTATGACCCGGAAGGGGCCTCGGAAGAAGGCACGAGGATATAACCCAACTGTTCACTTGGCACAGAAGGGGCCCCGGGACGTGAACACCGAGGACACAGCCCAACCGCCCAAAGTCTAACTGTCAACTCCCATCGGTGTGACGATCGGCGAGCACGTAGACCTGCCACACTATCCTTAACCCAGGATTACAACACCATGTGTCAACTCACATCGCATGAAAATTCCACATCACCGTGGCATGGAAGGCGCCTAGGAAGTAAGCACGAGGACACAGCCCAACCATCCATCTATACCTCATCTCAACACTAACCCAACTAGTGACGGTCAACACCGCACTTACATCCGTCCACAATACTACCCGTAGGGAGATTACGCACTAAGTATTGGACTACTAAATTTCATTCCAACCCTCAAACATACTCATGGACATAGTTTATCGTTCTATATGTCATACCAAATGATTTCAACATAATATAACATAATGCGCATAAATAATAGCCTACCAATTTCTAACAAGTCATTTAGTTTAAGTAAGCATGCTTCACAATTCTGTTATATGAAATCCAATTAGTAATCTTCATCATTCATAGCACTACGGTGGTTAACATAAAAAAGTTCACCAAAATCTCAAGTTAATTTGCAACTTCAATTCCACTGAATCCAAATCCATATTATATAAAAACCCAGAATTTAAGTGCAGAATAAATCTGGACAGCAACTTCAACCGGAGATTGCCGAAACTACAGGAAACCAGTGAAGACATGTAGCCCATCGATGGAAAGGTCTTTCCATGGGTTACAACTTTTATATTCAGACCGCAACCCAGATTCAGTAGTATCAAACTTGAATTCAGCCTTGAATTCCGCTGCGTACAAAACACAATTTCTGCATGCAGGATTTATCGGACGTCATGTTCGTTCAGACTTTTTTGTGGCTACAGACCTCTCATGAAGGCGTGCTACCACTCGTTGGAAAGGTAATTCCAAGGGCTTCAACTTTCATGTTTAGTCAAAAGCCTAGGTCGGGAAATATCACATCAGAAAATGGCCAAGAAGATTACTGCGCGCAGAACACAGATTATGCACGCATCTTAAAGAGGAATGAATGACGTCGGTTCATCTTCCTCCTCAAGTCGGTCTTCCAAAATCACACTAGAAATTCCTCCACCCATATTCACCCTCATGAGGCGTTCACTCCTCATGAAACCATCCCCCATCTTCGCATTGAAGGTTGGAGAGGTTGAAGACACCACTAACCAAGAGCACATGGCCCTAGATCGGCCTCATCCTAGAGAAATCACCATCTCGTTAGTCAAGACTCTTTTGAGTCGACATCTCGCCTAGATATCTACAGATCTAGCACCAAGGGAGAGGGTAGGAAGCTCACCTTGTAACACCCCCTATCCGTCGCATAGCATATAGCAGTAGGTCCGGCCGGGGCCCGACGCTATATACCACAGACAGACCGGGTGGTTACTCAATGGAAACCAGCCAACCAATCATAACGTCCTACACAGAGCATTCTAGCGGAAGCAGTTTATAAGTTGAGATTAAAAGAACCCAGCACAAGCCTGAATGTCCACTAAAACACCAAATAGGAATGTAGTACATACACAAGTACTGGCCTTACGGCCTTACAAATGGTTTACTCTTAATACATGTTTTCCATACCACGACACGCAGGCCGGTCATACATGAACAAAAGCAGGTAAACACTACAATTAGGCCTTCAAGGGCCGGCTTCGTAATTTGGGCTTTAGCCCGCTATTGACCTCTTGGTCCAGCAGCACCTGCAAGCAACAAACCACACACGGTGGCAAACAAAAGCAACGGTCAGCAATGCTGACCAAATTATAATGATTCCGCCCCCAACTCCGGGCGGCGATGCTCCTTCCCTGCATTTTATTAGCACAACCAAGCAGTATAAAAATTCATTGCATCACAGGCATTGGCATGCATGGCCACACGCCCCGTGCTCTCAGGGCACATTCTCGGTGATCACAGTCTAAGCCCGTCAACTCCCCACCATCCCCAGGACGACAATCTCTCGTGAGCAATTTGGTCTTTTAGGCAGAGGTTACGACACTTTAATATCATCAACAGCCTATGTCACGACACTTTAAAATCATCGACAGCAAAGACCCGACCTCTATGCCCTCGACATAAAGCAGGAACGGTTCCACTCAACCTGTTGCTCACTTGCCACGACACTTTAAAATCATCGGTACGAGTTAAGTTTCCCCAAAGCCCGTGAATCGAACGCACAATACTGCATAACCCAGTTATGTACAAGTTGTCTCCCAGTCCCACAAGTTTGGCAGAACCACGCATCTGCCCAGTTTTCCGGGTGCACCTTTGGGTTAATCGCCAAGGCTCCCTGCCGCAATCTATCGCGTAGAAAACCCAAAAAAACAAACATTTGCGCGGAGTCTTCTCCGGCCATTATGCAATGCAACATCACCGATCCAGACCAACTTGTCCGGGTAGGCTTCACACATCATGCCTATGTCCGTTCTCGAATACGGACTCTAAACAACGGGGACTTTACATATCTACCAGAAGGAACGCCTCCAACTCACCGCAAACTCGCGAGAGCGTGCTTCCTATGCAAAGAAGGAGAGCTTCACATGCTCAAGAAGAGAATCGTTACACTAGCGTTCTTCCTTGGCGCCATGGAAATGTAAGCAGATGAAAAGCACCGCACTCTCTTTGCCTCCGTAGATCCGAAGTCGGTTCGCGATTTGGAGCTCCGAAGCTCCTCCAAAGACCGGATCTAAGCTTCTTCTTCCTCCTTTGCTCTCCTCTCTCACTATACTTTAGAAAGAGAACCTCTTAGGTGAAATGAGGGTTTCAAAGGCCCAATCCCGGGTATATCCCAGTAGGAACAACCCCCAACCGTCGGATCCCAAAATAAGGAAACAAAAGGCTACGATTCATAGCTGAAAAGTAAAACCTGGGCCGAACACGGTGTAACGCCCCCATCTGTCGCATGGCATATAACAGAAGGTCCAGCTGGAACCCGACGCCATATACCACAGACAGTCGGAAGGGATACTAAATGAATAATCAAACCAACCAACTACGACTACTCATCCTAATCACAGAGCATTCTAGCGGAAGATTTTAAAGTTGAAAGAACCCAAAATTAAATCCAAAGCACGGAGTCTTCTCCGGCAAAACCACATCAAATGCAACATCATCGATCCAGACAAAGCACGTCCGGGTAGGCTTCACACACAATGCCTATGCCCGTACTTATGATTCCGGGCTCTATATGCAACACAAGGGGGACTATTCCCGTCAACCCCAAGGAATGCCACGCACTCACCGCATACTCGCGGAGCGGGATTCCCTATGCAAAAGAAAGAGCTTCAAACGCTCAAGTTGAGAATCGTTACCCTTGTAGTCCATTTTGGCGCCATGGAAAAACTACGCGGTTAGAACTCTCCGCAATGACCTTCCCTCCACGGATCCGCTCTCCGATTTTGAAACGGTGCTCCGATGCTCCGCCGGCGGCCGGAAACCTCCTTCTTCTTCCTCTTCTCTCTCACTTTGGAAGGGGAGAACTTTGGAGAGAAAATGGGGGATTAACCTCCTATTCCCGGCCTAAATAGAGCAGGGACTCATCTGAGCCGTCGGATCTAAATTAAAGAAAACGAACGGCTCAGATCTGCACAAAATTCTCCAGACCTGGGCCGAACACGGCTTGGCACACGGTCGTGTCCCAGGCCGTGTGCCTCGATCCAGGCACGATCGTCGAACTGAGAAACGCACACGGGCCAAGACACGCCCGTGTCTGACCTGACACGCCCGTGTCGGGTTCCTCGACACGCCCGTGTTCATGGGCGTATCACGCATAACCGCCACGGCAACGGACACGACCCATCAGGACATGGGTAGGGACACGGGTTGGCACACACCCGTGTCGGATGACACGCCCGTATCATCCGGCCGTGTTTCTGGCCGTGTCCTTCTCGGGTTGGAAACGGCCAAAAATCACCAGCCAGACACGGCCTTGGACACGCCCGTGTCCTAGGCCGTGTACCCCTACAGGCATCAAAAACCCCTTTTTTTTCGCGACCGACTCGCACACAACTTTCGGGGCATTACAAATCTCCCCCACTTAAGGAATTTCGTCCCGAAATTAAGCAAAGGTACACAAAAGCTAAATGATACCTGAGTGGAATAACTCGGGGTATTCCTCCAATATAGCTTGCTCTCGCTCCCAAGAAAGCTCCTCACGTCCGCAATTATCCCAACGGACTTTAACCATTCGGACCTCCTTGTTGCGGAGTCGTTTGACTGCAACATCTTCAATTCGTACTGACTTGACCCTTGTTGTTAACTCATAATCAACCGGTACCTGATTGTCCGTAACGATCTGCGAAGACTCTTGCACTGCCTTACACAACACCGATACGTGGAATACGTCATGCAGCCCACTCAACTCCGTCTACAGCTTCAACATATACGCCGCCTCGCCAACACGCTCCAGGATTTCAAATGGTCCAAGGTATCTCGGACTCAGCTTCTTCAAGCGTCGAACCCGTGATACACCCTTGAACGGCTTGATCTTTAAATATACCATGTCGCCAACGTTGAACTCCACTTTTCTATGTTTGGCATTGTAATATTTTGACTGTCTATCCTGAGCAATCTTCAGCCTTTCCTGAATTGTCTGTATCATTGAAGTGGCATCTTCCACCGCTTGACGTTTATACAGCTTTGATTCGCCTGCCTCCAACCAAGACAACGGCGTACGACACTTCCTCCCGTACAAGGCTTCGAAAGGCGCCATTCCAATACTTGCCTGAAAGCTATTGTTGTACGCAAACTCGACCATGTACAAGTGATCCTCCCAATGCTTCCCGAAATCTAGGACGCACATGCGAAGCATGTCCTCCATAGTCCTGTTGACTCTCTCGGTTTGGCCATCTGTCTGCGGGTGAAAGGCTGTGCTGAACTTTAGCTTAGTACCCAACAGACCATGCACCAACCTCCAGTCATTTGACGTGAAGCGTCCATCACGATCACTCACAATACTGCGAGGCACACCATGCAATCGTACAATATTATCCACGTAGAGTTTGGCTAACTTTTCCACCGGATCCTCCTTTCTCACTGGGATAAAGTGCGACACCTTTGTCAACCTATCTACGACCACCCAAATGGCGTCGTTTCCCTTCTGCGACTTCGGCAAACCGTGCACAAAATCCATAGATATGTCGTCAAACTTCCATTCTGGGATAGGAAGGGATTTCAAGAAACCTCCGGGCTTCTGGCATTCCGCCTTCACTAATGCACAAGTACGACACTTAGCCACATAAAGTGCCACATCCTTCTTCAAAGCCGGCCACCAGAATAATTTCTTCATGTCTCTATACATTTTCGTGCTTCCCGGGTGGATTGAGTACTTGGTATGATGAGCCTCATACATCAACTCCTCCCGAATACTATCCGCACTAGGAACACATAGACGATCGTCCTTCCTTAGCAACCCATCTTCAACCACAAACTGGGAATTTGACCTATCCAAAGCTTCATCCAAGATCTGCTTCATGCTGCTATCCTGAACCAAAGCCCGCCGAACTCTATCCGCTAGGTCACACTGCACCACTGTCCAAAACAGTTTCGCCTCGGCACTAGACTGCTTATCGACGCAAGATATCTCCATTGCCTCCAACTCTTGGACCAACCTCTCATCATGTACTGATAACCAATTGGCTTGTGCGGGAATTTTACGACTCAACGCATCCGCCACTGCATTTCCCTTTCCAGGCACATAGTGTATCTTGAAGGTGTAGTCCCATAAGAACTCCATCCACCTCCGCTGCCTCATGTTCAGATCCTTTTGGTACAATAGGTACTTCAAACTCTTATGATCGGTGTAAATATCGACCTTCACACCGTACAGATAGTGCCTCCAAAGCTTTAGAGCAAATATCACGGCCGCTAACTCTAAGTCGTGGACCGGATAATTCCTCTCGTGAACCTTCAGTTGTCGTGAACCATAAGCTATCACTCTCCCATATTGTAGTAGGACACAGCCCAAACCACTGCCCGATGCATCACTATAGATCTCGAACCCTTCGGTTCCACTTGACGAACATAAAATGGGCGCCGTGGTCAACCGCCTCTTCAATTCTTCAAAAGCCTGTTCGCACTCCGAAGACCACACAAACTTCTGATCCTTTCTTGTCAACGTCGTGAGTGGTAGTGCTATCCGCGAGAAGTTCTCTACGAAGCGCCTGTAGTAGCCAGCAAGCCCCAGAAAACTCCGGACCTCTGCCACTGTAGTCAAAGTAGGCCACTCCCGTATCACCACTATCTTCGCCAGATCCACAACTATTCCTTCTCCACTGACAACATGACCAAGGAATGCTATCGAGGATAACCAAAATTCACACTTGGAGAACTTTGCATACAACTGACTTTTCCTCAATGTCTCCAACACCATGTGTAAATGCTTGTAATGATCCTCCTCGCACCGCGAATACACCAGAATATCATCGATGAATACTATCACAAACTGATCCAAGTATTCCCTGAACGTCCTATTCATCAGATCCATAAACACGGATGGTGCATTCGTCAACCCAAACGGCATAACCATGAACTCGTAATGCCCAAACCGCGTACTGAAAGCTGTCTTTGGGATGTCGCTCTCCCTTATCCTCAACTGATAGTAACCGGACTTCAAATCTAACTTCGAATATACAGTTGATCCAACCAACTGATCAAATAGATCGTCAATCCTCGGGATTGGATATTTGTTCTTCTCCGTAAGTTTGTTCAATTCCCGATAATCGATACAAAGCCGCAAGCTCCCATCTTTCTTCTTAACAAAGAGAACGGGTGCGCTCCAAGGCGACGAACTTGGACGCACATATCCTTGCTCTAGCAACTCTTGCAGTTGCACCTTCAACTCTGTCATTTCTCTTGGAGCTATCCGATAGGGGGAGCGTGACACCGATTTGGCACCCGGTACCAGCTCTATAGTAAAGTCTATCTCCCGCTGAGGAGGGGCACCTAGGAGATCATCTGGAAACACATCAGGATACTCAGACACAACTGGGATGCTGTCCAAGCTAGGCTTAGGCGTCGAAGTCTGCACTAGAGTGACATATAGTTCTGCCCCAGACCGAACTGCCTTGAACATCTGAAGGGCCGACATCAGAACTTTCCCTGACCCCCTTCATGCCCGCAAAAGTAGTCTCTCGGTGAGTGTACAGACCCAACTTAACTTCTTTACGGCTGCAATCAATACATGCACTTTGCTCCAAGAGCCAATCCATACCGAAAATTACGTCGAACTCCACCAACGGTAGAACCAACGCCCGCAAATCAAACTCCCGGTCTCCAATCCGAATCTTCACAACACAAACCCTATCCGCACGCATTGAGCACCCATTAGGCAACAACACATCCAACTTGTTTTCTGCCATCGAGAATGGAATTCCGATGCGCGATATAAGTTTTTCGGACAAGAAGGAATGTGATGCTCCCGTATCAAAAAGGGCTCTCGCCGGAAACCCAAAGATTAACACAAAGCCTAGCACTAACAAACGTAAGCTTACAAATACAAAGGCAACAACTATAAAAGTTAAATCACTGTAATTTAACTCATACCTGTCACCACGTCTGCTTGCTTAATGGCCTCCTGCAGACCAAGGTTGTAGACTCTAGGCTGGGCTGGAGCATGATGGGACGGGGTTGACTCCACCGCCTTCCCTTTCTCCTCATAAGTCGCTCCAGGCCTCCTCTCGGACTTTGAACGTCCGCTCCAACACTCCCGAGCAAAATGCCCTGTCTTCCCACAGTTGTAGCAAGCTCCGGGGACTCGGCTTGTAGTTGCCCCCGATGCATCAGCCGAAGGGGCTGAGTTCGAAGTCCTCCGCTTCTTGTTCCATCTGCGGAAACCTGTCTTGTTACTTGGCACCTTGAACTCGGTCTTCCTTTCTCCTGGGTCCTTCTTCTCTTGAACTTTCTTCGCAACCTTTTCCAACGATCGGGCCGAATTGACCAAGGCTAGGAAGCCCTGCGCCTTAGGCCCAGCAAGGAGTAACTGTAAATCGCCTCGAAGACCCACATAAAATAGGTTGGTCTTCCTCTATTCTTCTGAAAACATAGCACCAGCATAACGACCCAACCGTGTGAACTCATGCAGATATTCGTCCACGCTTCTGGATCCCTGAGACAACCCAAGAAATTGATTCTCCATCTCCAACTTCTGAGCAGAAGGTACAAATCTGGCTAGGAACAATCTTGAAAATTCTTCCATCGGCACATCCGCAAGTTGCCTTCCCACTAGAAGATGAAACTCCATCTCGTCCCACCACAGCCTCGCTTCACCTTCCAAAAGAAAAGTCACTATGGTGGTCTTCTGCCACTCCTCAGTTATTGTGGCCGTTAAGACCCTCTTTATGGAAGAGAGCCAGTCCTCAGCTTGAGTTGGCGTTCCAACCCCATTAAACCTCGGAGGATTAAAGCCCATCACATGCTTTAGCTGCCGCTCCGTGGTTCTTCTCGGCTCCACTAACTCCACTGCTTGCGCGTTCCACCACTCTCGGCTCTGCCACCCTAACCGGTTCTTGCTCATTCGCAGGAGGTGCGCGATGCATTTGCCCTGCAGGTTGGGCATTTATCATTGCGAACACTGCTTCAGCCACTATCCTGATGGTTTCCGCTGAAGGAGGTGTAGCAGGAACGTCCCTTGGTGCACTACTTTCCGCTGATTGCAGACGCTCTGACTGACCAGCACCGCTCCTAGCTGCCTAAATTAGCAAAGACACACGATTAGACAACATACAAATTGCTAAAAGCAATCATTGGAACACTCAGGTTCCACAAAACAAGTGTATTTTCCATTCCTAAGTGGACATTCATGGGTTCTTTTTGATGTTATAACGATGACGCACACATGTGCTCACCACCCCTTAAAAGAATTCGTCCACGAATTCATTTAAGCTTGACCGTAACCAGAAGTCTGATACCAAATTGTAATGCCCCCATCTGTCGCATGGCATATAACAGAAGGTTCAGCTGGAACCCGATGGCATATACCACAGACAGTCGGAAGGGATACTAAATGAATAATCAAACCAACCAACTACGACTACTCGTCCTAATCACAGAGCATTCTAGCGGAAGATTTTAAAGTTGAAAGAACCCAAAATTAAATCCAAAGCATGGAGTCTTCTCCGGCAAAACCACATCAAATGCAACATCACCGATCCAGACAAAGCACGTCCGGGTAGGCTTCACACACAATGCCTATGCCCGTACTTACGATTCCGGGCTCTATATGCAACATAAGGGGGACTATTCCCGTCAACCCCAAGGAATGCCACGCACTCACCGCATACTCGCGGGAGCGGGATTCCCTATGCAAAAGAAAGAGCTTCAAACACTCAAGTTGAGAATCGTTACCCTTGTAGTCCGTTTTGGCGCCATGGAAAAACTACGCAGTTAGAACTCTCCGCAATGACCTTCCCTCCACGGATCCGCTCTCCGATGTCGAAACGGTGCTCCGATGCTCCGCCGGCGGCCGGAAACCTCCTTCTTCTTCCTCTTCTCTCTCACTTTGGAAGGGGAGAACTTTGGAGAGAAAATGGGGGATTAACCTACTATTCCCGGCCTAAATAGAGCAGGGACTCATTTGAGCCGTCGGATCTAAATTAAAGAAAACAAACGGCTCAGATCTGCACAAAATTCTCCAGACCTGGGCCGAACACGGCTTGGCACACGGCCGTGTCCCAGGCCGTGTGCCTCGATCCAGGCACGATCGTCGAACTGAGAAACGCACACGGGCCAAGACACGCCCGTGTCTGACCTGACACGCCCGTATCGGGTTCCTCGACACGCCCGTGTTCGTGGGCGTCTCACGCATAACCGCCACGGCAACGGACACGACCCATCAGGACACGGGTAGGGACACGGGTTGGCACACGCCCGTGTCGGATGACACGCCCGTGTCATCCGGCCGTATTTCTGGCCGTGTCCTTCTCGGGTTGGAAACGGCCAAAAATCACCAGCCAGACACGGCCTTGGACATGCTCGTGTCCTAGGCCGTGTACCCCTACAGGCATCAAAAACCCCTTTTTTTTCGCGATCGACTCGCACACAACTTTCGGGGCGTTACACACGGCCTGATACACGCCCGTGTCCAGGGCCGTGTCCCTCATTCGCCGTCAAAATCGACGCATCTTGACAAACACATGGGCATCCGACATGCCCGTGTTCGATCTGATACGCCCGTGTTCCAACTGACACGACCGTGTGGCTAGCTGTGTACCCCCATCGACACAGCCCCGAAAACAACCCGAGACTCACACGGGTCCTGGACACGCCCGTGTCCTATTTGACACGCCCGCGTCAAACACGAATATGCCTGGGCTCCAGGCCGTGTTCACTATCTCGACACTTCATCGAGCAAAGTTTGTCGACTACCCGACATGGCCTTCGACACGTCCGTGTCCTCGGCCGTGTGCCTTGTCTCGACACATCGTCGAGCGAAAATCATCGACTTCCCTGGACGATCGTCGACACGGGCTCGACACGCCCTGAGACATGCCCGTGTCTCAGGTCGTGTTCCCTGCTCGACAATCATCGACTCCAAAATTCGTCGGCCTCGCGGCCAAATCGTCGACTCGAGCCTGACACGCCCTGGTACACGCCCGTGTCCCAGGACGTGTGCCCCCTGCCAAATTCCAGATTTGGCCCAAAATGCCTCCTGTCGCTCTTTTGAGTTTCGGGGCGTTACACACCTCATTTCCGGCGTTTCCACTATTTCCGGCCATGGATCGAGTAACTCTTCTTGGCGGCATCATCTCCTTCAAGGCGACGGCGGATCTTCTCCTCCAAGACTTTCTCCAGCAGTTTCCCTCTCTACAGAAGTTTCTCTCAGGAAATAGGGATGAAATGAGCATGGAAATAGCTTGGGTTTTCATTTCCCATTATATATGAAAATTGACACGGGTTGGGACACGCACGTGTCCTTACCCATGTCCTGCTTCGGGCAAAGCATCAACGACGGTTTCAGCGTCGGTTCAACACTCTACACGGTTAGGGACACGCCCATGTCCCGACCCGTGTCCACATGACACGGTCATGTTACCTGGCCGTGTCCTTCTCTGGATAACTTTCGACGAACTCTACTCGAAACAACAACACACGGGTAGGGACACGCCCGTGTCTCTACCCGTGTCATACAATTCGTAGATCTCGACACGTAGTTCGTCGATCTCAACACGCCTCGTCGAGCTCAACTCCACACAATGACACACGGGTAGGGACATGCCCGTGTCTCTACCCGTGTCATACAATTCATCGATCTCGACACACAGTTCGTCGATCTCGACACGCTGTGTCGAGTTGCTGTGTCGAGTTCAACTCGACACACACGCACATGGGTAGGGACACGCCCGTGTGTCTACCCGTGTCACTTCACACGGGTAGTGACACGCCCGTGTCACTACCTATGTCCTTCTCTAGACATACTCGAGTCATCAACTCGAGAGCTGGCCACTCCCACACGGGTAGGTATACGCCCGTGTCTCTACCTGTGTCCTATGCTTGACTGATTTCTCCTCCTTTTCACATGTGCTGCCCAGTTGTCGAGTTGACTTAGTTGCCACCACAAGACAGCGATCCTGTCGGCAAGCACGAACATTCACACAACCAATGAAAGAAGAAGTAAATCCACACACCACAATATAGATATAATAAATATCTAATTAAAAGATCCACATGATATAAATAAGAATACGAGTAATATGGCTTATGCCCAGTACATAAAAATCATAAAATATCACTCTCTCTCAACTAATAATGCGGAAGCTAAACCATATGATCATCAGCTTGATGTCGGGTAGTAGTAGAGGTAGTGGGCGGCTTCGGCACCTTTGATCCTGGTGTCTTAATCTGTGGATCCACCTAGTCAAACTGCGTTGTCGTCTCCACATGCCCCTGAAATGATGTGGTCAAATGACCGTCTGTCAAACTAGACTCAGTTGCTTCATCCCCACCTCACCCCTGCGACTCATAGGCACCGCACTGGAGGAAGAAAGCAGAGGACCAATAATAGCAGAATATACAAGCAGGTGACGGTGGAATATATATATATATATATATATATATATATATATATATATATATATATATATATATATATATATATATTCTCTAGCAGTTCTATATTGGTATGAGCAATAACAAAATTATAAATGATAGTAAGAGGAGCTAAGTAAAACTAGTAAAGTGAAGCAGCTACAGTACCATAAAAAAACATACCCTAACTTATATGAATGCCCATATAAACATATAAGTTAGGGTTTCCAAAGGAGTAACTCATCAGATAAAAGGGCCCATAATAATTTATATGATGAGGATCTGCAAGTGCGTATTCTATGTCATGCTATGTAATGCAATGATTATGTAACTTACACACACGACTTTGTGCACAGACCTTTCATACATCCCCACTTTTTGGAGGTGGCCAACCTCTCATATACCAATCGTCGTGGCTCATGGTGGTAGTGAAGCAGGTGTATCCACTCCTAGGCGGGCATGCACACTACCAGACCTATACCTCACGTACGCCTCAATGCTAAGAACATAACATTGGAGCCCCTGTGTATTATTACTGGAAACTACCAGTCTTCTATGGTTTGGTGCACAATTAGGGGACATAGTCTCTCAAACATCGGTATAAACATCCTACTGGTCTCCCCAAAGGTCTATACTCCACACCAGAGTCATCATACTTCCATCGGTATGTTGACTGAACCAGTACCGAGTGACCCACCACATAAGCACAAACTATGTATAACAATACCCTCCCGAGCCACTAGCTCGTAGGACCAACCTGTCTTGATATCGACCAATAACCCGAGCCACCAGCTCGTAAGACCAATAAGCCCTATATCACTACAACCCACACATGGGTGAGATCGCTATAACATTCCTTAATCCTATCAGACTACTTTTATCTAACTTCTAGATTACTTAGCGATTTATGGTTAACCTTGGACTTCCCGAGGTCTACCCTATGAGTGGCTCGCAGCGGTACTAGGAACTATGACGGGATGAAACCCATCGTTCCCTTTCTCAAGGAACTTAGTAAGGTTATGCTACCATTAACCAAACTCACTCCTAGAGTTACTAAGTGTGTGACATCTCTAAAGCACCAACCGCTGAACTACTAATTTCATATAATTGCTAAATGCAGGCCATATGAACTTGTATTTGTGTATCAGTAGGAATCCTCCAAATACTTGACCCTAGGCCCTAAGATTATTTCCTGAGACCGATCATGATATCTTAGACTTAATTACAGAGATTTATAATTTTCCTAATATAATCAGCAATTATTATAATTTTCCCAAATTATTGCTACATGTGATTTTGAACATGAAGTGTCACTTTCTGTTATCAAACCAACAAGATAAAATTATACTAACATCATTTTGAGTAATAATAGCTCTAGAAAAAATTACTTAATTTCTTAATGATATATAATGGCAAATATAAATTTTCTAAAAATAGGGCCTTTAGGTCACAATTCAAAGGAAGTACTTGAAAAATTAGGTAAATAAATCCCATAAAATTTTCTATGGTAATAAATGACAAATAAAACATAATTTCATAGAATGAAAATTTTCTAAACAGATTTACCCACCGATTTCAGTAAAGTTGACATATTATCAAAATGACATTTTTCAATAAAACTCCATAATTATAATTCAAAAAATTTTAAATTAATTTACGGAGCCTCTTAACACTACAGCAATAATCATGTAAAATTCTCATAATATTCCAAGCAAAATTAATCATGATTTAAATAGAATTACCAAAACGGCACAATAGTACTTTTAACTAAACAACCCAGATAGAAATTCTCAAAAAATTCCAAATAAATACTTGAGGTGTATTATGTCAACACAACCATAGCAGTAGAGTCTTAGAATTTTATAAGTTGATTTTCTCACTTTTATTCTCCTAATTTAAAATCGTACCAAAACTAAAATAAATAAAATGCCTAGGGTTTGTGTTCCAAAGACCCTAATCTCAATTTGAATGGTGTATTCCACCATCATAAGTCCATTCTCAATCTACAAGGGCATCTCTTACGTCTGATGTGCCTCAATCCCCATTTTTCCTCTTTTAGTTAATTGCACTCCAAATCTCATATAGCACAACCACATACAAAGTAGATTCACCAACCTACTGAGGTCCAATGGACCTGAGATATTTACTAGAGCTTTGTATTGACCTAATAAGCCTCTGAGCAAAATTTGAGGTCATTATATTTAATATTCACAAAATAATTTCCCGTTTATGAAAAATAACATAGGAAAATGTTGTCAACAAATTCCCATTTTTGGACTATAGGTGTATCTATAGTACATTCTTACATGTCCAAAATTTCAAGTCAATCCCCTTAGCCAAATAAAAGTTAATAAGAAATAGTGACTGTCCTACCCTAACGACCAGTCCCACAAGAATTTACCTACAAGGAGCTATCGTGCTCCAAATGGCCTGATTTTGATTTCTAATTAAATTTGACTCAAAGGGCTACCTTTTACATGTTGGGCACTTGTCATGTTTCAGTACCTAGGGGCCTCATTGTCCTAGTTCAAAAAGTCCATTTTATAGGGATAAAACAACACTATTGTTAATAAGTATATTTATAATATTTTTGACAGATCTGATCCGACGGCTAAGGGATTGCCTTCCTCCTCCAGCCGGCGGCCAAGATCCACCCAACTTAGAACAAATTCCGGAGCTATTTGCTGGAATCCTAGCATCCTCCCGGCCGACCACCGCTACCACCACCTCAGTTGAGGTGGTGGCTGCCGCCTGACAATGGTTTAGCCGCCGGATGTGGTGGTTTTCGGCAATACCGAGAGGAAGCCATTCCAAGTTTTTTCCATGGATTTAAAAATTAGAATCGATTCAATTAAGCTTGACCTCAAGTCCTATTATTCTTGGAAGCTAGCACAAGGGGAAAAAGGGAGAAACATGCCAGATTTCGGGCTTGGATGCGGCTACTCCGGTGGGTGGCCATGGATTTTGTTGTTTTCCGGCAAACCTCACATGATCTCAATTCTATAACGAAAGGTTTGATCCAAGAGTCAATGTCGACTGCTTGAGCGCTTCTGAAGGTGATGAAATGGTCGAATTAAGCTTTTGCGGCCTCTATATAGGATATCCATGAATGAGAGGTCGTAGGCCATGGCCATTAATGGCCATTCTTGATGGTGGTTGACCTATAACTACATGAAAACTCCCTCTGTTATTCCCCCCCCCCCCCCCCTCAAAATGAAACTTCCCCACTTCATCATGGGAGATGAAAGGAGAGGTTGTGGAAGAAGAAAGGAGTGTCACTTGGTCACCCTCTATTATTCCCCCTCCAAATGAAACTTCCCTTAATTACCCCCAATAAACCCATAATTAAAATCATAGATCAGATTAAATAAATCTGAAAATTTAGTGGGCCTTAGGATGGGCCTTGGGCATGGCCTTAGCCCACTTGAATTGGCTTGGGCTCTAATTTAGTCTTTAGGGTTCACTTTGACCATGGTTGGCCATGGGGTTGAGTTTAGTCAACTTGATGGGTTGACTGGTCCAAAGGGTGTGTCTTGAGTCCCTTGATACCACCCAATGCTGATTAGGTCATGGTGATGCCCCAATTGGGCCCACTTTGCCAAATAGTATGATTTTGACCTAAATAGGGATAAGTTTGACTTCAGACAAATTGGTCAACTTGGTGATCCCATGATGGGGCTTTTGGTTCCACTTGGCCCCTAATGACATTATAAGGCTAGGGATGGGGTGAATTCTAGGTTTTAAGGCCAATAGGACCTCTTAGGTGAAGGTTTGACCTATATTGATCAAAAGTTGACTTTGGACAATTCGACCCACTTGATTGACCTAAGCTTGAGTCCATTCCTCTGTTGCCTCTCTCTTAGGGTTAGGGAAGTGTTAGTGAGCTTACCTTAAGGTGTTGAGTTAATGTTAGTGTGAAATAGCCTAAGTTGACTTGTGCACTTTGGGGGTGCACGTAGTAGTTTCCCTAAGTTCAAGCTAAGCTAGTGTGCACCACCCAAGCCCTAATACTAACTTTAGGGGACTTAGAAGTGTGGGGAATATTACATTCCTTAAGCCCACCATTCATCTCCCCTGATGTTTGGGAGGAGATTCTAATCAATTCCAGTCAGCCACCATCAAGGAGAGCCATTAATGACCATGGCCTAATCACCAATTTCATGGAAACTCCATAAATACCCCTCCCCAGCCCCATTCAACCATTTCATCACCTTCATAAGCTCTTAAGGAGTCGATATAGTGTTCTCGATCGAAGCTTTTGGTGGATGATAGAGGAATTGAGCACGCTCACCGAAAACCTCTACCTCCATGGCCACCCACCAGAATAGTCGCCTGCAATCCCAGAATCAGGCCCGTTTCTCCTCCTCTCCCCTTGTGATAGTATCTTAGATCGATAGGAAATAGAATCGGGCTCAAAAGAGCTGGTTCCCATTTTCAAATCCATGGAGTTTTCTCCATTTTCCTTCCTCTCGAGTTCGCCAAAAACTGCCCCTCCGACGGCCGAGCCGCCGCCGGACGAGCCGCCGCCGGACGATAGCCACCACCTCAACGGAGGTGGTTGGGGCGGTGGATGGTGGGCAAGGTGGCCAGATTAATGAAAAATGGACTTGGAATATGCTACAAGATGGGTGGCTCCCATCCCTTGGTTGGAGATAGTGGATGAAATCACAATCGTCCAATAGTTTAATATATTAATTATTATATATAATATAATTTATTTTGCCCTTTAATATGCACTTTTGATGCTGAAAAATGAGACCCTTATGGGAAGAAACATGACCTGCATATAGCAAAGTCAAGAGGGTGATGATTAAATGCGATACAAATTGGTTCTAATCAGGTTGGGGTATTTTAGGACCTTAATGTGATGTTGGCTGGTGTCCTAAGGAATTTTCCCAAAGGTGGTTTGTGTTAGTGTACATGGACCATAAGGGGTCATTTAAGTTCGAGATCAATGAAAGATCATCGTTCCACTATATTAAGAATAAATTATCATAGACTTTCTAAGAGTAACTATGTGATAGAGTTTGATAAAGGGTAGTCACTAACAAAACTAAATATCTTGAGAATGGGAATAATGGGGTTAATCACATTAGATTTCCTAGTACCGCTATGAGCTCTTCATCGAGTAGACCTTGGGAAGTCAAAGATCAACCTTAAATCGCTAAGTTCAACTAAAAGTTCGACAAGAGAAGTCTGGTAGGTTGAAGAGATAACTTAGCAATCTCACCCATGTACGGGTTGGAGTGATTCAGGACATGATTGTTCAAGAACTGGAGACTTGGTGTGGTGATATTACTAACTAATTATCCCGCGAGCTGAAGGCTCGGTGATGCATACGATTTGGGATGGGTTGGTCCTGCGAGCTGGAGGAGTGGATGGGTATTTTCATACCTGGTTGTGTTTTTGTGGTGGGTCATTTGGTACTGGTCCAGTCGGCACACCGACGAATGTACTTTGACTCCAGTGGGAGTGCAAGTTTTACGGGAGACCAGTAGGATGTTTTATTAAGTTCGGGAAGAATATCCCCTAAACTCACACCCGACCATAAAGTCTAGTAGTTGCTAACAAGAGTACGTGAGAGCTCCGCAGTTGTGTTCTTGGCTTTAAGCCATACAAAAGGTCTAGGCTCGGTAGTGTGCCTACCCACCTAGGAGTGGAGATACCCACTCCACTGCCACCTTAAGCCACAACGGTTGGTACCTGAGAGGCTAGCTACCTACAAAAAGTTTGGAATGTTTGAAAGGTTTGTGCACATAAAGTCAAGTTGGTGAATTGCATTATAATCATTGCATTACACCACATAGCCTGTCATATGCAGATAATATAGTTTAGCTTATGTTTCTAGACCCTCATCATATAAATTAGTATGGACACTTTTATATGATGAGTTACTTGGAAACCTTAACTTATAAGTTTGTATAGGCATTCATATATGTTAAGGTACGCTTCTGTTATGATAGAGTAGTTTCTTTTACTTTCCTAGATTTATATTATTCTTCCTTACTGCTTTTGTACTGTACTTTGTTACTGCTCATTAGTACTGCTTTTGTTGCTGCTCATACTGGTATAGAACTGCTAGAATTATATATTAATACCACAATCACGTATTTGTACTTTCTGCTACTATTGGTCCTCCACATTCTTCCTCCCACGCGGTGCCTAGGAATTGCGGGAGTGAGGAGAGGATGATAATGTCTTAGTCTTTTCACTAACGGTCGATGGAGCATATCATTTTAGGGACGCGTGGAGACGTCTCACCAGTTTGACCAGGTGGAGCCAGAGATTGTGTTTCCAGGATCGGAGGAGCAGTTGTGGTGTTCGTCTACTTCTACTCGACGACAGGTTGATGAGTATTTTGTTTAGCTTTCGCATGTAGTTGAGAGAGAGAGACAATTTTGTGTTATGGTTATGTATTGGGCATAAGCCCTATTACTCTCCTCATTTGTTATCTCATTGTGGAACTTTCCTTTCATTTGATATTTATATATTTATGTTATGATATTGTTGATTGGTTTGTATTACTTCTTTTCCCGTTGGACATGTGTATGATCGTAGCTGCTGGTAGGGTCACCGCCTTGCGATGTCAGCTAACTCGTATGTTGGCGTCATTGTAATGCGGTGGTCCTAGGCATAAAATCTCTCCTCGGCCATGCCCAATTACCGAGAGGAGTGATTTTACACCATGTGTCATGGGAGTAGCTGTCATGAATGTGGTTGTTAATAAATGTTATTCATAAAAGCAAAATCTCACCTAAGGAATTCCATTCACTTTTATGTTCAAAACTAGTCAAAATTTCTTGGTGGCAATCATAAATGTTGTCATGCCAAACATACATTCTATGATAGTGGTGTTGGAAAAAATCTTGGATTTAACTTAACAAATTTCCTCTATGTGATTTTAAATTCTAGGTTAATTACCCCATGTTGTATAATGAGGGTTATCTGGTCAGTAGAAGTCATAAGTAATTTATATAATCAAAGACTGAAGGAGGCAAGCTGAAAACAAGAAGAAAATCAGTCAAGACAAATATGAATCAGCTAGAGGATGATTCAACTTTGATCGGAAGTCGACGTAACTCTAACTGATATTTGACGCATTCTACGAAGAAAAGTCGATGCATATCCAAAGCAGAAGTCGATGCATGAGTTGATATGAAGTAGAGGTAACGTCAATTACTTAGTTATGTTGACAAGCACTTCATCTAAGGCAGAATTTGATGCATCTTCAGTCAGAAATCAACATAGCATCGATATCCAGTCAGAAAGGAAAGTCCAGAAGAATTATTCCATTAGTATGTGAAGATCAAAGCTTTATAGGAAGAAGATCCTCTAGGTGCTGAGATTGAACAAATCAGCATAAAGGAGAGAGAAAAAGACTGCCCAAAGGAAAATAATCAGCTTCATATTACCGACTCAGTGGGAATCTACTCGTGTCATGAAAATTCAAATAATTATGTTAGAAAATCAGTCCAAGACTCTCTCCATAATCAAGTGTTGAATACTAAATAAAAATTATTATTATAAAATGAATCAATCTCATGCCCCTACAGAGGAATTTTGATCCTTTTTCAATGATCTAAAGTAGGGGGATAATCAGGTCAGTCCTAAGGATTGCATTTAGGATATCAATAGTGCTAATGATCAAATTCCAGAGCAAGCCATATCAATGGACGCTACATAGATCAAGACTGATGATTCTTGCTCTCCTTATGTATTAAGGGGGGGGGGAGTAATCTATTGAGGAGTTTAGTAGCCAAGGGGAATTCATTTATGAAGATATTAATGATAAAATAAGAATGGAATAATGCAAGGGATATTGTCACTAGTGGGATTAAATACAAACCTATGATAAAAAGGAAGAGACTGTATCTATTGCAAAAGATTTCAGTTGCCTTGTAATAACCCCATCTATCACGTAGAATTTAACAGAAGGTCCGGCCGGGGAACCACACCATATTCCACAGATAGTTAGTGGAGTTATGCAATTATCCCAAAACCATCACACATTCTAAGTAAGGGTTGCATTCTAACAGAAGCATTATTAAAAATTTGAACCAGAATGTTCACAACACTATTAGAATGATTAAACATCATTTATATTGTCATCTTCAGCGTTAAGGTCTTGCACACATCAAATGTTTAAGCTACTACATGATTTCACTGCGCATAGGCCAGCAACATATGAGAAAGTTATAACAAAACTTGGGCCTTTGAGGGCCAGCACAACATGGAATCCTGCACCCTATTTCCTGCACAACTCGCTAGCACCGGTACCTGTACAAACCACAAAGGTGTGGAAATAAAAGAAGGTAACGAGTTAGCTTTTGTTGACCACTATCCTCAAACATACGGTATAACGACCCCATCCCATATCCGGGGCAGTGCTATTCCTTCCCTACATATCATCCAACAACAATAGTGTATGTAGAAATAAGCCAAAAAGTGCAACGACAAACATGCCAAGCACTAACCCTATGCACAATCATCACAAATGTTGGAACTCCTGTCCACATGCTTAGTGCTCTCATGGCACACTTTCGATGTACTCCTTGAGTCACATCACCATCCCTTTCCCTATACAAGGATCGTCCCTACTTGAGAATTCTTCTAGTCTAGCCAAAAGTTAAGGACTCTCTCCCTTGCCAATGAAGAAATCGAAGTACGTTAGGCACTTTATTCGAACGATAGTGTGCAGGCACTGTTTAGCTCTTTCCCGTTGCATCGATTTCTTTTCGATGTAGACATAACTATCATAATCGACGCATGCATTAAGTGGTATCAATATTGCATTGATTTGATCAAAAACTCTTTACAAACACTATCTCTAGACATTGCATTGAATAGAATTTATATTCCGTCTATTTCTATTCAACGTTATGTTTAATACATACTTAAAAATTTAAGACTTTTGTATATTTCCACAACAATGTATAAAATCAAATTTGAAATATTTTATAATTACTAAGCTTTATCAAGCATGACCAAAGCATTAATAAAGTAGTTGTGCTTACTTTCATCAATAGGTTTTGTGAAAATATCAGCCCTTTGATTTTCAGAAGTAACATATTCCAGGGAAATCTTCCTTTTTTTTCATATTGTCTCCGATAAAGTGTTGTCTAATCTCCATATACTGTCTTACTATGCAAGACAGGATTTCATGCCATTGAAATAACACTAGAACTATCACAAAATATTGTGGAGTTGGTGAAATTATAGTTGTAATAAAGTAACTAATTCTGCATCCAGAAAATCTATGAACAATAATTTCCGGCAATAATATACTCAGCTTCTACTGTATAAGTGGAGATTCACGAGTGCTTCTTACTGAACCAAGATATAAGTTTAACACCTAGGAATTGACATGTTCTAGTGGTACTTTTTCTATCCAATCTACGTACTATATAATCAGCATCATAATATCCATATAGTTCAAATTCTGATTCTACAGGATACCATAATTCCATCTCAGGTGTACCCTTAAGATATCTTAAAAATTCTTTTTACAGAACTAATATGTGAGTTTTTAGGATCAAGCTGAAATCTTGCAAGTGTTGAGAAGATTTTAGACTTTGCTTTTAAGAAGAACAACCAACTGAACCTTGAAAAATCATCCACAATAATAAGGGTGAAAGATTTACCTCCTAGACTTTGAATGGTAAGAGGACCAAATAAATTCATATGTAGTAGGTATAAAACTCTTGGAGAATCATTCTTACCAATTGGTTTGAATGAAGATTTTACCTATTTACCTTGCTGACAAGCTATATATGGATTAACTTTTCTATACTTTCCTTTTAATAATCCTCTTAATAACTCATTATTTGAAAGTCTTACTATGGTCTTGTGGTTTAAATGACAAAGCCTCCTATGCCAAAGATTATTCGTGTCTACTTCAGTATTGAATAGGCATAATTCATTATTAGAAGAACTATAATCAACAACATATATATTGCCTTTTGTAGAACCGGTTAGCATAATGTTATTTGTTCTAGAATTTATTATTTGCCAAAGGTTATTAGTGAACATAACTGAAAGTCTTTATTTTCAAGGTAGCTTACAACCTAGGGGTGAATATGTTGTCTCACTGATATTATTAGCTTTTAATTTTATTTGCCTTAGTAATTAGTGTATTGATAGTAATTATATTTCAACTACCTGCACAAAGAAAACAATACAAATAAGCACACACAGATTTATAGTGGTTCCCCAACTTTTGGGTACATCCACTCTACTCCCACCTCGCCAACTTCCAGTCAATCTGGGAACTTCTCCAGACCAGTTCTCCAAAGAGCTTACACCTCAGATCCCTCAGGATCTCTCAGTCTCCACCAAGACTTACAACCCAGCCACAAGGGCCTACAACTCAGTGATCAATAGATCACCTACCTCAGGCCAAAGGCTCTACACTCAGGATGGGAGAACAACCCTACCTCAAAACCACTAGGGATCCTACCTCAGACCCAAATGTCCTACACTCAGAGAGTATTCCTCTCCTATAGCTCTGCGATCAATTGACCACCTACCTCATACCCAAACTGGATCCTACAGCTCAGGCAAATTTACCCTACCTCAGGCTCAGAGAGCCCTACAACTCGAATCCAAAAGGATCCTACTGGAATGAAATAGATTTATATTTATCATAGACAAATTTCTCTGTGATAACCCCTTGAACTGAGTTATCTCAGCTCTAACTTTCTTCACACCTATAAGGATCTAGAGCTGGAAGTAACTAGCAATAAACCGCTCTGCTTCCTCTTCCTTCCCAGGAGAGAATCAACAACTTTGTTCTTTCTTCTTCTCAACTTCAGAAGTAGATCTTCAGATTTGAGCTTGCTGAACTGAGAAGCAACTTTATCTGCAAAAAATAGTTCTTTGTTTTTTGCTTCTCCATCAGAAGGAAGACCTTCTGATCTTACTGGTGCAGATGAGGATGGCACCAGCTAACTGAACTTTTTGGTTCTTGTAGGAAGACTTCAAGCTTTTTCTCGGTAGCAATGACGAGGAGGATGAAGTCCAGCCACAACTTTTGAAATAGATAAAGCCCTAAAAGTTGTTTGCGACTTGGCAAATCTCTTCCTTTTGTAGTTTACTAATCAACGGTACTGAGAAATCAGTGGGGCCCACCTACAGCTTCCAGCTGCACCTTGCTTTTACGGAAGAAGACATACAGTAGCTTTTCAGCAGAGTTTGTCGTGTTTTGTAGCTTCTCTGTACTTGATTTGAAATTAGTTGACTTTGTTGATTTTGCAGATTTTGCCGACGTCAGCACTTGTGGACTTAGCCAAAATCGAACATCAGTAGAATAGGCGTTAAGTGAATGAGCTTCACTCAATGCAAAGATACTTACACAGAATTCTTTCTATCTAGACGTTGACAGCGTTGAGTGAGAAAGCCTCACTCAACGCCTTTTGAATTAGCTTATTCTTCAGCCTTCTCTACATGCTCGGCGTTAAGAGCATTGAGTGAGCACGCCCCACTCAACACCTTGTGCCTTAGCCATGCTTTTTGTATTTTAGGCATTGAGAGCGTTGAGTGAGCACTCCTCACTCAACGCTTTCTGCCTTAACCAATTTTCTGCTTTTTCAACAACTTAAGCGTTGAGAGCGTTGAGTGAGCACGTCTCACTCAACGCTTTCTGCCTTAATAAATTTCTTTCTTCTTCAGCATCTTAAGCATTGAGAGTGTTGAGTGAGCACGTCTCCCTCAATGCTTTTTTGCTTTAGTCAGACTTTCTAAATCATGGGGTTTAGAGCGTTGACTGAGCATGTATCACTCAACGCTTTCTGCCTTAGCCAAATTTTCTGAATCATGGCATTGAGAACATTGAGTGAGCATGTCTCACTCAACGCTTTATGCCTTAGCCAGATTTTCTGAATCATGGCGTTGAGATTGTTGAGTGAGCATGTCTCACTCAACGCTTTCTGCCTTTGCCAGATTTTTCTGCTCCTTGGCGTTGAGTGAGTAAGCACCACTCAACGCCAAACTACTTAACCGATTTTATTCTGTTAATCTGGCATTGAGTGACTAAGCTACACTCAATGGATTTGGACTTAGCCAAATATCAGCAAAACTTTTCTGTGGCTTTGACTTATAAGGCAATACTCAACGAACATAGAGTATGGCGTTGAGTGAGTGATACTCACTCAACGACTGTGGACTTGGCCACTTTTCTGCCCATTTCTTCTTATTCCTTTACTATATTAGCATGTCTCACAGCCTTTTGTTGTATGGGGTTGAGTGAGTTGACTTCACTAAACACATGTGGACTTAGCCACTTTCTCAGCTTGCCACTACTTTGGCTTTGACTGTATAGGCTCCACTCAGTCTTATAAGTCATCGGGCGTTAACTGAATGACCTTCACTCAACACCTGTGGACTTGTACAGTTTTCTATCTACGCACACCTTAGGTAAGTATTTACCTGACCTAGCCACTTAGGCTGCATGTCCCATCATTGTTGCCAGGACATCCCTGCATTCATGAACTCAGGCACACATCAAATACAACTTTATGTATATCATTTGACAAGATTAACTTCCTCAAATCTAGGACATTGTGGGCAATGGACCCAACAATAACCTTATATTCACCATCACACAATTAACTAATACTAATCAGATTATGGTGAAGTAATTCAACATAAGCTACTTTAGCAAATATGATATCCCCAATTTTGATCATACCATAACATTTGACCTGACCATAATTGGAATAAATAAACACTACCTTGGGACCATTTTTGGCCTTAAAATTAATCAGCATTTATTTTTGCCCAGTTATATATCTAGAGCGTCCACTGTCCAAATACCACTACTGATTTGTGGAAGGGCAACCTTTTTCATGCATATAAGATTAAACGGTAGTTGGGATCCCGATTACCTCAGACCCATTAATTCCATTCCTATTATAAGGTGTAATGAAAGTATATGATGACTTTTCATAATACCTCTTGGGATAAAAGTGTGTTGGTCTATTAAACCAACAACTTATAGTTTTATGTCCTTTAATAAAGCAATCTTGACAAGCATCCTTTACAGAGTTATTATTATAAGAATAATTGTTTTTTAGGGATATGCGTCGAGTTAAAGTCGACACAACATTTGGAATGCGTTGATTTGAAATCGACGTTTCACAAGAGTTGCATCGATATAAAGTTGATACATGGTCCTAACTTATTGAATCTACCAATTTTTGTTTGTCATTTTTTATTGGTTGTTCATACACAACAATTTTTCCTTTAAATTTACTCTTATCATTATTAAAACTTGTTGCTCTTTCTGGATAATCATTAGAAATTATTTTGGACAGTACTTCTTTCTCTATGAAAATAGTACAGGATTTTTCCAAGGAGGTTTATTATTAATTGCAACTATACTGTGAGGTTTAACACCTAAGCCCAAATGATCAAACCATTTCTTAAGGTTTTTAATAATGTTCTTAAGTTGATGACTCCTTCCATTTAAGAAGACTTCAAAGACTTTTGCCTTTACTAATTATTCTTTTAATAAATAGTTTTCTTAAGTTAACTTACATATCTGTTCCTTTAGGCTATCTACCTCAATTTTTAAAAGCTCATCATGTTCTAATCGTTCATTACCATTAGGAAATTTTCGTATAATTTCAATTTTTGTCTCAATAATTTAATAACCTTTTCTTAATCTATTCTATCTATACAAAAATCTCTAAAGCATAGTTTAAAATCATTAGAAGTAAAATCAATATCATAAAAATAATCAGGTACCTCATTTTTATAATAGTTTGATATTGTCTCTAGAGGCATGAGACATGCTTCTTCAATAGCAATTTCTTCTTCATTATCTGATGAAGAGTTGGATTCAGAACTTGTATCACTCCAGGTTTTAACAATAGAACCTTTTCCCTTTTTCTTATCTTTTCTCTTCAGATATTTTTTCTTTTGATCCTTGATAGTTGATCTCTACTTTTGTTGATCTGGACATTTTGTTGACATATGTCCTAGTTTTCTATATGTAAAGAAGATTATCTCCTTATTATGAGTCTTGTCAAACTTTGGCTTGCATGAATTTCTATCACTTCTCCTTGAACTTTCAGTCTTTATCCACCTTCAGAATCTCCTTGTTAGAAGATTGAACATCTCATGTTCTGAAGCAGATGGTTCATCCTCAGTAACTTTGAAAGTAACTGATTTTTCTTAAGATATTAAACTATTCTCCTTAGCTTCTGCTTCTGCTTTACTCTTCAATAGTTGTTCATATGACATCAACTTTCCTAGTAAAGCATCTGTCTTAATTTTTTTGTGAACCAAATTCTAGAATACCATGTACTTGGGAAGCAGATGAGTAATTTATCATTTATCTCAGTGAGAGATATAACTTTATTCAATTCTTTCAGTTCATTGATTATCATGCTGAATCTGTCATACATTTCTGCTATAAATTCATCAGTTTTCTTTTGAAAATTCTCATAATGAGAGATTTAAAGTGATCTTTTATCCTTTCTCTCATCTGCACTTCCATCAAAAATTCTTGAAAGTGATTCCCATATTTATTTTGCTAATTGATAATCAACAACATTTTGAAATACATCATTATACATAGTTGAAACAAGTATGTTTATATCTTTTGCTTCACAATCTTTTATTTTCTTTTCCATATTTGTCCATTCACTTCTAGTTATAGGTTATACAATTTTATTTCCCTCTGCACCCTTCTTGTATGACATTGGTGGTTTTACCAAAATTGATTCAAATATATCCTCATCAACAAAGTTTATGTATAATCTAATTCTGGTTTTCCAAAGTATAAACTTTTTAATATTACACACTATTGGCCTAGTATGTAACACCCCCATCCGTCGCATGGCATATAACAGAAGGTCCAGCTGGAACCCGACGCCATATACCACAGACAGTCGGAAGGGTTACTAAATGAATAATCAAATCAACCAATTAAGACTACTCGTCCTAATCACAGAGCATTCTAGCGGAAGATTTTAAAGTTGAAAGAACCCAAAAATAAATCCATCAAAATGAATGTCCACAGCTACAACAATAGGAATGAACCCCCAAATACACAGAAACAGGTACATGGCCTTATGGCCTTATAAATATTCACTTCATAAATAGTGTTTTACATACATCGGCTCGCAGGCCGACCACACATGAAATATATAAATAAAACTATTCTACAGCCTTCTAGGGCCAGCACAGCAACATGGGCTCCAGCCCGCTATTTGGCGCTCGGCACCGCAGCACCTGCAAGCACATACCACCGCACGGTGGCAAATAAAGCAACGGTCAGCTAAAAGCCGACCAAATTATAATGACCCCGCCCCTTACTCGGGACGGCGGTGCTCTTTCCCTGCATAACATTAGCCCAACAATATATATAGCGCAATTATAATTCGCCACAGGTGTAGGCTCGCACGGCCAAACACCCCGTGCACTCAGGGCACATTCATGGTGAACCCTGACCCATCAGTGCATTCACCACCACCCCCAGGATGGCAACAACATGTGAGCATTTAGCCTTTCTGACCACCGTCTAAGGCTCCGACTATGCCAACGGCCAGTCCCCGTCTTCGGTTCTCTCGCACCGAACCACATAACCTAGGTCCAATTCCACTTGCCCGTTGCTCACGCCGCATGTCCAATTTAAGGAACTTTGTGCGGGCCAAGCTTCTCTCGGATCCCAAATTTTCCAAAACAATCTCATAACCCAGTTATGATCAAGGCCGGTTCCCAGACCGCCAAGTTAGCAGAACACGTTTCCGCTTAATTTTCCGGGTGCGCCTTGAAGCTAACCTTCAAGGATCCCTGCTGCAATCTACCGCGTGGAAATCCGAAAAATCCAAAGCACGGAGTCTTCTCCGGCAAAACCACATCAAATGCAACATCACCGATCCAGACAAAACACGTCCGGGTAGGCTTCACACACAATGCCTATGCCCGTACTTACGATTCCGGGCTCTACATGCAACACAAGGGGGACTATTCCCGTCAACCCCAAGGAACACCACGCACTCACCGCATACTCGCGGGAGCGGGATTCCCTATGCAGAAAGAAAGAGCTTCAAGCGCTCGAGTTGAGAATCGTTACCCTTGTAGTCCGTTTTGGCACCATGGAAAAACTACGCTGTTAGAACTCTTCGCAATGACCTTCCCTCCACGGATCCGCTCTCCGATTTTTAAACGGTACTCCGATGCTCCGCCGGCGGCCGGAAACCTCCTTCTTATTCCTCTCCTCTCTCACTTTGGAAGGGGAGAACTTTGGAGAGAAAAATGAGGGAATAACTCCCTATTCCCGGCCTTAACAGAGCAGGGTTAAATCTGGGCCATCGGATCCTAATTAAAGAAAATGAATGGCCCGGATCTGCACAAAATTCCCCAGACCTGGGCCGCACACGGCTTGGCACACGGCCGTGTCCATGGCCGTGTGCCTCGATCCAGGCACGATCGTCGAACTGAGAAACGCACACGGGCCAAGACACGCCCGTATCTGACCTGACACGCCCGTGTCGGGTTCCTCGACACGCCCGTGTTCGTGGGCGTGTTACGCATAACCGTCACGGCAACGGTCACGACCCATCAGGACACGGGTAGGGACACGGGTTGACACACGCCCTTGTCGGATGACACGCCCGTGTCATCTGGCCGTGTTCCTGGCCGTGTCCTTCTCGGGTTGAAAACGACCAAAAAATCACCAGCCAGACACGGCCTTGGACACGCCCGTGTCCTAGGCCGTGTACCCCTACAGGCACCAAAAACTCTTTTTCCGCGACCGACTCGCACACAAAATTCGGGGCGTTACAAATCTCCCCCACTTAAGGAATTTCATCCCGAAATTAAGCAAAGGTACACAAAAGCTAAATGATACCTGAGTGGAATAACTCGGGGTATTCCTCCAACATAGCTTGCTCTCGCTCCCAAGAAAGCTTCTCACGTCCGTAATTATCCCAATGGACTTTAACCATTCGGACCTTCTTGTTGCGGATTCGTTTGACTGCAACATCTTCAATTCGCACTGGCTTGACCCTTGTTGTTAACTCATAGTCAACCGGTACCTGATTGTCCGCAACGATCTGCGAAGGCTCTTGCACTGCCTTACGCAACACCGATACGTGGAATACATCATGCAGCCCACTCAACTCCGTCGACAGCTTTAATCTATACGCCGCCTCGCCAACACGCTCCAGGATTTCAAATGGTCCAAGGTATCTCGGACTCAGCTTCTTCAAGCGTCGAACCCGCGATACACCCTTGAACGGCTTGATCTTCAAATATACCATGTCGCCAACGTTGAATTCCACATTTCTATGTTTGGCATTGTAATACTTTGACTGTCTATCCTGAGCAATCTTCAGCCTTTCCTGAATTGTCCGTATCATTGAAGTGGCATCTTCCACCGCTTGACGTTTATACAACTTTGATTCGCCTGCCTCCAACCAAGACAACGGCGTACGACACTTCTTTCCGTACAAGGCTTCGAAAGGCGCCATTCCAATGCTTGCCTGAAAGCTGTTGTTGTAGGCAAACTCCACCATATACAGGTGATTCTCCCAATGCTTCCCGAAATCTAGGACGCACATGCGAAGCATGTCCTCCATAGTCCTGTTGACTCTCTCGGTTTGGCCATCTGTCTGCGGGTGAAATGCTGTGCTGAACTTTAGCTTAGTACCCAACAAACCATGCACCAACCTCCAGTCATTTGACGTGAAGCGTCCATCACGATCACTAACAATACTTCTAGGCACACCATGCAATTGTACAATATTATCCACGTAGAGTTTGGCTAACTTTTCCACTGGATCCTCCTTTCTCACTGGGATAAAGTGCGACACTTTTGTCAATCTATCTACGACCACCCAAATGGCGTCATTTCCTTTCTGCGACTTCGGCAAACCGTGCACAAAATCCATAGATATATCGTCGAACTTCCATTCTGGGATAATTTCTTCAACACCATGTGTAAATGCTTGTGTAAATGCACAAGTACGACACTTGACCACATAAAGTGCCACATCCTTCTTCAAACCCGGCCACCAGAATAATTTCTTCATGTCTATATACATCTTAGTGCTTCCCGGGTGGATTGAGTACTTGGTATGATGAGCCTCATACATCAACTCCTCCCGAATATTATCCGCACTAGGAACGCATAGACGACTGTCCTTCCTTAGCAACCCATCTTCAACCACAAACTGGGAATTTGACCCATCCAAAGCTTCATCCAAGATTTGCTTCATGCTGCTATCCTGAACCAAATCCCTCCGAACTCTATCCGCTAGGTCACATTGCACCTCTGTCCAAAACAGTTTTGCCTCGTCACTTGACTGCTTATCGATGCAAGATATTTCCAATGCCTCCAACTCTTGGACCAATCTCTCATCATGTACTGATAACCAATTGGCTTGTGCGGGAATCTTACGACTCAACGCATCCGCCACTGCATTTCCCTTCCCAGGCACATAGTGTATCTTAAAGGTTTAGTCCCCTAAGAACTCCATCCACATCCTCTGCCTCATGTTCAAATCCTTTTGGTCCAATAGGTACTTCAAACTCTTATGATCGGTGTAAATATCGACCTTCACACCGTACAGATAGTGCCTCCAAAGCTTAAGAGCAAATATCACGGCCGCTAACTCTAAGTCGTGGATCGGATAATTCCTCTCATGAACCTTCAGTTGTCGTGAACCATAAGCTATCACTCTCCCATGTTGTAGCAGAACACAGCCCAAACCACTGCCCGAAGCATCACTATAGATCTCGAACCCTTCGGTTCCACTTGGCGAACATAAATTGGGCGCCGTAGTCAACCGCCTCTTCAATTCTTCAAAAGCCTGTTCGCACTCCGGAGACCACACAAACTTCTGATCCTTTCTTGTAAACGTCGTGAGTGGTAGTGCTATCCGCGAGAAGTTCTCTACGAAGCGCCTGTAGTGGCCAGCAAGCCCCAGAAAACTCCGGACCTCTGCCACCATAGTCAAAGTAGGCCACTCCCGTATCGCCACTATCTTCGCCGGATCCACAACTATTCCTTCTCCACTGACAACATGACCAAGGAACGCTATCGAGGATAACCAGAACTCACACTTGGAGAACTTTGCATACAACTGTCTTTTCCTCAATGTCTCCAACACCATGTGTAAATGCTTGTAATGATCCTCCTCGCACCGCGAATACACCAGGATATCATCGATAAATACTATCACAAACTGATCCAGGTATTCTCTGAACGTCCTATTCATCAGATCCATAAATACGGATGACGCATTCGTCAACCCAAACGGCATAACAGTGAACTCGTAATGCCCAAACCGCGTACTAAATGCTGTCTTTGGGATGTCGCTCTCCCTTATCCTCAACTGATAGTAACCGGACTTCAAATCTAACTTCGAATATACAGTTGATCCAACCAGCTGATCAAATAGATCGTCAATCCTCGGGATTGGATATTTGTTCTTCTCCGTAAGTTTGTTCAATTCCCGATAATCGATACAAAGCCGCAAGCTCCCATCTTTCTTCTTAACAAAGAGAACTGGTGCGCTCCAAGGTGACGAACTTGGACGCACATAACCTTGCTCTAGCAACTCTTGCAGTTGCACCTTCAACTCTGCCATTTCTCTTGGGGCTATCCTATAGGGGGAGCATGACACCGGTTTGGCACCCGGTACCAGCTCTATAGTAAAGTCTATCTCCCGCTGAGGAGGGGCTCCTGGGAGATCATCTGGAAACACATCAGGATACTCGGACACAACTGGGATGTTGCCCAAACTAGGTTTAGGCGTCGCAGTCTGCACTAGAGTGACATACAGTTCTGCCCCAGACCGAACTTCCTTGAACACCTGAAGGGCCGATATCAGAACTTTCCCTGACCCCTTCATGACCGCAAAAGTAGTCTCCCGTTCAGTGTCCAGACCCAACTTGACTTCTTTACGGTTGCAATCAATACATGCACTCTGCTCCGAGAGCCAATCCATACCGAAAATTACGTCGAACTCCACTAATGGTAGAACCAACGCCCGCAAATCAAACTCCCGGTCTCCAATCCGAATCTTCACAACACAAATCCTATCCGCACACATTGAGCACCCATTAGGCAACAACACATCCAACTTGTTTTCTGCCATCGAGAACGGAACTCCGATGCGCGATATAAACTTTTCAGACAAGAAGGAATGTGATGCCCCCGTATCAAAAAGGGCTCTCGCCGGAAACCCAAAGATCAACACAAAGCCTAGCACTAAAAAACGTAAGCTAACAAATATGAAGGTAACAACTATAAAAGTTAAACCACTGTAATTTAACTTATACCTGTCACCACGTCTGCTTGCTTAATGGCCTCCTGTAGGCCAAGGTTGTAGACTCTAGGCTGGGCTGGAGCATGATGGGATGCGGTTGACTCCACCGCCTTCCCCTTCTCCTCATAAGTTGCTCCAGGTCTCCTCTCGGACTTTGGACGTCCGCTCCAAAACTCTCGAGCAAAATGCCCCGTCTTCCCGCAATTGTAGCAAGCCCCGGGGACTCGACTTGTAGTTGCCCCCGATGCATCAGCCGAAGGGGCTGAGTTTGAAGTCCTCCGCTTCTTGTTCCATCTGCGGAAACTTGTCTTGTTACTTGGCACCTTGAACTCGGTCTTCCTTTCTCCTGGGTCCCTCTTCTCTTGAACCTTCTTCGCAACCTTTTCCAACGATCGGGCTGAATTGACCAAGGCTAGGAAGCCCTGCGCCTTAGGCCCAGCAAGGAGTAACTGTAAATCGCTGCGAAGACCCTGATAGAATCGGTTGGTCTTCCTCTCTTCTTCTGAAAACATAGCACCAGCATAACGACCCAACCGTGTGAACTCATGCAGATATTCGTCCACGCTTCTGGATCCCTGAGTCAACCCAAGAAATTGATTCTCCATATCCAACCTCTGAGCAGAAGGTACAAATCTGGCTAGGAACAATCTTAAAAATTCCTCCATCGGCACATCCGCAAGCTGCCTTTCCACTAGAAGATGAAACTCCAACTCGTCCCACCACATCCTCACTTCTCCTTCCAAAAGAAAAGTCGCTATGGTGGTCTTCTGCCACTCCTCAGTCATTGTGGCCGTCAACACCCTCTTTATGGAAGAGAGCCAGTCCTCAGCTTGAGTTGGTGTTCCAACCCCATTAAACCTCAGAGGATTAAAGCCCATCACGTGCTTTAGCTGCCTCTCCGTAGTTCTCCTCAGATCTACTAACTCAACTGCCGCACGTTCCACCACTCTCGGCTCTGCCGCCCTAACCGGTTCTTGCTCATTTGCAGGAGGTGCGCGATGCATTTGCCCTGCAGGTTGGGCATTTATCATTGCGAACAAGGCTTCAGCCACCATCCTGATGGTTTCCGCTGAAGGAGGTGTAGCAGGCACGTCCCTTGGTGCACTACTTTCCGCTGATTGCGGACGCTCTGACTGACCAGCACCGCTCCCAGCTGCCTAAATTAGCAAAGACACACGATTAGACAACAAACAAATTGCTAAAAGCAATCATTGGAACACTCAGGTTCCACCAAACAAGTGTATTTTTCATTCCTAGGTGGACATTCATGGGTTCTATTTGATGTTATAACGATGACGCACACATGTGCTCACCACCCCTTAAAAGAATTCGCCCACGAATTCATTTAAGCTTGACCGTAACCAGAAGTCTGATACCAAATTGTAACACCCCCATCCGTCGCATGACATATAACAGAAGGTCCAGCTGGAACCCGACGCCATATACCACAGACAGTCGGAAGGGTTACTAAATGAATAATCAAATCAACCAATTAAGACTACTCGTCCTAATCACATAGCATTCTAGCGGAAGATTTTAAAGTTGAAAGAACCCAAAAATAAATCCATCAAAATGAATGTCCACAGCTACAACAATAGGAATGAAACCCCAAATACACAGAAATAGGTACATGGCCTTATGGCCTTACAAATGTTCACTTCATAAATAGTGTTTTACATACATCGGCTCGCAGGCCGGCCACACATGAAATATATAAATAAAACTATTCTACGGCCTTCTAGGGCCAGCACAGCAACATGGGCTCCAGCCCGCTATTTGGCGCTCGGCTCCGCAGCACCTGCAAGCACATACCACCGCACGGTGGCAAATAAAGCAACGGTCAGCTAAAAGCCGACCAAATTATAATGACCCCACCCCTTACTCGGGACGGCGGTGCTCTTTCCCTGCATAACATTAGCCCAACAATATATATATAGCGCAATTATAATTCGCCACAGGTGTAGGCTCGCACGGCCAAACACCCCGTGCACTCAGGGCGCATTCATGGTGAACCCTGACCCATCAGTGCATTCACCACCACCCCCAGGATGGCAACAACATGTGAGCATTTAGCCTTTCTGACCACCGTCTAAGGCTCCGACTATGCCAACGGCCAGTCCCCATCTTCGGGTCTCTCGCACCGAACCACATAGCCTAGGTCCAATTCCACTTGCCCGTTGCTCACGCCGCATGTCCAATTTAAGGAACTTTGCGCGGGCCAAGCTTCTCTCGGATCCCAAATTTTCCAAAACAATCTCATAACCCAGTTATGATCAAGGCCGGTTCCCAGACCGCCAAGTTAGCGGAACACGTTTCCGCTCAATTTTCCGGGTGCGCCTTGAAGCTAACCTTCAAGGATCCCTGCTGCAATCTACCGCGTGGAAACCCGAAAAATCCAAAGCACAGAGTCTTCTCCGACAAAACCACATCAAATGCAACATCACCAATCCAGACAAAACACGTCCGGGTAGGCTTCACACACAATGCCTATGCCCGTACTTACGATTCCGGGCTCTACATGCAACACAAGGGGGACTATTCCCGTCAACCCCAAGGAACACCACGCACTCACCGCATACTCGCGGGAGCGGGATTCCCTATGCAGAAAGAAAGAGCTTCAAGCGCTCGAGTTGAGAATCGTTACCTTTGTAGTCCGTTTTGGCGCCATGGAAAAACTACGCGGTTAGAACTCTTCACAATGACCTTCCCTCCACGGATTCGCTCTCCGATTTCGAAACGGTACTCCGATGCTCCGCCGGCGGCCGGAAACCTCCTTCTTCTTCCTCTCCTCTCTCACTTTGAAAGGGGAGAACTTTGGAGAGAAAAATGAGGGAATAACTCCCTATTCCCGGCCTTAACAGAGCAGGGTTAAATCTGGGCCATCAGATCCTAATTAAAGAAAATGAATGGCTCGGATCTGCACAAAATTCCCCAGACCTGGGCCGCACACGGCTTGGCACACGGCCGTGTCCATGGCCGTGTGCCTCGATCCAGGCACGATCGTCGAACTGAGAAACGCACACGGGCCAAGACACGCCCGTGTCTGACCTGACACGCCCGTGTCGGGTTCCTCGACACGCCCGTGTTCGTGGGCGTGTTACGCATAACCGTCACGGCAACGGACACGACCCATCAGGACATGGGTAGGGACACGGGTTGACATATGCCCGTGTCGGATGACACGCCCGTGTCTTCTGGCCGTGTTCCTGGCCGTGTCCTTCTCGGGTAGAAAACGACCAAAAAATCACCAGCCAGACACGGCCTTGGACGTGTCCTAGGCCGTGTACCCCTACAGGCACCAAAAACTCTTTTTCCGCGACCGACTCGCACACAAAATTCGGGGCGTTACATAGTAGATGCAAATCCTTTGAATGTATTTGTAGACATTTTTTTAAAAATTTAAATGAATATATACTAAAGCAACTGAGATAATCTTTTGATCAAGTTGTTAACCTTTTATTGATTAATGTCCTCTAGATTATCCAAATAATAGTCAACCTGTCTCTATACTAATTTAAATAGGAGACTAGTTACTTAATACCTTAGAGTTTTCTCTAGGGGGGTGAATAGAGATTAAAATCTTGTTTCAAATACTTAGCTTAATTCACAAAATTTGGATATACATTAACAATAAACCAGAAATAGATGCAGGTAAATAGAATCATAACACATAATTATAAATAAACACAAAAACATTGAAGAGAAAAAGATTATAGTGGTTCCCCCTCAATCTGGGTACATACACTCTTCTACCCCTTTGATTGGAATTCACTATCATAATGTCTGAGTCTTTTGATCTGGAGACTCTTAGAATCAACACTAGATCTTTTGATAAATATATCTTGAAATAATACAATATGAGTCTTTTCTCAAGGAGACTCTTAGAACCTCTCACTGAATCTTTTGAAAATCGATTCTGAAAACCCTTTTCACAAAGTATATGTAGAAAATGAAAGAAGATTTGTGATATAATTAATCTTTTCTCTGTGTCCTCTCGGCAGATTTCTGAGGACTAGAAGTGATTATATTTAGAACTTCTGATGAATCTCTGAATATCAAAATCACAACGATTATGAGCTATGTTCCCAGATTATCCTAGAATTTTCTCTGAATCTTTTGTAATTTCCTCTTGAGAAGAAGAACTAATTCTCTTTAGCAGATTCAGAAACATTCTAACAATAAACTGATCTATGTAAGAAATTCAATTACTAATGATGATATTTCAAACTCTCTGTCAAAATCAATTTATCCTGATCTGATATGAATTTCTTGATCGTCTATAGGTGGTGATTGATGTAAGAAATCAATGATAATTCATGATCCTGTCTTTCTCATCTCTTCTGTAATATTATCTCGCTCTCTCGCTCTCTCTCTCTCTCTCTCTCTCACACACACACACACACACACACACACACACACACACACACACACACACACACACACACATGTTGAAACCAAAAATCGGTCTCTGTGGAGTTTGACCCCTGGGGAAGGGGTGATCACACACTTACTTCTCTCTCACAAGCCAAACAACTAAAATACTTGGCACAAGGAATAGACCCAAGGCTGTAGCACGGAGGTCCCACCACACACCCAAAAGATCTTAGAGCGCTTCCCCTCATTAGCAAAGTGCTGAGCTAAGGATACCTCAGAATGCGCAAGAAGACCAGGGCACAAGTTAGCATGCCTTCTAAGGTACCCCCTTGGGTCTATTTATAGTTTTTTGAAAATGGTTTGCAAATAACATACCTCTGCTGTTCCAAATAGCTACATGCATGCCAATGAGAGTAGAATGGCAAGAATACATCAATGTACGAGTGGTCCACAAAATTCCACTCGCTTGGGGTGGCGAGTGCTTGATGTGGCTGGCCTTGCTACCTCCTCGAGGGCCAGGGCGAGTGCGGGCCCAACCTACCCCGCTCGCCGGCTACCTGCTGAGATGCCATGGGTGAGTGCGAGCCCGCCTGATCCACTCGCCCCTTCTATACTACCCCCAACCCAGGCGAGTCGGGCAGCCTGAAAGATACTTGGACACCTCCTGACTCGCCGGGAGCTTGGACTGCGCCAAAATGGCTAATCGGTCTCTCGCTGATGCCACTCCATGGATACAGGGTTGTACACAATCCCCGCTCTTTGCGAGATTACGCCAAACTCAGAGAGAAACATGCAACCCCAAGAGATCGGCAAGTGGGTCAGTGAGTCCAAGGGAATATGTTGGTGGGAACCACCAGCAGCTATATATATGTGCCTGCATACCTGGCCGACATTTGACATTCCCCTTACTCTGACCTTGTCGGGATGCGTCTTTACAAAGAGCTCCAAGAGAGGTTTGATCGTACTCGTAGGCTCCACGTCGCTCGCATAACCAGCCTAGTCGCTGTCACCCCCAACACTTTACTATGTGAGACTCCCAATCCTCAGCCCGCCAAAAGGGCCAAGTCAGTCCCAAAAAACTGCCGAGTCAGTCTATCGCGACCAGACTTGCACCCCTGACCATGGACACGCTTCTTCGACTGGGCGAACTCTTGGGCAAAGGGGAAAGGGGATCATTGAGATTCCTCTAGACCCGTACAACCATCAGACCGACGTTGAGGCCTCCATGCCACGAGTTGACTCCCCCGCGATGATTTGTGGCCTAAAACTCCGCCTACTAGCCAGCGAGACCATCTCCCCCATTCGGGACCACATGGCTGGACTCACTGGGGTCGAATTCGCCAGCCCGCGTACCTTCTCGGAAGCCCACACCCGCGCCTGCACTCATAGGGGATGTGCCGGAGACATCCCTATTCCGAGCTTCATGCACATTTCCCCTAGATCCCAACTTCTGGGTTGCGGAAAGAACCTTGCCTTTCCCCCTACCTACACCTTATAGGGGCAGTTGAGTTCATCCTGTATGCTCTACTTTCATAGGACCATCTTGCATAGTTTTTTTGAAGCACTCGCCTTCTATACATTTATCTTGGTTCTTTTGCTGATCTTCCCGGCCAATCTGAAGCTGAAGAGTCTTCTGAGCCAGCCCAACAATCTCCACCCCCTTCCCCCAATACGATAGAGAACTTCCTAGACATCTCGCTAGACTCCGCCGAGCTGAGGAAGCGAGTCATTGAAGTATTCAAGAAGCAGGCGCGCGCGCTGCGCAGAATGAATGAGGAGAATGATCTCAACAAGCAGAGGCTGCTGGCGCTGGAGCGGGACTACATGCTGCTCGCAGATGAGGTGAAGTGAGACTCAGCAAGTGCGATGACTTCCCCCACCCCACTCATGTACACGATCAGCGAGAACATGCGGTTCATCTACCATAATCTGGAGTTGGTCCACGAGTTCAACAACCTGCGCCGACCTCTGGGGATGGGGACACGAGGCTGGGGTAGGTGGAAATGGCACCCTAGTTGAGCCTACCGGCACTTGCCCCCAGCCCCCAGCTCACACGCAAAGAAATAACTTCCCCTTCTTGCTGTACTTTCTTTTTTGAACTACGAGGACCCTTGTCTGTAATAACATGGAACATTTTTAGAGTTCTATTTATAGATTTTGCATAATACTCCATGCTTTAGATTCAGCTCACCATAGGATAGAATAAGTCATAGGGGTCGGCAAGTCAGGGTCGGCGAGCCAGACTGACCGGTCGGCTCGGCCATTAATTCGGTTTTTTATAAATAGGCCCCCTCACGAACCACCAGACTATCGCCTTTATTGCTGACTCTTACTCCCCTCTTATTGCCCTTCTCTCCACCTCGCCTCACGCCATAATCATTGAAACTATGGGCAAAATGCAACCCGATGCTGACGGGAGGTCAAAAAGTGCTCGACAATTTGCCGAGTATAGCTTTTATGAGCGAAACACCAGCGAGCAGGAGCTCGCCGAGTTCACTGCCGACTACGTCCCCGTGGGATTCTCTATGCGCCGACCCGCGACAGACAAGGCCATCAACTAATTCTATGAGAATGAGCTCGTCTTCCCCATTTCGCACTTCGAGGTGGGGTTATGCCTCCTCCTATTGCCAGAGGTCTGCCAAATCTTGAATTACAACGGGGCGGTCCCCTCCAAACTGAACCCGAATTCCTTCGCCATGATGGTGGCATTGGACTGTTACCTCTGCCGAGAGCGGATAGAGTTCAACCCGAAAGTATTCAAAAAACTCTTCATCTACTGCACGACCAATATTGGGGTTGCCTTCCTGGCTGCCTCACAGTTCAAGGTCTATGAGACGGCTAACAAGAACCACAACTAGTTCTCCAAGCTCATCTTCATCAAGGGTGAGCTCGGCATCATACCCTTCTCGCCTTTATAGAGGAGCGAGGAGGTGTACTGGCCCCTGATAGTGACGGGCAACGATGCCGAGCTCCACAAGTTCTTCCTCGGCAAGGACTTCGAGGTCGCCTTCCTTCGAATGCGCCTCGACTCACTTCTCATGGTTCCGCCCGGCGAAGGTATAGATCTTCCCCTATTTCCTCAATAGCTCGCTTACATTCAATAATGATTTTCTAGCTCCCAAGTTCTTTATGTAGAGGAGTGGCTGATTCCCGAGCACCAGTCGTTTGCGGACTCTGGACTCTATCCGGACCCACTCGTGCCCATGCGGGCAGCCGCAGCAGCCTGCCAGAGCGAGATGGGGTCTGGTAAACCTTCCTCTAGCAAGAAGCGACCCGACCCCGTGGGATCCAGCTCAACTCGTTGCCTTACACTTCCAAAAAAGATGAAGAAGGCTATGTCAGTCTCTAGGGGAGAACAATAACAACAACATCAAATATACCTGAGCTCCCAGAGACCATGCCGGAGAAGTCGCCAGAGGACTAGGCTGGAGGCGACCCGCCTGCCTCCAACACTTCCGAGGAGTTCACTATCTTCAAGTCGGGCCTGCCGAAAGACCACCAGAACTTTTGTCTCGGCGGGAAGATCCAGGACCGGCTCGGCGTGCCGATGGTCTAATGGGATAAGCAGGCTCACCAAGTCTCCATCTCCTCAATCTATCCTTATTGTTCGGAATGCCACCCTCCCAGTGGGCACGCCTATGCCCTAGGGTTTGGGCTGTATGGCCGTGAGGATGCTGTAACCTATAATGGCATGAGCCTCCAGCGGCTCGCCAATGAGAGCTCGCGAGCTCAAATATGCGCTCTAGAGCTTGCGCATATGTCGTCTCGCCACAACTTCCAGCTCAGCCGCGACTAGGCGAAGGCGGAGCAGGAGCGGGATGTCAGGAAGGATGATGCCACCGACCTGGCAAAGTGGCTTAAGATTGCCGAGAGCCTCGTCGCCAAAGCTACCAGTGGGGTGGTAAGTATCGGCTGACCCCTTCTCATTTTTTACTTTGGTTTCCCGCAAATTCCTATCTTTTCTTGCCTGACAGGAAGCCAAGACTGTGGACCACATGTGTGCTCACACATCTGAGCTGGAGGAGAGGAACAAGGTGCTGGAGGAGCAGAACAAAGGCCTCCAAGGCGAGTTCAACCACCTTGTGGACATCGGCCTCCTCCCCTCTGGCGGCGAGCTGGGCAGCCCAGTAGAGAGACCAAAGATCTTCACCGAGCCCGAGGTCGCAAAAAGCTGCGCGTCAACTCCATCAGTACCGCCGACTTCACCCTACAAGTCAAACGAGATATGCGGGTGCTGACGCAAGGCTGCGAGGAGATGACTACAAGGGACTTGATGCCAGAGCTGTTCTCCCCTCCCACTTCCACCCCGGCAAGAAGGAAGACAACTTTGAGTCGCTCTTTAAGGGCATCGCCAGCTATAATAGTGACAATTCTGGAGGGGAGGGCGAGAGCTAGATAACTTTTTTTTTCTTTGTAATGATCTCCCCCCCGCCAATTTTGTAATCTCGGCGAGGCGAGCCCCCTTACTGTAATCAAATGTATATTTAATGAAACATCATTTTACCAAATCTTCCTTCTCTTTTCTGTCTTTATATTCTGAGTTGCACTCGCACGTGTGCCACCTCTTCCTTGTGTGAATTCACTAGGATAACATTCACCATTAGAATGTAGTTGAGTTAGGGTACGTACCACCGAGGAGGCCCAGTGATCTCTCCGAACCGATACCACCAGGAGGTACACCACTCACCGCGCTGGCCCCATGAACACTCAGCTCGCCTGTGAGATCTCTCCTTTTTAGAAACTTTTTCAAAGTCCGAAATTTCTTCAAAAATTTCAAAGTAAAATCACCATGGGATGGAGCATAGTTGCCGAGCATAGCCTCGACACGCCCTTCTGCTGAGATCTCAGTTCGCCATCTGTGACCCTACCGTGCTCAGATAGTGCCACCCCCATGGTAGATGCCGAGATCCCGTCTCGCCACCTCCAGCTCATCCAAAGATTGTTTGGCCTCATATTACCCCAGCCTCTGTCCCAAGCAACTTCAATTGCCTGGTGGTGATTGGCAAAACCAGCCCGGGACTTCAAAATAGAGCAATAATGATGTTCATCGAGGATCCTGGCCCTGTCAGCTAGATGGAAGCCTGACAACGGGAGCATCTAAAGACTTAACTCTAGGGTTATAATAATATCCATCGAGGATCCCTGTCATGCTAGATAGATGGAAGCCTGAGAGTGGGAGCATCTCGAGACCTAACCCTAGAGCAAGAATGACGTCCATCGAAGATCCCGGCCCTGCCAGCTAGGTGGAAGCCTGACAATGGGAGCATCTCGAGACTTAAATCTAGGGTTATAACGATGTCCATCGAGGATCCCGACCCTGCTTGTTAGATGGAAGCCTGACCGCGGGAGCATCTCGAGACCTAACCCTAGAGCAAGAATGACGTCAAACGAGGATCCCGACCCTGCTAGCTAGGTGGAAGCCTGACAGTGGAAGCATCGCGAGACTTAACTCCAGGGTCATAACGATGTCCATCGAGGATCCCGACCCTACCAGCTAGATGGGAGCCTAACCACGGGATCATCTCAAGAACTAACCCCAGAGTAAGAATGACGTCCATCGAGGATCCCAGCCCTGCCATCTAGGTGGATGTCACAACCTGCATTTTTCAGCGCCATTAAAGATATATCAGAGTAAGGAAAAAATGCGAGTCATGATGCCACGTCAGTAGGTGATAACTGTGGACGCTCAGGCATAACTCCTACTTAACCGTGGAGAAAGATCTTTATGTTGTTTAAAGGCAAAACCAGTTTAAGTGTAGTAGTTAGCTGTATTCCCCGGCTTAGTGGCTCATCTAGTCCACAAGGAAAAAAGTTATAAGCTGCGAAAAATACTTCCTTTACAAGGTTAGACATCCTACATGAGTTAAAAGGTCCCCAGAGGACACCTCATGGTATGTAAGTTATTTGTTTATAATATGAATAAAAACATATTTTTACCGTCATTAAATATAGTGATTTAGCATTTTAAAACATGCAATGTGTGAGATAGTAATACTAGTTTTTATACTTGAAAATACCTATCATGAAATCCTAGCACAAAACATCCCAGAGAGCAAGTAATCCAAATACACAGAAAGAAAACCAAGCAGCTAGCAAGCATCCAAAATCAACAATCCCGTGGGCGTCAATAAACTGACACGAACCCACATAAAACAAAGTATGTTTGAACTAGTAAAGAAACAAAAACAACAGTTTACCTTACTACGACGAGACAAAAATCACAGCCAACACGGTTGCTCAAGTACTCCAAAACAAGCACAGTAATCAGCTACAGCACTGGACCCGAGGCATTCCAATGATAGAACACCTCAGGAAGAATGTATAAGTGATGGCAGAAGTAAGCCGACAGTAAACAAAGTCAAGGTGTACCAACCCGAGACCAAAGGATAACTACCTAAATAAAGTACAGCAGTAAGGTATAAAAGTCAAAAAACACTTACGTGAAATGTCACGTACAACAAAAGTAACCCAAATGCACAAGACTATTAGGGGAAAAAATTCACGATTAAATAATCAGGAAGAAGGCAAAACTTTATTAGCCACATGTGGTCAACTACACCAAAAACAAAACAGGCAAGGTGGTCAACTCATCTGGACGCACCCCCATGATATATTAATCCGTCATAAATGCGGGGGAGACTGGATACTCCACCATACACTGCAAAAGCTCAAATACCCAGTAGATTCCCACAAGGTACTAACAGAGAGATCAATGTTGTGGCAGTGGATTCGCCCACAGATAACACCAGCAACGAAGAAAATCATGAAGTCACACCCCATAACGACCCGAGTTTAGAGCTCAGGGGTACACAGGAAGAATGTATAAGTGATGGCAGAAGTAAGCACAACCAAGGTGTACAACCCGAGACCAAAGGATCGGGAAGGTATAAAAGTCCTAGAGGCAACAAAAGTTGCACAAGACTCTTAAATAATCAGGAAGAAGGCAAAACTTTATTAGCCCATGTGGTCACTACACCAAAAACAAAACAGAAGGTGGTCATCGGACGCACCCCCATGATATATTAATCATGAAGAAATCCATGATTTAAATCTCAAGACAACATTGGCACATCAGATTCTACAAGAAAATTCTAGATTTGAAGCGGTTGATCAACCCTTAGGAAGCACTTACAATCCTAAATAAACTCTAATGTGTTCTACATGAGAGTTGAGGAATGGTAATAAGAGTGAGATTTAACCACATCATCAAAACATGTAGCACTTAACAAGGTTAGGTGGCAAAATTAAGAACATCAAAATTATAAGTGGAATTAGACAAGTGATCTAAACAGCACTATATTCAGCAAGTTATTAAAAATCATGATAACAAGAAGTTAGAAATTTCTACAAATCAGGATAAAGAAGGGAAGAGAAGGAGGAAACCATCACTTGCCTTGGTTTTACCAGAGAAGACTACCAAATCTCACCTCAGCGTAGATCAGGACCAAGATAGATAAGGGAAATAAAAATCTAACAAGAATGGCAAAAAATAGGAGTTAGGGCCGAAAACCCTACCGAGAAAATCTCAGGGAATGGGGAAGATTTTACCGCGATGGTGTAGCTCTCGTTGAGAACTTTTAGGATCTACAATCAATTTAGGATTTCGAGCACCAGAGCACCGTCGGCGGCCACCGAAAGAATCGCGGAAAACTTTCTCTCTCTCTCGCTCACGCCGCTCTGGTTCAGGAAGAAGGAAGAAGATCAGTCTAAGGGGGAGAAGAGAAGTACATATATATATAGATAAGGTATAATTAAAATAATTTTATAACATTTCTAAGAAAGGAACCAGGAATGAGGGTTAGCTGGACCAGACATCTCGAGAAGAAGCCATGAATTTCTCGAGTGGAAGAAAATATTTCTCGAGTAGAATATATTTCTCGGGAATTGGAAGGAAGATTACTCGAGTAGAGGAAGCAGGTTTCTCTAGTAATCAAGATGATATTTCTCGAGTACAAGAGGAATTACTCGAGAACTTAAGGAAACACCACTCGAGAACAACGAACCCAGTTCTCGAGTACAGAGCCACAACTTCTCGAGAACAAGGGAAGTTCTCGAGTACAAGCGAATCTTCTCGAGAACAAGAAGGGCAGTTCTCCAGAATAAGATGGCCTTTTCGAGAGCAAGAGCATATCTCGAGTACAAAAGAAGATTTCTCGAGTACTAGATAACCTACTCGAGAAGTAAAAAAGGACTTCTCAAGAGCATGACTGCATACCTCGAGAACAATAGGGTACTTCTCGAGAACAACAGAGTACCTCTCGAGTACAACATGAGCATTACTCGAGTACAAAAAATGGACCTCTCGAGAACTAGAAGCATTTCTCGAGAGCTAGAGGAATTTTCTCGAGCACAAGAGAAGGCATTTCTCGAGAACAGATATAGACTTCTTGAAAATAAGGAGGAAGAGCAATCCCATTCGACGAATTCTATTCGAAATTCGTTGAACACTAAACCAAAAAGTTCGGCATAGTCAAACCCAGAACAGTTCGACGCTTCGTCGAATGCCCCAAAATTCGTCGAACGCCTCTGTTCGATGAAAACCTACCCTAGAATCTGACGCACCATTCTTGAGACGCTATCATTAAATGCTTACACAAGCAAAAAAACCATCACAAAGATCCAAACATGCACCGAGACTCCAAAATTTTCTGAACATAATAAAACTGGACAAGTCTAAAGCCTCAAAACTTCATCCATTATATCAAGGAAAGCATTTAATCCAATCAAAATCCCAAAATTCGGTCAAACAGACTCAACAAAAGCAAAAATGAACAAATGTTGCAGCGCCATCTACAAAACGTAACAAGTGGGTAACGCCCCGACGTCATAAAAATGACAACAACAAATCAACTAATAATGTCGAAAAATCGGGAGCGTTATAGTCACACCCCCTAAAAAGAAGTTTCGTCCCAAAACTTATCATAACATTAAAACCAAATCAAAATGAAAAATCCAAATATTACTAGAAACCTGAAGACATACCTGAACTAACCGAAGAGATGCTGATGAGATTCTCTCTGTTGAATTTTCTCAAAGTGGTCAACGAGATAGTCTAACGCCAAATTAATATCCTCAGAAATATCAAGATCCCACCTTGATCATGCGGAAACCAGGAAGGCTAGCTCAACAACCAAAAACAACCACAGGGGCAAGTAGATCATATATTTATTTATTCTTTACAGAGCGAGGTATACATGGCGAGACATGATTTCGCCAGTACACAGGAACAAAAAAAATTACAAGTAAAATAATTCGAGCGGACAGAACTAGAGACCGCCGAGATCGCCCATTCCGCCAAAGTCGTCGAGGCCGCCCGAACTGCTGCTGCTGTTAGAAGACGAATAGAGCACGGAGTCCGCCGAGACCGCGAGGTCGCGCAGACATGCCGTTATTCGCTGACTGCTACAAGCGGCTGCTGAACTGAAGAACAGACCGCCTATCCGCCCGAGTCCGACGAACATGTTATTGAACTTGGAAAATTGAAGCAGAGAAACTGACATGCTGCAGAAGCAACCTGCTGAGACCGCCGATCGAAACATCAAACTTCACTAATGATGACAGCAGTCAAAGACAAACTCCTAGCTCCTCAGTGTTAGCTTCGCAACCTGCAAACAACAAACAGTTCTCTCTTCAACCCGCGGGGACAGGAAAAACCAGACCGCAACATTTAACCAAGACTCAACTTACTCATAAATTATAAATATACCTATTTTTATGTACATTAATTAAATATTTTCATTTATTTTTGTCATTTTTACTTGTTTTTATTCAATAAAATGCTCCAAATTTTTGTAAATATTTTACTAACTTGTTTTGTTTTATTTTTCAGGAAAAAAATAAAAATCTGCAAAAAATTATCAAGTCACGCCCGTGACTTATTAATCACGCCCGTGACCAGGCCGTGATTCGTCAAACCCGTGGAATCAGTGATCTTTAAAGCGAAATTTCAGATCGACGATTTCCGATCGACGATTTCAGCTCGACTTTCTGTTCGACGATTCTCCGGCAGCTTGATGATCAAAGACGTGCCCGACGAATTCCGCTCGACGATCATCGACACGCCCGGCCACACGCCCGTGTCAATCCGACACGGGGCATGTCCCAAGCCCGTGACCACTTCAGCAAGCTCGACGAAAATTCTGCTCGACGTTTTCAGCTCGACGATCGTCGAATCCCCGACACGCACAGAGTCACGCCGTGACCTGGGGCGTGAATCCTCCACCTGGCTGACAAAGACCCGCACTCGACAATCTTCCCGCTCGACGATCGTCGAACCCATTTTTCTGCTCGACGATTTGTTCTGCTCGACGATTTGTCCTGCTCGACGATATTTCCTGCTTGACGATCTTCCTGCTCGACGATCATCGAACTCCTCGACATTCGCGCTCGACGATTTTTCAACTCGACAAGACCCGTTGACAGCTCAGACCCGCTCCCAGATATACCTCCCCGACAAGCCGAGAGTCACGCCCGTGACCTGGGGCGTGACAAACGCGAGACCGACACGTGTCCAGCCTGAAGTCAACTTTTCCGTCAAATCGTCGGCCGCCATCGCAAACTGTAGTGACACGCCCGTCGACACGCCCGTGTCAGGGGGCGTGTACTTTGATTTTTTGTCTCTATAAATACCAGCTTGCTGTAAGAGTTTCTGTTCCCTTTTTTGAACCATTTTGCTTTGGGAGGTGCTGCCTAGATGTATTCCAATGTTATGTAAGGGATATTTTCTCCCCCTCTACTTAGTTTTTGTTTTTGTTCTTTTGTAACTCTTGTTTCAGCTTAATAAAATGTTATATTTTTGTCTCCTTATGTTATGTTGGAATGGATCTAAGCCCCTCTTTATGCAATCTTATTTATGCTTTGTTTAAGCTTTATTTTCTTGTCTTTTTAATACGTGTGTGTGTGTTTATGAGTTTAGTTTTATACTTAATAGTTTTCATAATTTTCATAGTTTAGTTTTTAGTGCTTTCTATTTCATTTTTATGAGGTTATAAAGGTATTTGAAAAGTGGTTTTCATCTTCCTTTAACTTAGTTTTTTTTAGGTTTTAAAACTTTTTGTTCTTTTTCTGTTTTATTTCCACTTTTTAAGCTCCTTTATAAAACCATAAGAATGAAAATCTCATCGTTTTAATTTTCAACTCTTCTTATTTTTGCTTTCTTTTCAAAATCTTTTTGCTCCTTTAAATTTTTCGTCTTCTTTTTACACATTTCTACCGCATTCTAGCGGTAGAAATGTAATTGTTTCAATTTTCTGAGCACTTCCATTTTTACGTTTATTTGCAAACTTTTTTTGCTCGTTTAATTTTTATTTTAACTTTTTATGCATTTCTACCACATTCTAGCGGTAGAAATGTAGTTATTTTATTGTTTTGATAACTTAGTTTTTTTTTCAATTTCTATTTTGTGCGCATTTATTTCCGCCTACTCGTTAAGAGTTAAATGACGCATTGTTTTATTTCATTTCAGTAGAGAGTGTGCAGTGTGTTTACTTTCCTACAGTGTGCGTGCATTTTCACTTATGTCGAAAGAGTGTGTGCGTGAGTTTTACTTTCTGTCGAGTGTGTGCGTGTGTTGCATTTATTTAGTCCTACTCGTTTGAGTAGGACCCGCTTTCTTTCTCCGGCACACGCATTTGCGCCGGGACTCGCATTTTATTGCTTTCATTTCAGTCCTACTCGTTTGAGTAGGACTTACAATTTTTTGCTTTCCTTTACAGTTTTCTTCAGTCCTACTCGTTTGAGTAGGACTTGCAATTTTCTGCTTTATTTTCCTGCTTTCATTTACTACTTTCTTTTACCGCTTTCTTTAATGCTTTATTTTCTGCTTTTCCCGCAAGACGTCCCCATTCCGATGAGTGACTAACTGTTCTTAGCACTCAGTATCGAAGAGCATTGGGACAAATAAAATAGCTTAAAATAATTAAAGGTCTAATTTTTCTAATTAATTAATTACTTAAGATTTGCCCGGGGTTAACGACGCATAGGACCACATATCGATGTGTGGGCCCTATTTCCGTTATCCATACGCTCGCCGAGAGGCCGTACGTATGGACAGATCACCGCTTGGTAAAGAGAGTTCCGCACTAACCCTCGAGAGAGGAGGCGCACCAACTCTACCTGATTGGGTTCCCCCCCAATAGCGGGGTTCTTAGCGTAATGCGGGCGTTAAGAAGAATCCTTCGTCGGACGAGAGCCCGATCGAATAGTCTTAGCGTTTAGGTGAGCGATATCCCTATAGCTAGGTGAGCTCATTCTAGTGGAACCTCCACGGCCAAGTCTCCGCCTCAATTAATTAGAAATTTAGGATCTCATTTTATTTAAAGTTTATTTTAGTTCGATTTTATGCAATGCTGTCGTGCTAAGCTTTTCATCGGCTCCACCTTATTGCTTTCCTTTTTATGCTTTCTTTTTCTGTCATTTTTTATTATATATAAAAATATAACCCGACAAGTTAATTATCGGTAAAATAATAGTCCCCTCTAGGGAAGAGTAGAAATAATCGAACCGACCCCGAGAACAATACGACCTTGATATTCCACCCGGAATATCCTGTACTACTCACGATAGGTGCACTTGCCTCCTTTCGTTAAAACTCGATCTAACCCGTTTTATATCCAAATAAATAAATACACGCGCCCCGTTTTCTAAATAAAATCACTTCCGCTTTACTTAAATAAAACCGCCGGGTCGTCGCGTGACCTTAAATATTTTTTGAGTTTTAACCTATCAAGTTTTTGGCGCCGTTGCCGGGGACTTGATGCGAAAATATCAACCACTTACTGTTCACTCAGTTACTGTAGATGTGCTAGGGGGGTCTATTTATAGGCATGGTGAGGAGTGTGGTCACCACCCTAGTGAATAGAGTCACCGCCCCAGCCCGCGCGCTAATACAACCCAGTCTGCCAAGTTTGCAAAGACTTGGCCAGACTTCAAACCCGCCAAGCGCTAGGTCAAAGCTAGTCTGCCACCATGCGGACACAATGCCAGTCCGCATAACATAAGCACAGCGCCAGTCCACCCAACATAAGCACAGTGGACACAACCAAAACTCATGCTGCATCAGTCTGCACACAATACGCGGACAAAACGGCAGTCTGGACATCTCGAGAACAATGCCACAGTCCGCCACGAGTCCACGACCAACAGGCACTCCGCCTGATCAACAACGGACTCTGCGGACACTACGAACACCATGGACTTGTCACAGAGAATGACCAAGTCCAGTAGCCCATCAAGCAACTTGCGCGAGCATGGCGGACACAAAAGACCCAGACCGCCAATCACCAGGACAGTCCGCCACAAGGATGTGGCTAACATCCATCGCAACACTGGAGAGCTCGGCAAAAAACCAAAGCCTATCTCCGAAGCCAGTCCGCAAAGGCAGACTCCACGGACGCAAAACAAGTCCGCTACAACACCACAGATACAACTTCCAATTCGTCGGGTTACCCCAAGAACTGGCTACCTGAAAGGCCGCAGATCAAGCTGAGCACCGCCAACAGACCGCCAAATACAGTGCGCTCAGGACGCTCCACTAGATGTCCAAGCCGCAAACACAGGCCGCACAGGCCGATCCACAAGAACAACCAAGCCACCAAGTCCAATCATGTTAGGTCACCCAGGCTGCAACCATCAGTCCGCCGAGGCCGCAGACTCAGACCGCTCAAACTGCTTAGACCGCCCGGCCTGCTCCATCACTCACTTTCACTTCACAAATTTTAACATTCCCCTTGAAGTGAGAAGTGGTGATCAAGCCCAGCAAACCTCGTAACCGTTGAAATGGCCCTTTGATAGTGGCTTTGTGAAGATGTCAGCAAGATTGTCTTGACTCCGAACATGCCCGACCCTAAGAAATCCCTCCAACACCTTCTCCCTTATAAAGTGGAGCTCGATCTCAATATGTTTGGTCCTTGCATGACACACTGGATTGTTCACTAGTTTGAGAGAACTCTCATTGTCACCTCGGAGCAAAGTAGGACCTTGCACTTCCTCATGGACGTCCTCTACAAGACTCCTCAGCCAGATGGCTTCCCGAGCAGCCAAGGCCAAAGCCTTGTACTCTGCCTCCATAGTAGAGACGAATACTGAATCCTGCTTCTTGCTACACCACGAGATGCAAGCTGATCCACAAGTGAAAACATAACCCGAAGTAGATCTACGATCATCCGAGTCACCACCATAATCAGCATCCGTATATCCAAGCAAATAAAAGCCTGTGTCTCTTCTATAGAGAGGTCCCATATAAGAAGTCGCCTTTACATACTTCAAGATATTCTTTGCCTCTACAAGATGAGACTTCCTTGGCTCAGCCATAAACCGACTTACTCGGCCAACAGCGTAAGCAATGTCTGGCCTTGTAATCGTTAAGTAGATCAAGCTCCCCACTAGAGCTCTGAACACCAAGGGATCAGGAAGAATCCTTCATTCATCTCATCGAAGCTTCAGCCCATGATCCAGAGGAGTAGAGCAACTCTTCCCTTTACTCATGCCGAATCGATTCACAATGCGATCTGAAATTTTATAGTTGCCTACCTAAATCACCTAGAGGGGGAGTGAATAGGTGAATTGTGCGTCTTTTTGCGGAATAAAAATTACAAACCAATACACAGATCTATTTACCAATCAAACACAGACGAGCAAGGTTTATAGTGGTTCCCCAACCTTGGGTACATCCACTTTCCCTCACCGATCTAGCAATACACTAAACTTGGCTACTCCACTATCTCGGAATGAAAATCAATCCTACCCTTGGAACAACGTTCCTACAATCTCGATCCACAATACGGATCTACACTCGGAAGGTAAAGCTTCCTACAATCTCGGAGATAAAAACTCGTACACTCGGAGAAATTTCTCCTACAAGAATGAAATAAATTTTGTATAGAAATACAAACAGTGATTCCTTTTTCAGATCTGCAACAGACGACCAAAAATTTCTTCTTCTAGGCTTTGCGGCTTTATCAGGATGATGAAGAGAAATCTTGGCAAGATTGGATCTGAAACTTCTTGGCTTCACACGATCGATCGAATCAGAAAATACGGAGTTGAGCGAATCTCGATTTGGAAAGCCTTCTTGATCTGAATCCTCAAAAGGTGAAACCCTAGCCGGTCGGGAATCAGGGACGGCGACGGCGGCGGTTTTCATTTCTTGGAGAGAGAAAGAGGTGACAGAAAACTTGAGAGTATTTGGCTGCAAAACTTCTGAATAATCTTATTAGAATAGTTAGGGTTTGTCGGTTTAGACAAGACCTTTTATAGGAGACGAGAAGATTATCCATAATTGAGTCATTATGAGAGACACGTGGACCAATCATGTCAAAGTTTATGAATAAGACTGTTAGAATGGACTTAAAGAATTTTCGGAAAAGTCAAAGTAAAATACTCGAGCTATAACAGACTACTCGAGTACATGCAACACTACTCGAGTTGGTAGAAGATGACTACTCGAGTATATGAGAAGACTACTCGAGATAGAATGAGATGATTACTCGAGTACATGGAGTCAACTACTCGAGTAAATAAGAAGAAATGGAATCAGCTACTCGAGTAAAAAAAATAACATACTCGAGTACTTGAGTACTTACACGAGAGGTGGAGTAGATTACTCGAGTATAAGAAATACTACTCGAGTATATAATAATGAACTACTCGAGTATATAAGAAACTACTCGAGACAAAGACTTAGAAAATTTCTGGAACTGGAAAACAAGACTACTCGAGTATAGAGGTTGAACTACTCGAGACAAATAGAACTACTCGAGTATATGGAGATAACTACTTGAGTAACTCACTTAGAGAAATTTTCTGGAATGGAATTCTGGATTACACGAGTATAAACACTGGACTACTCGAGCAGTAGATGAACTACTCAAGTACATGACTTAGACTACTCGAGTAAGTGAGAACTACACGAGAGTCAGAATTCAACAACTAGAGACAAAAGATAGAACTACTCGAGTACTATACAGTACTACTCGAGTATTTGACTTAGAAAAATTTTGAGAAAAAAATTTCTGTAAACCCGAGAGGAGAAAGGAAACTGCTCAAGTAGTTGTCGTAACTACTCGAGAGCCATAATTGGACTACTCGGGATATATCTTAACTACTCGAGTAAGAGTATTATTACTCGAGTATGAACTCAGTAACTTACTCGAGTAAGTATAGAACTACTCGAGTACTTTACTTAGGAAATTTTCTTGACAGAATTTTCTCTTCTTCTAAGGTGAAACCAGCATCAAGTCTTTTCACTTAGTCCTAGAGCTTGAATATGAAGTGTATCCCAATAGAGAGGCTACACATGAGTCAACACTTTGGAACACACAATGAGGGATTACATTGTATGGTCATGTGTTTGGTGACCCATTGTAGACTGACATTGGTCGACACTTCCCATAAGAATTCCTGCAAACACATAACTCAAACTAAGCATCAAATACAACTTAATTCACCTTAGTTCAATGGTGACTTCATCAAATCTAGGTTAGTGTGGATACAATACCCAACAATCTCCCCCTATTTGTAGAATTCAGAACCCTTTATACTAAGGTGAATTATGGACATAAAAAGAATGCTAAGTATATAAAATAGTGTAAGCAAGCAAAAGACTATGAAAAGGATAATAAGATCAAAAACTTAGAATTACATAAGTGTGAATATCCAAAAATGTCATTATCAACAAAAATCATTTCCACAACTCATAAGTCCTTTTGGGCTAGTTCTGATGATGCTGTCTGTCCTGTTTCTCCTATTGTCTCCTTTGATAGTTGTAAGGCTTTGGATAATAATTGAGTGGTCTTGGAGGAGCAGCAGGATTGCTTCTTCCAAATTCTCGGTCATATATCCTTCTCTTGGTCATTGATTTCTCATATAACTCCCATTCCTGGGAACTGTAGTGAATATTCCTGCTCTCATGGTAGTCCAAAACAAGTTTTACTGTTTCCAGGATGAAAGACTTAGAAGTGGGAGACCATATTTCAGCAAATTCTGGAGCTTTTCTTATCTCAGGATCAGGGACTGGAATGGACTTGCTAGCAGAAGGACCTTCACCATACTTTCTTTTCTTCTTAGAAGTTTGGATCTCAAGAGGAGCATGAAGGAATATATCTGCAGGATCATCTTCCCAACCCTGAGTATAGGTATCAGGAGGAGCAACTAAATCATCAGGCCTAGGAGAGAAGGTAGGTTGCAGAGGAGGAGCAGGAGCATCAGTAGCAGCTAGAGGGTTCAGGTGATGAGGAATGATATTAGGATCAGTAGCAAATTCAGGAAGGATCTGGTTGTGCATCCATACAGTAGTGTCATAGGTGTAGAATTTAACACTCTGAATTTGAGCTAGGACATCATCATGGATCTCTTTCACTTTTGCTTTCCAAAGCTCTTGCATGGCAGCATCTGATTTTTCTAAGTATTCTTTCACCAACTTCTCCCCCTTTCTGACTTCAACAGATAGCTGAGAGATGACATCATCTTTGAAAGTGCCAACTTCTTCATAGATTTTCATCTTAGTGGCTTCACCTCTTTTGTCCAATTCCATCTGATTATTAGCAAGAGTCAGACCTTGCTCCATCACTTGGCCAATGCTAGTAATGGTGTGGTCTAAGGCTTTGCCACCAATTTGGAACAAATGTTTGAGCTGATCAGTATTATGCTGGATCTCAGCAAATCCTCTGCTCATCTCAGTTTCTAGAGCAGTGACCTTGTTAGAGACAGTCTTTATACAAGTATAAAAGTAAGATTTCTGTTCTTGAAGGAGAAGTACAATTTGAATCATCAAATCTGAGGAGGCAGGAGATGTAGCAGCAGGAGGAGCAAAATTAGATGGAGCAGAAGGAATAGGAGGAGCTATCCATGGAGCTATTTCTGTGAGGGTAATAGAGCTCTGAGCTCTTGTAGTGGGTTTTAGGGCATCCCCTTCATCAGTGACTGTAGGGATGGAGAAATTTAAGTTCCTTAGAGGAGCTTCAACTGGCTCAGGTGATGCCTTATCTGAAATGAAGATGGTTTCTGTTTACTCTTTGGGGGCATCAGGAGATTTAGCTGGAGACCTGGCTAGAGATTTTTCTGGAGACTGTGCTGGAGTGGGGTCATTGGGTATTTCAGTGGATGGAGCTTTTGGAGATAGAGGAGGAGGTGGTTCATCTGCAGTTAATTCTTCTATCATTTCATTGATGACAACATCAGTGGATAGGAGAATTTCTTGAAGTTATTGATCTGAGGGAATGTCTTCTGGGGTAATAGGTGGAGGAGTAGGTGCTGGAGGAGTTGGAATCCTGGCTGAAACAGAAGGAGCAGGCTCCCCCTCATTAGGTGCACCAGAGGAGCTGGGGACCTGAGATGGAGAGGTAGATGGGGTCCTGTCCTCTGTGTCAAGAACTTCAGTAACTTTAGCAGCTTGAGAAGGATTCTTCAACTTGAGCTCCCATATTTTAATGGAGGTGATGGTGACCTTCTTCATATGATGAAGGATACTTCCTTTAGAGAAGTTGAAAGTTACAATGTCTAACTCATGAAGGATTAATGAAATGATCCTTGCATAGTTGGGGGAATTCAAGCTCTCCTTGATTTTGTCCAAGATCAGCATGCCAAACTGAAAACACTTTCTGCAGACGATTGCTTGCATGATGTCAAAGAAATACAGAGGAATATCTCTTATGGAGTTTGTCTTGCACAAGAGAATTTTTCCAATGATATCAACTAAGAATTTCCCTACAGCATTCATGTCAGACCTCTTGATGTACTGTTGCTCAGGATATACACCACAGAAGAGACATGTTCTGTCAGATTCTGCTGGCCCTAGATGATCTTCTTCATCTCCAATCGTCATTCGAAGAAGTTGAGCAACAGACATTTTGGTGAGTTTGATGTTGATACCTTTGACTATAGATTTTAGAACTGTGTCATTGCGCCTGACCTTGAGGTTCCTGAAAAAGTCTGCAACTTCGGGAAAAAGAATTCGACACGGTTCTTGAAGGATGAATGTTAATCCGCCGGTGTCGAGCAAAATAAAGAGATTTTGGAAGTCGTCGGATAGGTCTGCAATCCCGGCGGCGACTAATTCCGAACCCACACCGATTTTAGAGGAGGAGGCCATGATTTAGAAATCTTGGAGATGCAGAAACCCAAGAAAATATCGACGGGGTGAAGGAAATTGCGCGGCTCTGCAACTGACTCAGGAAGGCGAAGAGGCAGTCGGGTACTCGAGAGAGCGGAAATGATTTCGTGTAAGACTTTTTCGGATCTTCTTATTTATATAAGCCTAGTTCTAGGTCTAATTAATCGAAAATAAATGGAATAAACCAAAGAAGAGGCGGCATAAGCCTTGGATTGCGCATAACAAAATTTGAAAAACAAACGACTCGGCATATACACGAGTGAGGAAATTTCTCGAGTAGATAAATCTGGAATTACTCGAGTAGGGATACAAAAGTACTCGAGTAGATGTATGGAAGTACTCGAGTAAGTCAGTGAGGTACTCGAGTAGGTCAAATGGACTACTCGAGTATATCATTGCACTACTCGAGTAGGTCAAGTAGACTACTTGAGTATTTCATTCTACTACTCGAGTAGGTCCTATACTAACACGAGTAGGTTGTATCTTACTCGAGTCAAAGAGTTTAACTTTTGGAAAATTCCAATATTTTACTAACCTTTGAACCTTGAGCCTTCTTGAAAATCCAGCTTCTTCTAGTCTTCTTTGTTGAGCATTCCAAGCTCTGTTTTGAAGAACGAGAACTTGGTCTCGTCCATCAATTTCGTGAAAATGTCTGCAATTTGCCTATTTGTAGAGACATATTGAAGGTCTATGCCCCCATGCTCCACATGCTCCCGGATGAAATGATACCTTTGCTCTATATGCTTTGTCCGGCTGTGCGAGACTGGGTTGTTGGCTATTGCTATTATGCTGGAAGAGTCGCAAAACAACGGAATCTTTTCAAACTTCATGTTGTAGTCCTCAAACTGATTCTTTATCCAAAGTAACTGTGCACAACAACTTCCTGCAAAGATGTACTCTGACTCAGCCGTTGAAATTGCCACACAGTTCTGATTCTTGCTACTCCAGGAGATAAGTCTTCTTCCAAAGAATTGACATGTCCCTGAAGTGCTTTTCCTGTCGTCTTTGTTCCCTGCAAAATCTGCATCTGAAAAACCTATTAGTTCACTGTCATTACTTCTTGGGTACCATAAGCCAACATTTGGTGTACCTTTAAGGTATCTCAAAATCCGCTTCGCAGCAGCGTAGTGAGATTCCTTAGAGTTGACCTGAAATCTAGCACAAACATATGTTGAGAACATTATGTCAGGTCTACTTGCAGTAAGGTAAAGCAATTATCCAATAATGCTTCTGTACTTGGTTTCATCAAAAGGATTCCCTTCTTCATCCTTGTCCAGAGACATAGTTGAACCCATTGGAGTCCTCATCGAGGTTGTGTTCTCCATTCCAAATTTCTTAATCAGCTCTTTGGTGAACTTGGTCTGTGAGATGAAAATTTCATCTTCAGACTGTTTCACTTGAAGCCCTAAGAAATACTTCAGCTCACCCATACTGCTCATTTCAAACTTCCCTTACATAAGTTTTGAAAACTTCTTGCAGAGGTTGTCATCAGTAGAGCCAAAAATAATATCGTCGAAATAGATTTGCACTAGCAAAATCTTGCCTTTAATTTACCTAAGAAATAATGTCTTGTATATCTTTACCCTTGTGAACTTGTTCCCAAGTAGAAAGCTAGACAGCATCTCATACCAAGCTCGAGAAGCTTGTTTTAGACCATATAACACTTTATGCAGTAAATAAACGTAATCAGGAAAGTTAGAATCAACGAAACCTGGAGGTTGTTCCACATACACCTCTTCCTTTATGTCACCATTAAGGAAGGCAGACTTCACGTCCATCTGGTAGACAGTGAAACCTTTGAGTGCAGCATATGCTAGGAATAACCTTATTGCCTCCAGCCTTGCCACTGGAGCATACGTCTGGTCGTAGTCGATTCCTTCTTCTTGACGATAGCCTTTTGTGATAAGTCTGGCCTTGTTCTTTACAATTATTCCATCCTCGTCCATCTTGTTCCTGTAGACCCATTTTGTCCCAATGATGTTTTTACCTTTGGGTCTTGGAATAAGTTTCCATACTTTGCAGCGCTTGAATTGGTTTAGTTATTCTTCCATCGTCATTATCCAAGATGCGTCTGAGTTTGCTTCCTCAAACATCTTTGGTTCATCCTGCGATGGAAAACTTAAATATAGATTCTCATTAGTTGTACCTCTACAAGTTCTGACACCATCCCGAGGATCTCCTATGATCTGGTCCATGGGATGATCCTTCAGATGTCTGAGCTCTAGAGTCCTTGCATCTGGATTATCTTCTATCACCAGAGTGACTTCTTCATCTTGGAAGACTTCTTCATCTTGATCATCAGTCTCTCCAATAGGGGTTGGAGTTATGATCTTGTTGAACTTTTCACCTTTGTCTTCGGACGGTCCATCCAAGCTAATTTCTTTCAGCTTTACACTTGCATCTTCAATGAGCACACTAGAAGAGTTGCTTTGCAGCAAACTCGTCTCATCAAATACAACGTGTATCGATTCTTCTACGACCAAGGTTTTTCTATTAAAAATCCTATATGCCTTACTATGGCTAATATAACCTACAAAAATACCTTCAAAACGCTTTTCGCTAAACTTGGTAGTATGATAATAGCCATTGTTGAGCACGAAGCATTTACAGCCAAAAGTTCTAAAATATGAGACTGTCGGTTTCCTGCCCTTCAGAAGTTCGTAAGGTGTCTTATCGTGGTTTTTGTTTATGAGGGCTCGATTTTGCACGTGGCATGCAGTATTGACGGCTTCAGCCTAAAAGTACTCCGGAAGTGAAACATCACTCAACATGGTCCTGCAGGTCTCTATGGGCATTCTATTCCTTCTCTCAGCTAACCCATTCTGTTGAGGAGTGAGAGGAGAGGAAAACTCATGAAAGATACCCAAGCTTTCACAAAATTCTGTCATGGCCCTAGATTTGAATTCTATTCCACTGTCACTTCTGATTTTGACTATGGAGCAGTTGTACTCATTCTGAACTTGCCTGACAAAATTAGCAAAGATGTTGAAGGTATCTGACTTGTGTTTCAGAAAGAACACCCACGCAAAGCGCGAGTAATCATCAACAATTACCAACGTATAATCCTTACCTCCCAAACTTCTAATTTGCAGTGGACCAAACAAGTCCATATGCAGTAGATAAAGACATCTATTAGAATCCTTGCCAATAACTGTTTTAAAGCTAGCCCTTGTTTGCTTGACTTTTACGCATGCATGACAAGGTCTATCTTTGACGTACTTGACATTTGGGGCATCACGTACTAAGTTCATTGAAAATAATTTATTAATAGTTTTGAAATTAATATGTGCTACTCTCTTGTGCCATTGGTCACCAAGAGATGCACTATCTTTTGCTAAAAAGATCACTGGTGTCAAAGAATCTATACAAATGAAATTCAAGCAAAATATATTTCTGCTTCGAGTGCCAGATAGAATCGTTTACATATTGTCAACAGATTTTATCAAGCACTTATCAGCGTGAAACTAAACTATGTATCCTTTATCGCAGAGTTGACTTATGCTTATAAGGTTATGTTCCAAACCTTCAACGTAAGACACATCAGAGAAGGATACATTACCATTTGTAATCATACCGTAGCCTTTAGTAATTCCACGGTCTGAATCTCCAAAGATGACCTTTGGTCCATTCACGACTAGAGTAAAGTTCTGAATTAGGCTTCTTATCCCAGTCATATGCCGAGAGCATCCACTGTCCAAATACCAGATTGGCGTTTTGGTGGCCTTTGGACATACCTGCAATCATAATCAGTTTGCCTTAGGAACCCAAATACATTTGAGTCCTTTGTCTCTAGTTAGAACACCCCCCCTAAGAATATTAGCATTAGGAGTGGTCTTCCTCATATTGCCAACACGTGGTGTTGCAGAATTTCTGGGATTAAACCAGCAGTCAATGTCAAAGTGACCAGTTCTGCCACAACACCAACAATCAAATCTGTTGTATCTTCGCCTTATGTTCTCCTGCTTGACCTTTTGGAATTGTGGTCTAGCAGGGGCAGCATTCTTGGAGGAAGAAGCTTCATGATGATGACAATCACATGTTTTCTTCTCCTTCACAGGTTTTTCTACAACAGGCTTTGCCTTTGGTGCATTCTTGAAGTTATGACCATGATTGAAAGGGCCATAACTCTGAAGAATGACTTCTTCATAAGGTGCCTTAAAGACACTTTCACCAAAGTTTTTCGGTCGAGTCCATCCTTGATAATGGAACTTTGGCTCTACATAGGTAGGCCTAGCAAAGTGTCCAGAGGATGAGTCGAGATCAAACTCATTTGAAGGAAATATAACCTTTTTGAACGTGGTCTGATCTTGACGGGCTTTCCCCTTCACTTTGGCTAAGGCCTTTTTGGCAGCCTTATTCTTCCGTTGAGCCTTATTTCTCCTAGAAGATTTACTAGGAGGTTCTTCATGGCCTAGTCCAGCACCTTTGGCCTTGGTTGAGAATTCAACAACGAATGGAAGAACTGTCTTGGGCTTCGAGAAACTTTATACAAGTTTCTTTTCAGCAACAGTTGGGCTTCCAGCTCTTTGATGATTTTCTCTTTAAGCTCAAGATGCTCAAGAGCTTTGTTATATTCTTCAATAGTATTATTGAAGTTCTCTTCGAGCGAGTCAGTCTTTGCGACTTTCTCTCTCAAGATGCTCTCTTCAGCTTTGAGAGACTTTATCTCTTTAGCCTGAGTTTTCACGACTCGGCGACATTTATCGTAAGCCATGATTAACTCCTTATATTGGGCCATGAGTTCCGACTCATCGTCAGAAGAGCTATCCTCACAACCATGTTCAGAAACTTCAGAATCTGAAAGAGGAGTGTGATAGTTTACCTTCCCAGTGAACTAGGGCTATTGTTCGTCATCTATTTGAGCCATGAGTCCAAAATAGGCTTCTTCTTCTTCACACGACTCAGATGAGTCAGAGTCACTAAGAGTCTTGCCCTTTTTGGCCATCAAGCTCATCTTTGTCCTCTTATTGTTGTACGAGGACTTCTTCTCCTTTCTTCTACCACCCTCCTTCTTCTTGTGAGGGCAGTCAGCAATGACGTATCCTGGCTTATTACAACAATAACAAATATTGTCAGTTGAAACATTGTTGGAACCCTAGGTTTGATTTGGGTAAGGATCACTATTAGGGTTTATTAGATTGACCCAAAATGTATAGTCATGGGTCATAGGATTCTCTAGGTATGCCTCAAAAGTATTTCAGAAGAAGTGAAGGCAGAATTCTTTGAGCGCAGATTCTCTGAATGAAGAATGCAGAATTCTCTAAACGCAGATTCTCTGAACGCAGATTCTCTGAACGAAGAATGCAGAATTCTCTTAATGCAGATTCTCTGAACATAGAATGTCGAATTCTCTGAACACAGATTCTATGAACAAAGAATGCAGAATTCTCTGAACGCAGATTCTCTGAACGAAGAATGCAGAATTCTCTGAATGCAGATTGTCTGAACAAAGAATGCAGAATTCTCTGAATGCAGAATGCAGAATTCTCTGAACGCAGAATGCAGAATGAAGAAACTTTAAAATAAAGTTTGGCGATTTCCTGTGCAATTTTTCAGACAGTTTTATTTACTGCTGGCAGAATTTATTAAGGCTTAATTACAGACATTTATAGCTATCATAATTAATGCTATATATTCTTAAGAATATAGCCTTTGGAGGCTGCATTAATTATGAATTAAATCAGAGATTAAATGCCAATTGATTACCAAATAAATTACCATTCTCGGGAAAAGGCTTCAGCCATTTCAAGACAAGAATTCAAATGTTTGAATTAGTCAAAGGGATATATATATGATATACAGAAGATTAAACAAGATAACATATATCATAAAGTGACAAAAATATATACAAATCAACTTCATCCTCTTCATCGGCTCCAAGGCTTTCAAGAGACAAGAAATACATATCAGTCTAGAAGCCTGCTGGAGAGCAACATCAAAGCTGAAGGCCCACTCACCCTTAGCAAAGTTTCCACTCCTGAACCATTCAAGATCTCAGGGGGAGCTTTGACAACATCACAGAATCCACATAGTCTTCTCAGTTGTATATTGAGAAAGAGAAGACAAAATCATCTCTCACCCCCACCTCTGTAAAGGGTTGTCATCTCCCTTCAAAAGTGATTCCTTGGTTGCAAGTCTCCTGATCAAAAGTCTTGGGTTGGTTTTTGAGCACCTGATCAAAAGCTCATTGGTGGTAGTCACCTGATCAAAACCTGTAGTGGATTCCTACCAAGGGTGGTAGAAGAGTGGATGTACCCAGGTTGGGGAACCACTATAAATTTCCTTGTGTCGTCGGGATTGCTTGCTTTCTTTCTTTTTATTTGTGCTGTGACTTTTTATCTCTTAATTTTAATTTAGAATAAATTAAGATCTATTACCTCACTTTCAATTGATATCAGAGGGGTGTTTATTTGGTTGTACAGGCTAACACCTGAATCAAAATGATCTGATAGACCTTAAATTTCTTAAGAGTTTTTCATGGCACAAAATGAAGAATGTTCAAGCACTGAACCTCCTAAGTGCAATCTAGATAAACTTGCACTATGGAAGACAAGGATTAGGCTTTTTATGAACTTTATTGATGAAGTCATTTTCAATTCTATTTTCACAGGTCCTTATCAACCATTGGAAACAACAAGCATGAATGCTGCTCCATCACCTTAATGGACAGAAGCTCAAAAATTGCTAAAGATTGCTAATGCAAGAGCAATGGACAAACTTGCTCAATCAATGTCTGATGACATTTTTGAAGGAGTTGTTTAATGTACTTCAGTAAAAGACATCTGGGACTCCCTCACAACAATGGCTGCTGGATCAACAAAAGGAAAAACATTAAATGCTGAATCTTGGAGTGACTCTGAAGCTTCATCCCGTGCAACTGAAGATGAAGAAGATTCAAGAGTAAGAGAGTTTTGCCTAATGGCAATAAATGCTTCATGCAGCAGACATGATGAAGAATCAGTCTCTGATGAAGAATCAGAATGTGAATCAGAAGAGGATCAGGCTATCTCTTCCCTTGATTTTGATAACATAACTGAATCTTTACCAAAACAAATTAAAAAATTTCAGAAAATTTATGTTCAACATAGTTCGTCGAATGGAGCTCGACGAAAACTACACTCTTCGTCGAACTCAGGTCGACGATCTCTGAACAGAGATTTCTGGTCAGAAAATCTTGATCGACGAAATAAATACCCTTTGTCGAACCAAGAACGACGAACGTCGAACTCAGATCGACGAAAATATTTTTCGTCGAACTCAGAATTTCGAAACAGAAATTTTTATTCTTCTATTTCAAATTATTATTGTGAAAGAAAAATAGGACCCAAGATAATCTGGGTCCAGAAATCCTAACCTCTCTTTTCAGGAAATACAGAGGATACAACAGTAGTTGTATAGGGGGAGAGTGTCAACTTTATTTGTAAAGAAAATTGCTTATTAGATTTCTCCAGTAGTTTTTTGTTTCATGTATTTTATTTCTCAAAGTACCCTTGTACATCTGCTGAAAAACTTTTAATTCAGGCAGATTATTTTTGGTTTGTGTTTTATTTTATGTGAATAGTGTCCTCACCCAAATAGGGGGAGATTGTTGGAACCCTAGGTTGGATTTGGGTAAGGATCACTATTAGGGTTTATTAGATTGACCCAAAATGTATAGTCATGGGTCATAGGATTCTCCAGGTATGCCTCAAAAGTATTGCAGAAGAAGTGAAGGCAGAATTCTTTGAACGCAAATTCTCTGAACGAAAAATGCAGAATTCTCTAAACGCAGATTCTCTGAATGAAGAATGCAGAATTCTCTTAATACAGATTCTCTGAACGAAGAATGCAGAATTCTCTGAACGCAGATTCTCCGAACGAAGAATGCAGAATTCCCTGAATGCAGAAGTCTCTAAACGCAGATTCTCTGAATGAAGAATGCAGAATTCTCTGAAAGCAGATTCTCTAAACGAAGAATGCAGAATTCTCTGAACGCAGAATGCAGAATTCTCTGAACGCAGAATGCAGAATGAAGAAGCTTTAAAATAAAGTTTGGTGATTTCCTGTGCAGTTTTTCAGACAGTTTTATTTACAACTGGCAGAATTTATTAAGGCTTAATTACAGGCATTTATAGCTATCGGAATTAATGCTATATATTCTTAAGAATATAGCCCTTTGGAGGCTGCATTAATTATGAATTAAATCAGAGATTAAATGCCAATTGATTTCCAAAAAAAATTACCATTCTCGGGAAAAGGCTTCAGCCATTTCAAGACAAGAATTCAAATGTTTGAATTAGTCCAAAGGATATATATATATATATATATATGATATACAGAAGATTAAACAAGATAACATATATCATAAAATGACAAAAATATATACAGATCAACTTCATCCTCTTCATCGGCTCCAAGGCTTTCAAGAGACAAGAAATACATATCAGTATAGAAGCCTGCTGTAGAGCAACAACAAAGCTGAAGGCCTACTCACCCTTAGCAAAGTTTCCACTCCTGAACCATTCAAGATCTCAGGGGGAGCTTTGACAACATCACAGAATCCACATAGTCTTCTCAGTTGTATATTGAGAAAGAGAAGACAAAATCATCTCTCACCCCCACCTCTGTAAAGGGTTGTCATCTCCCTTCAAAAGTGATTCCTTGGTTGCAAGTCTCCTGATCAAAAGTCTTGGGTTGGTTTTTGAGCACCTGATCAAAAGCTCATTGGTGGCAGTCACCTGATAAAAACCTGTAGTGGATTCCTACCAATGGTGGTAGAAGAGTGGATGTACCCAGGTTGGGGAACCACTATAAATTTCCTTGTGTCGTCTGGATTGCTTGATTTCTTTCTTTTTATTTGTGCTATGACTTTTTATCTCTTAATTTTAATTTAGAATAAATTAAGATCTATCACCTCACTTTCACAGTAGAAACATGTTTGTTCTGTTTAGAGTTATACCTGTCATGGCTGCTTGAGCCTTTTCTTTGTCGATCACCATCACGTCGTGATCTTCTATAAGAGGCATCTTTGCCTTTCCATTGCTTCTTCTTGTTCAAGAATTTCTTGAACTGTCGTGAGAGTAGTGAGAACTCTCCTTCTGATAGTTCAGACCCTGAGGTGCTTGGCTCTGAGATTTATTCTTCACTAACTTCTTGTGCTGGAGTAGGAGAAACAACCTTTGTCTTCTTAGAGGTGTCTACCATTAAAGCAACAGACTTCTCTTTGAATGCATACCTGCTCTTCTCTTCTTCATCCTTTCTGGTGTTGAGTTGAAGCTCATATGACATAAGCTTCCCGAAGAGATTCTGAGGATCTGTCTCAGCCAGTTTTCCAAACTCTCTTATGGCACAGACCTTGTTATCCCATTCCTTAGTTAGGGATCTCAAGAATTTATCATTTAATTCTCCATTAGTGAAGACTCTGCCATAGACCCTTAGCACATTCACTATCTTGAAGAAATTCTCAAAGGTGTCAGCAATGGTATCTTTATTTCCTTGTCAGAAAGCTTCATACTTCTGATTAAGAAGGGATCTTCTATCATCCTTCACTTCTTCGGTACCTTCCATTAAGGTAACTAGAGACTACCACATCTCCTTTGCAGACTAGCAGTGAATCATGTTTTGCAACATTGAATCATCGACTGCACTTGATATAATATTTTTTGCCTTTTTGTCCAATGAAACAAGTGCAATCTCATCCTTATCTAGATCCATAAGTTTATTTGGGACTTGCTTAGTTGGATCTATAGTGGAGACGGTCATGGGAATGTAAGGACCTTCTTTAACTATCATGAAGATCCTTGGATCCACAGCTTCCATAAAGAACTTGATTCTCTATTTCCACATGGGGAAATTATTTTTGGTGCACAAAGGAAGCTTGGAAAAATCTTTAGCCTTGCCCATTTTTGGTAGATCTCAAAGGACAACTATTAAAGGATCTGATCAAAGTGTTAACCAATTAACGATCAACCTAGCTCTGATACCAATTGAAAGTTTATAGTTGCCTACCTAAATCACCTAGAGGGGGGGGGGGGGCGGGTGAATAGGTGAATTGTGCGTCTTTTTGCAGAATAAAAATTACAAACAAATGCACAGATCTATCTATCAATCAAACACAGACGAGGCAAGATTAATAGTGGTTCCCCAACCTTGGGTACATCCACTTTCCCTCACCGATCTAGCAATACACTAGACTCGACTACTCCACTATCTCGGATTGAAAATCAATCCTACCCTCGGAACAACGTTCCTACAATCTCGATCCACAATACAGATCTACACTCGGAAGGTAAAACTTCCTACAATCTCGGAGTTAAAAACTCCTACACTCGGAGAAATTTCTCCTACAAGAATGAAATAAATTTTATATAGAAATACAAACAGTGATTCCTTTTTCAGATCTGCAACAGACGACGAAAAATTTCTTCTTCTAGGCTTTGCGGCTTTATCAGGATGATGAAGAGAAATCTCGGCAAGATTGGATCTGAAACTTCTTGGCTTCACACAATCGATCGAATCAAAAAATACGGAGTTGAGCGAATCTCGATCTGGAAAGCCTTCTTGATCTAAATCCTCAAAAGGTGAAACCCTAGCCGGTCGGGAATCAGCGACGGCGATGACGACGGTTTTCGTTTCTTGGAGAGAGAAAGTGGAGACAGAAAACTTGAGAGTATTCGACTGCAAAACTTCTGAATAATCTTCTTAAAATAGTTAGGGTTTGTCGGTTTAGAGAAGACCTTTTATAGGAGAGGAGAATATTAGCCATAATTGAGTCATTATGAGAGACACGTGGACCAATCACGTCAAAGTTTATAAATAAGACCGTTAGACTGGACTTAAAGAATTTTCGGAAAAGTCAAAGTAAAATACTCGAGATATAACAGACTACTCGATTACATGCAACACTACTCGAGTAGGTAGAAGATGACTACTCGAGTATATGAGAAGAACTACTCGAGAGAGAATGAGATGATTACTCGAGTACATGGAGTCAACTACTCGAGCAAATAAGAAGAAATGGAATCAGCTACTCGAGTAACAAAAATAACATACTCGAGTACTTGAGTACTTACACGAGAGGTGGAGTAGATTACTCGAGTATAAGAAATACTACTATAGTATATATGAATGAACTACTCGAGTATATAAGAAACTACTCGAGACAAAGACTTAGAAAATTTCTGGAACTGCAAAACAAGACTACTCGAGTATAGAGATTGAACTACTCGAGACAAATAGAACTAATCGAGTATATGGAGATGACTACTTGAGTAATTCACTTAGAGAAATTTTATGGAATGGAATTCTTGATTACACGAGTATAAACACTGGACTACTCGAGTAGTAGATGAACTATTCGAGTACATGACTTAGACTACTCGAGTAAGTGAGAACTACACGAGAGTCAGAATTCAACTACTCGAGACAGAAGATAGAACTACTCGAGTACTATACAGTACTACTCGAGTATTTGACTTAGAAAAATTTTGAGAAGAAAATTTCTATAAACCAGAGAGGAGAAAAGAAACTACTCGAGTAGTTGTTGTAACTACTCGAGAGACATAATTGGACTACTCGGGATATATCTTAACTACTCGAGTAAGAGTATTATTACTCGAGTATGAACTCAGTAACTTACTCGAGTAAGTATAGAACTACTCGAGTAATTTACTTAGGAAATTTTCTTGACAGAATTTTCTCTTCTTCTAAGGTGAAACCAGCATCAAGTCTTTTCACTTAGTCCTACATCTTGAATATGAAGTGTATCCCAATAGAGAGGCTACACATGAGTCAACACTTTGGAACACATAATGTGGGATTATTTTGTACGGTCCTGTGTTTGGTGACCCATTGTAGACTGACATTGGTCTACACTTCCCATAAGAATTTCTGCAAACACATAACTCAAACTAAGCATCAAATACAACTCAATTCATCTTAGTTCAAGGGTGACTTCATCAAATATGGGTTAATGTGGATACAATACCCAACATGATCTGCATATCCTTTCTGCCAAATGAGTATCTTGCTCTCCTTCCTCTCTATTTCAAGACCAAGAAAGTGATGAAGCTCTCCCAAGTCTTTCATCTCGAAGCGAATAGCTAGCTCAGCCCTGAGCCTAGCTACCTTCTCCTCTGAATTCCCTATGATGATCGTATCATCAACATACAGCAGGACCAAGACTTGAATCTCCACCTTCTTCTTGACAAACAAGCTTGAATCCGAGTTGGAAGCAAGATATCCGTAGAATTGGAGGTATTCTGCTATCTTCCCATACCATGCTCTTGGAGCCTGTTTTAACCCGTAGAGAGCCTTCCTGAGTTTGCAGGCATAGTCCGGATGAACCTCAGAAACAAATCCAGGTGGCTGATCCATGAAGATGTCCTTATCAATCTCTCTGTAAAGAAAAGCATTCTTCACATCAAGCTGCCACATCCTCCATCCCTGGCAAGCCGCCAAGGCGATCACCACCCGAACCGAAGTCATCTTTGCAATTGGACTAAATGACTCCTCATAGTCCTCTCCATACTATTATGAGAATCCTCGAGCAACAAGGCGAGCCTTGTATCTTTCGATGCTCCCATCAGCCTTCTTCTTTAACTTGTATACCCACTTGAAGGTCACTGGAGTAATTCCATCAATCTTGGGCATAAGGTCCCAGGTTTCATTCTTCTTGAGAGCAGAAATCTCCTCCTTCATGGGATCTTCCCACTCCATGAATCCAGTGGACTCATTGAAGTTTCCAGGCTCTCGCTCATCCAGAGGACCTGCAAAGAAGTAGGAGACAAAACTCACTACATTCCCATCACAATATCGAGCTTGTGGCTTGACAGTTCTCTTTGATCTTCGAAGGGTCTGCTCCTTGCTCAATACCTCTGTTGCTTCATCATGCACAGCTCCAACTTTGGGCACACTTGGAGCAATGCTCCCACTGCTTCCTGAGCCAGAAGCCTCTGCCCCAGAGCTTGAAGCAACATGAGCTACTGGTGAAACAAAGAGCTCCTATTCTAGAACTTCAGCAGCCACCTTCTGCTCTTCATCAACCTTGCACTCAGGTAGATCAACCGACCCACCTCCATACGACGTCAGTTCGTTAAATACCACATCTCTTGATACAACAAACTTCTTCGTCGCAGGATCCATGCACTTCCATCCCTTCTTCCGCTCATCATATCCTACAAAGACAAGCTTCCTTGCCTTTGCATTAAGCTTTGTCCTTGAAGCATCGGGGACATGCACATAACAAGTTGATCCAAACACCCGAAGGTGTTCCACACTTTGCTTCTCATTTAGTAACATCTCAAAAGGAGACTTTATGTTGATTGGACTGAGTGGCATCCGATTGATGACATAAGAAGCACAAGACATTCCCTCTGCCCAGAAGGATCTAGGAATGTCTTTCGCATGAATCCAACACTTGCAAGTTCCCGTTAGATGACGGATCTTTCGCTCCTCTACTCCGTTTTATTGTGGACTATGAGCACAAGTAAGCTCTCTTTGGATCTCGTGCTTCCTCCAGAAGTTAGAAAACTCGGAGGAGACAAACTCACCACCGTTGTCTGATCTAAAATTCTTGATCCGCAAGCCAAGCCAGCCCTCCACTAGCTCCTTGAACTCCACAAACAACCCGAAAGCTTCTGACTTCTCCTTCAGGAAATAGACCCAAGTGTATCTTGAGTAGTCATCAATCAGAACGAGCATGTATTTGCTCCCACCAAGGCTAATGATGTCGGTTGGTCCCATCAAGTCACCATGGATACACTCCAATGGTCTCTTGCTCCTCGTTTGTGACTTATCAAACGAAAGTAAATTAGCCTTACGGTACTGACACCCCGCGCAAACGTGACCATCGCCAAAGGAAGATAGCTTAGGCAAGCCTCTCACAAGGCTCCTATTTGCCATATCTTTAAACTTATCCATTCCAACATGCCCCAACCTCTCATGCCATATAGCAACTATATCATTAGCCATCATCCGATTAACGTAAGAGTTTGTTGCAAGAACAAACATGTTCTTAACTCTCCTCCTAACTTGAGCAACATCAGCCTTTAATGTTGATAGGTTGTGAAGGAACTTCACTTCTGTTGTCCCAAATAGAACGTGATAACCTGCGTCGACCGCATTGGTCACAGAGAAGAGGTTCTTCTTCATGCCCGACACATGATACACACTCCTTAATATGTGTGGCCCCTTATCACTACCAAGGACACGACCCCCTCCTTCTCTACTGCAAAAACAGTATTATCAGTAGTAATGATAGCTTCGTTACCTGAGTAAGCATGCAGTGAGGAGAACTTCAACTTGTCTCCGGTGAGGTGATGACCATACCCGAAGTCCACGATCCACTCGTCATTGAAGTCGACAGCGGACAAAGCATGGACACAAGTGCCCATCATGAAAGCTCCGCTCCATCTAGCTTCCTCAGTGTTAGAGCAAGCTTCCTCCTTGCCTGCAACATCCCCAAGTTACAGTTTGACTTTGCAGTCACGCTTGAAGTGTCCCCGCTGATGACTCCTGTAGCACTTCAAGTTCTTCTTCCAATCCTTCTCAGGACCAGCACTACTCTCTGGCTGATAAGAAGTTGAAGGTTCATTTTCAGCAGCGGTGTTCTTCTTCTTCCTTTCCCATCTCTTCTTCTTCTTGCCTATGAACAACGCTTCACTACCTCCTTCAGAGATAGTCACTCCTGCCATCTTTCTGGCCAAACTTTCCTGCGAAGCAAGCAGGTTCTCAAGCTCCAGCAGAGATGGCTGAGTGGACCAGCCTTGAACAGAAGTTACAAAGGCAACATACTCCTTCCGCAAGCCGTGGATAATGTGGCTTTTCAACTTGGCCTCAGAGATGGGCTCATCGGGATCAAGCGCTGATATCTCAGCACACAGGCTCTTCATCTTCAGAAAGAACTTCTAGATGGTCTGGTCTCCTTGATTTGTCCTAGCCAACTCATTCTCTAGGAAATGTAGCCTCGCCACATTCTTCCTGTTGAACAACCCATCAATAGTTGTCCAAATATCAGTAGCCGACTCACATCCAATGATGTGATCAAACAACTCCGGTGAGATAGCTCTCTTGAGAGTAAACTCCGCCTTTGCGTTAGTTTTCCTCCAGACTCTCTCTTGCTCAGTAGTCCCGAACGCAGCAGTAACTTCCTGCCTGTCGTCACCAATGACAACCTCACATAGCTCCGCGCCTAGAAGAAAACTCTTCATGCACGACTTGCACTTTTTAAAGTTAGTCGTGGTTAAGAGTTTAATACCCAGACCTATTATATAGTTCCCTTCCATTACAGCAACCTTAGTTAAGCTTCGAAAAGCACAGAGCACAACACAAGTTGATCACCGCTCAAGTAACTGAACCTTGCTCTGATACTATGTTGAATTTTCTCAAAGTGGTCAACGAGATAGTCTAACGCCAAATTAATATCCTCAGAACTATCAAGATCACACCTTGATCATGCGGAAACTAGGAAGGCAAGCTCAACAACCAAAAGCAACCACAGGGGTAAGCAGATCATATATTTATTTCTTCTTTACAGAGCGAGGTATACATGGCGAGACATGATTTCGCCAGTACACATGAACAAAAACAAATTATAAGTAAAACAATTCGAGCGGACAGAACTGGAGACCGCCGAGACCGCCCAATCCGCCAAAGTCGACGAGGCCGCCCGAACTGCTGCTGCTGCTAGAAGATGAATAGAACACGAAGTTCACCGAGACCGCGAGGTCGTGCGGACATGCCGTTATTCACTGACTGCTACAAGCTGCTGCTGAACTGAAGAACAGAACGCCTATCCGCCCGAGTCTGGCGGACAGGTTATTAAAGTTGGAAAACTGAAGCAGAGAAACTGACAAGCCGCAGAAGCGACCTTCTGAGACCGCTGATTGAAACCAAAAACTTCATTGATGCTGATAGCAGTCAAAGCCAAACTCCTGTCTCCTCAGTGTTAGCCGCGCAACCTGCAAACAACAAACAGTTCTCTCTTCAACCCGCGTGGACAGGAAAAACCAGACCGCAACACTTAACCAAGAATCAACTAACTGTTCACTCAGTTACTATAGATGTGCCGGGGGGGGTCTATTTATAGGCAGGGTGAGGAGTGTGGTCACCACCCTAGTGAATAAAGTCACCGCCCCAGCCTGCCCGCTATCATAACCTAGTCCGCCAAGTAAGCAAAGACTTGTCCAGACTTCAAACCCACCAGGTGCTAGGTCAAAGCCAGTCCACCACCTTGCGAACACAATTTCAGTCCGCACAACATAAGCACAGCGCCAGTTTGCCCAACACAAGCACAACATACACAGCCACAACTCATGCTGTATCAGTCTGCACACAATATGGGGACGAAGCGGCAGTCCGCACAACTCGACAATAATGCCACAGTCCGCCATATGTCCATGACCAACAGGCAGTCTGTCCGGTCAACAGTGGACTTTGCGAACACCGCGAACACCATGGACTTGTCACAGAGAATGATAATGTCCAGCAGCCCATAAAGCAACGGGCACGAGCATGGCGGACACAAAAGACCCAGACCGCCAATCACCGGGGCAGTCTGCCACAAGGATGTGGCTAACATCCATCGCAACACCGTAGAGCTCGGCAAAAAAACCAAAGCCCATCTCCAAAGCCAGTCCGCAAATTCGGACTCCGCGGACGCAAAATAAGTGCGCTACAACACCGCGGATACAACTTCCAATCCGCCCAGTTACCCCAAGAACTGGATAACTGTAAGGGCGCATATTAAGCTGAGCACCGCCAACAGACCGCCAAACACAGTTCGCTCAGGCCGCTCCACTAGATGCCAAGCCGCAAACATAGGCCGCACATGCCGCTCCACAAGAACAGCCAAGCCACCAAGTCCAACCATATCAGGTCACCCATGTCGCAACCATCAGTCCGCCTAGGCCGCGGACTCAGACCGCTCAGACTGCCCGGCCTACAGCATCACTCGCTTTCACTTCACAAATTTTAACACTCACATCACCGACTACAATTCCCACATCACGCTCTCAACGTCTTGATTTCGCCAGAGAACTTTAACCACGGGGATGGTCTTTCTCCGCAACACTCATTCTTGAGAATCCAAAATATGAACAGATTCTTCCACGTACATAAGGTTGGGCTGAATCTGGGGCACCGAGTCAAGGACTTGATGATCACTACAAACACACTTCCGTAACTGGATCACATAAAACACGTCATGGACACCAGGGAAGGTAGCAGACAACTAAGCCCATAAGTAGATACTCCGATGCGCTCCAGAATCTGAAAAGGTCCTTCCAAACCTTTTAACACCTAACATCGAAGAGACTTTCAGAAAAACCAAGTCCCCAATAGCAAACACCAGATCAACCCTTTGTTGATTAGCATATTTGTTATAGGGTTCTTGTGCTATATGGAGATTCTCCCAAATATGAGTCACAACACAATTCATTTCATCAAGGGCTTCCGGACCTAGCAATGGTCTCTCACCAACCTCAGCCCAAAACAAAGGAGTCCTACAACGCCTCCCATATAAGGCCTCAAACAGGGCCATCTGCAGACTCTCTTGATAAATATTATTGTAAGAAAACTCCATGAGTCTGACACGCTCATCCCAAGCACCACAATGATCCAAAATGTAATACCTAATCATATCCTCCACGATCTATTTTACCCTTTCCACCTTACCATTCGTCTGCGGATGATAGGTGGTGGAATACCTCAAATCGGTACCCAACCTCTCCTGTAAACTCTTCCAAATATGAGACGTAAATCTAGAGTCTCAATCTGATATGATGTAGACAGGCACTCCATGTAATCTGATGAACTCATCAAGGTATAACTCAGCTATCTTCTTTATAGAATACTCAATCTTAAAGGGGACGAAGTGAGCACATTTAGTCAATCTATCAACTGTCACCCAAATAGAATCATGCCCATGGGGAGATCTCGGTAAACCGGTGATGAAATCCATCGAAATACTCTCCCACTTCCAACTTGGAACATCAAGTGGTGTCAATATACCTCCAGGCCTTCTATGGTCAGTGATGCACGCTTTGTCGTGTGAATATATAAGTGCTACGCAATTGTACGTGTCGTGTCAAGTAACAAAATGGAAAGTAGAGTGTCGTACCCACAGAGACAATGTTTTTCCTAAGCTTATGAGTACTAGTAATGATCTTTTCTTATAAGTCAAGCAAAATCACAAGGTTTTAAGAGTAAGTAAACTAAATAACAAAACTAAATAACGAAACTAAATTAGGATGAGATTATAATGATGAGAAGTACGAGTCTCATATGTTGATCCCTAATCTTAGTTTGCCTTTTTGTGAAGAGAAATACAATTGAATTCAACTCAGTTTTTATCTTGTGGAAATCCTAAACTCGCGGTGAGCATCTCTCAATTTCATCATCGCACTATGCATATTTAGTGAGTAGCTTTAAATCAAGACTACACAAGTAAACATACGTATAAAAATATGGATCTTAACTCCACAACTAGAATGATAGCGATATGCTAAATCATATGTAGCCAAATTAAATTCTCGAGACTTACGAACACAACTCTCGCATATAGAGCGCAGTATTGAGAACTAGATGGTAATCTCTTAATGTCATCATTGAAGAAGAGAATGAAATTTAAGATACAAACCAGATTTAACTCAATTGTTCATGTAAACATTATAGCAAACATCGATTAGTTCACAACATATAAAACTCGCAAGTAAATTAGTTCATCATAGTCAAACGTACGAGAAATCGGAGTGAGGATTCAACAAACATGATGAATAAAAGTTAGAACAAGCCAACCAATTGATCTCTACGAATGACCCTACAAAGGATGATGTCGCCTCCCTTTTGCACGAAACTGGATTTGCTGCGCGACTTCTTCTTCCTTCAGATCCGGTGAATAGATGATTTTCGCCTCCTTCTATGCCCTAACTTTGCTCCTCCCATAATAATCTCCTCTGCCTCTCTTCAAATCTCCTTTTATTTCCCCTCTATTTCTTTCCATAACTGCCATCTAAATCCCCACCGAAATTTCCCAAGAGATGCACCCTTCCATGTTTTCGTGCAGCGCCAAAATTCAAATTTCGGATTTCAATTTCGCCCCAGGTTGTTGCAACCTCATTTTCCTGCATGTTGCAACCACTGCCCCTGCGCCTGCCTTGCCAAACCAAAACTTGGTAATTGCAACTAATTATTCGTGGACGTTACAACCTTTTTTCAGGCTATGAAGTTTTGGCAGATTTCCTTCTCCAGGCAAGTTCCTTTGGCACATCTGGTCCAAATACATCGAAAAAAGACCAAATTAGCCACAATTCAAATAAATAAGAGTTTACTTCCATTTCCATATCATTTAAAGTTATTTTAATCGATTTAACTGAATACGTTGTTGGGAATAACAACATAGATAACTTCTTTTTAGGAATTATCACACCCCCACACTTTAACCCTTGCTAGTCCCCAGCAAGTCAATTCTTAATATCGAATTAGGTGAAAGAATAATTACCAAGATGAGAGTTTGATGATTCTGTTTCTTAATAGAAATTAAACAAAGCATACTCAAGAAATCCGCTTTACCCAAAAGATACGCTTATCAATCATTGAGAGCTCAAACATCAGAAATCCGTTAGATGATGAAAGATAAAGCGAAATTAAGAATTTCGGTGTTGTGTGTGTTTTCTTCAAAATTATTTACTCCCACGCAAAATTTTTCTTACTGAGCCTCCGCACTAATTTGGAAGGATAATAATAAGCTAATTGTTTTATTTGACTTCGACAAGCGTTAGTAACACATGTGGAAGTAAGGTTGGCCTTGGCTTGAGTAGATTAGCTATTCATGGACATGCATTAATAATGGAGAGGTAATTCCCTAGTTAATAATCTTAATATTCCCTCATCTTATGGAGTTCAACTATTAAATAATAAGTATTTATAAATATAAAGCTCATAGTTAGGATCATTCCAAGTACGTATTTCCATACCTGGGCCACATATCACTATGACCAAATTGTTTCTTCCTTTTCTTCTATTTCTCCTTTTTTTTCCTTCTTTTTTTTCTTGTCACAGTTGGGATCATTCAAGTAGGCACTAACATACTCAGGCCTCATATCACTATGTCTTATAATCTTATCATCAAAATGTTGAGTCGAACACCCATAATTTAATAATGTATTAAGATACAACTAGTTGGAATATAGGGAATTTAGATTCACTAGCGACTAGCAAAATGATAAGGGAGAAGCTCAAAGGATTTCACAATTGATCAAAATGAAGTAGTCACTTAAACTCTTATATTAGCTTACACCATCAACTCAGTTCTTCTTACCCATCCCAATTTTTAGAAGTCAATATTAAAATATTGCCGGGGGAGTAGAAATGAATTAAAGAAAGTTGTGCATGATACGAAAGCTTAAGAGCGCTTTACCAAAAAATCATAATAACTTCAATTTGAAAATTCGAACTCTTACGATTGTTTAGCCATACCAATTAGTTATCATTGGATCTCTAGAAAGACTTAATCATTAATTAATGCAAACATTTTGAATCATCAAAATCACGATCAATCCATACTTAAAATGTTACTAGACTCTAGCAAGGTTTGTTCATATGAAAGAATTTCAGAAAATATAGTTGAAAGGGAAGTACTCCCCTAGAGTTTCTCAAGTTGACCATCCAGGGAAGTTGATGTCTTTCTATCCTCAAGGCCCTTTCTTGTATAAGTCCTCGTGCGACTCCCAATCTCCAACACGATGTCCTGTTGCTGGAGAGCATGCACATATATGGATAAAAAAAGAATAATGGACGGAGCTTTAATAATAATAAGGACATGATTGAATCTATCACATAAACCATTCATCATATGTAGATCACAGATATCAATGAAATCCACAAAAATATCATATACTTAAGCATATAGAATTAGCAACGCAGTACAAAATTTAACCAACACAAAAATATGCAAACTATAGTTTTTAAAGACAAACAGAAACTATCATATACTTAAGCATATGCAAAAGATTGTTTATGCAATTGAAACAGTCGTATGCTATAAGCATGTGACTGTTAGCCTTCATCATTGTTTTCTGCTTCATCGTCCATTTCTTCAGTCAATTCAGTCGGGTCAAGGATAATACCATCCATGTACACCAGGTTCCCTTGCTCATCAAACTACCATTTATATTCGAACCGGGCTCCCTCAATTGGTTGTTTTGCTTTCCGTGATAAATTATCTTGACTATTCTGCAGATAATCCAGTCTAGATCTGAAGTAGCGGTGCTGGCATCGTAGGTAGACTTTTGTATATTCAATATTACGTAGAATTTCTTCTAGTGTTGCTCCCTCTCCCCTAGGATTAAAATGTCTTCTGGTTTGCCACCCGAAGAAGAAGGGGTCCCCATGATCCTCTTTCTAAGATTGCTTCTCCTGTCATCAAACTCATTCCCTACCTTGATGTTTATCTCCACGACTCGCTGAGTTATCTCCCGGCCTACATGTGTCACCAAGTCCTCCATGCTCTATACCACCCCCACACTTCGACATAACTCTGTGATCAGCACCGGGAAACACAATTGCCTCACCTTGTTCTCCTTGATCTTCATTTTCAGATGAGTGCTAATCACCTCCCCTACGTTGAACCGATTTCCCTTCAAGATATGATATATTATAGTTGCTCGGTATAGCGTCACATTGTTCAAGTGTCGGGTCAGCATAATGCTGGCATTAATAAATAACAACCAAACCTTAGCCTCCCTTGGTAGAGATGTAGACTTAAGTGATCCTGTCGATGCATTGGACCATGCATGGTTGGGAGAGTTACATACCAATGTAGCTACTTCAGAATAGTCAATCACATGGTTCAGAGTATAGAAATCTTCTTCACATCCCAAATCATACAGCTCGTTAATGGATTTCGCAGAAAAGTCGATTACCTTTCCTCTTACCATTACTGATTCATTTTCAGAAAACCTTGCATTTGAATAGAACTCGTACAGCCATGGGAGGATCGCTTCAGTTCGCGGGTGGCAGAGGGTTTCCCACTACAGTGCATGGATTTGCAGAGTGTAGCCTAAACTCCATGCTCTCTTTTCCATTTTAAAACCCCACTCAAACATGAGGGGGATAGACTTTAGCATCTCAAATTGCACCTTAGCGGACTCATTTATAAACTTCGTGGCCTTCCTTGATACGGTCTTCCCTTTCTTTTTAGATGACATTTTAAACATTAGGGAAAAAAAGAAAATGCTAGGCTTAGAAAGGGGAAATTTCCACCTTCCACTATTCTAATCTTGGAATAAAATGCAGAGGGAGGTGAGCAATCTCTTACCGAGTCTGGAGTCATAGGGTTGCATGGTGTCGGGCAGAAGCGCTGCTTATAACTTCTTCTCAAATCGTCCAGATGTGTCTTCATATGGACCTTCCTATCGATTCGCCGCCCTTCCGCCGCTGATCAAGCGCCAGCCTGTCAGGAGTCTTCTGCTTGGCGAGGATCGGCATATTCATCTTACCCATCATGATATTAGGGTTTAGGGAAAGAGGAGAGAGTCATTTTGATAGCCTACTCCTTCTTTAAATAAAGGGAAGATCGGCTCATTTAAACCGGCGCCACCGGTTCATTTAAGACCTGCACGTGAAAAGGCGGGCTGGTACTGCTAAACCGGTGCCTTTAAAAATGCCTAAACCCCTTTATGAATCCCGAAAAGGAAAGTTTGCAACAATTTATTTTCTGATCGTTGCAACACCCGCGCCGTTCCAGTCTTACCTTGCGAACCCGACACTTAGATGTTGCACTATTTTTTTTCTTCTGCACGTTGCAATTTCTAGAACTGCACTCTTGAACTTTCTCCTCTCGCAATTCTCTCAACTTCATGACACTCAACTCGAAGAACTAACTCAAACAGAATTAGCTTAAGATTAAAATAAAATGGATATAAAAAGGTGGGTTGCCTCCCACCGAGCGCCTAATTTCTAGTCCTGGCAGGACTTCCTTTTCACTTAGTTTTCAAAAATAAATGAGGATTTCTTTAAATCCTCGTTGTTACTCATATAAATTTTTAGTATTTGACCATTAACTTTGAACTCCGATCCATTTTCTTCATTATAAATTGTTACTGCTCCATAAGGGTGAACTTCCTTGACCAAAAATGGTCCTGACCATCTAGATTTCAGTTTACTCGGGAACAATCTCAATCTTGAGTTGTATAATAAAACCAATTGCTCGGGTTTAAAATCCTTCTTCCTTAATTTTGAGTCATGCCCTCTTTTAGTTCTCTCTTTATAAATTTCAGAATTGTCATAGGCATTCATCCGAATTTCCTCTAGTTCATTTAGTTGAAAAAGTCTTTGCTTACCGACATTTTGAAAATCGAAGTTCAGTTTTTTAACCGCCCAATATGCCTTGTGCTCTAGCTCTACGGGTAAACGACAAGCTTTCCCATAAATTAATTTATACGGAGTCAATCCTAGAGGTGTTTTGTATGCAGTTCTATATGCCCAAAGAGCATCATTGAGTTTATGAGCCCAATCTTTTCTATTGGTGTTTACTGTTTTCTCCAAGATTATTTTAATTTCTCTATTAGACACCTCAACCAATCCATTGGTGTGTGGATGATATGCCCGAGCAATCTTATGGTTCACACCATATTTCTTCAATAATGATTTAAATTGCCAGTTGCAGAAATGTGACCCTCCATCACTGATGATGGCTCTAGGAGTGCAAAATCTGTTAAAAATGTTCTTCAGGAATTGAAGTACAATTTGGGCATCATTATTTTTTGTCGCAACGGCTTCTATCCATTTTGATATGTAGTCCACGGCTACTAGAATGTATAAGTTTCCGTTTGAATTTACGAACGGACCCATAAAGTCTATTCCCCACATATCAAATATCTCTATCTCTAATATATTATGTAGAGGCATACTATCTCGTTGGCCTATATTTCCAATTCTTTGACATGCATCACAACATTTTGCAAAGTTATGCGCATCTTTGAACAATGTTGGCCAATAAAATCCCGCCTCTAATACTTTCAATGCCATCTTATGACCCATAAAATGTCCTCCATATGGAGAAGCATGACATCTTTCTAGAATTTTAGGTACTTCCACCTCAGGGATACAACGTCTTATGATTTGGTCAGCATAATGTTTAAATAAATAAGGTGTATCCCAAAAGTATGTCCTAACTTGTTTTAGAAACCTCTTTCTTTGTTATTAACTTATCTCTAGTGGTAATACTCTACTCATAATATAATTTACTATGTCTGCATACCATGGTGGACTATTTTCTGATACTACTAACATACTTTCATTATGAAAATTTTCCTTAATTCCTATTTCTTTATCTTTCTCCTCAACTTGCTCTAACCTAGACAGATGGTCTGCTACTGGATTTTCTGCCCCTTTCCTATCTTTAATTTCAAGATCAAATTCTTGTAATAGCAAAATCCATCTTATAAGCCCAGGCTTGGTATCTTTCTTATCTACCAAATATCTTATTGCAGCGTGATCCGTATAAACTATAACTTTCGAGTTAATCAAATACGAGCGGAATTTATCAAACGCGAATACTACCTATAATAACTCCTTCTCCGTGGTTGTATAGTGTATTTGGGCTTCATTTAAAGTCTTACTTGTATAGTAAATGGTATGAAAGAATTTATTATGCGCTTGCCCTAGAACCGCCCCTAGAGCATGATTACTAGTGTCACACATCAGAATGAATGGTAGATTCCAATCAGGGGCTATTACAATAGTGATGAAATCAGACTTTTCTTTAATGTGTTGAAAAACTCGAGACATGATTGATCAAAATGAAAATGCGTGTCTTTTTCAAGGAGATGGCTAAGAGGCTTAGATGTTGCAGAAAAATTCTTTATAAACCTCCTATAGAAACCTGCATGCCCTAGAAAGCTTCTAATACCTTTAATATTTATAGGGGGTGGAAGTTTCTCAATTACTTCTATTTTTGAACGATCTACTTCTACACCCCTATTGGAGATTTTATGACCTAGGACTATGCCTTCTCTTGCCATGAAGTGACACTTTTCCCAATTTAAGACTAAATTGGTTTGCATACACCTTCCCAAAACTTTTTTAAAGACTCCAAACACTCATCAAAAGACTTGACAAATACAGAAAAATCATCCATAAAAATTTCAATTCCCACATCCATCAGATCAGAAAAAATAGAAATCATACAATGCTGAAACGTAGCAGGAGCATTATATAACCCAAAGGGCATTTTGCGAAACGCAAATGTACCATAAGGGCAATTGAAAGTGGTCTTTTCTTGATCTTCAGGGGCAGCCATTATTTTATTATAACCTGAATACCCGTCTAAGAAATAGAAATATTCATTCCCTGCCAACTTATCTAACACTTGATCTATGAATGGAAGATGGAAGTGATCTTTCCTAGTCAATTGATTTAACTTTCTATAATCCATGCATACACGCCATCCGGTCACTGTCCATGTAGGAATTAACTACGGTCATCCCTCCCTTCTTCGGCACGCATTGGACCGGACTGACCCATTTACTATCAGAAATGGGATAAATAATTCCAGCGTATAGCCATTTAATAATTTCTTTTTTAATTACCTCCTTCATCGGAGGGCTAAGTCTTCTTTGATGTTCAATGGAGGTCTTCGAATCAACCTTCAATAATATCTTATGCATACATATAGTGGGTGATTGATATTTTCGCATCAAGTCCCCAGCAACGGTGCCAAAAACTTGATTGGTTAAAACTCCAAAAATATTTACGATCACGCGGCGACCCGGTGGTTTTATTTAATTAGAAAAGCGGATTGGTTTTTATTTAGAAAACGGGGCGCGCGTATTTTATTTATTTGGATATAAAAAGATGTGATCGAGTTTTAATGAAAGGAGACAAGTGCACCTATCGTGAGTAATACAGGATATTCTAGGTGGAATATCGAGGTCGTATTGTTATCGGGGTCGGTTCGATTATTTCTACTCTTCCCTGGAGGGGACTATTATTTTACTGATAGTTATCTTGTCGGGATATTTATATATAATAAAAAGACAGAAAATGGCAGAAAGAAAATGAAAGCATAAAAGAAAAGCATAAAGGTGGAGCTGATGAAGAGCTTAGCTCGAGGGCACCGAATAAAAATAGAACCAAAATAGACTTTTAATAAAAAGATATCCTAAGTTTCTAATTAATTAAGGCGGAGACTTGGCCGTGGAGGTTCCACTAGAATGAGCTCACTAATCTCTAGGACTATTGCTCACCTGAACGCTAAGACTATTCAACCGAAGGTTAGTCCGACGATGGATTCCTCTTAACGCCCGCATTACGCTAAAAACCTCGATATTGGGTGGGGAACTCAATCCGATAGAGTTGGCGTGCCTCCTCTCTCGAGGGTTAGTGCAGAACTCTCTTTGCCAAGGGGGTGATCTGTCCATACGCACGGCCTCTCGACTAGCATATGGAAAACAAAAATAGGGCCGACACATCAATATGTGGTCCTACGCGTCGTTAACCCCGGGCAGACCTTAAGTAATTAATTAATTAGAAAAATTAGACCTTTAATTATTTTAAGCTATTTTATCTGTCCCAATGCTCTTCGATACTGAGGGCTAAGAACAGTTATCCACTCATCGGAATGGGGACGGCAGCGGTGAAAGCAATAAAATAAAGCAGTAAATGAAAGTAGTAAATGAAATCGATAAAAGAAAGCTGTAAAGGAAAGCATAAAATTGCAAGTCCTACTCAAACGAGTAGAACTGAAGAAAGCTGTAAATTCCGAGTCCCGACGCAAATGCTTGGGCGGGAGAAAGAAAGCGGGTCCTACTCAAACGAGTAGGACTAAATAAATGCAACTCACGCACACACTCGACAGAAAGTAAAACTCACGCACACGCTCGACATAAAGTAAACACACTCACTCTACAGGAAATTAAAACACACGCACACACACTCTCGACATAAAGTAAAATACACGCACACGACAGAATGTAAAAACTCACACACTCTACTGAATGGAATAAAGCAAAGCGTCATTTAACTCTTAACGAGTAGTCGGAAATAAATGCGCACACACACATGAGCGAAAAAAAATTTAGAAAAACTAAGTTGACGAAAAATTAAAATAACATCATTTCTACCGATAGAATGCGGTAGAAATGCATAAAAATTGAAAAGAAAAATTAAACGGGAAGAAAGTTTTGCAAATAAAAATGAAAACGCAAGTGCTCGAAAAATAAAAATGAATACATTTCTACCGCTAGAATGCGGTAGAAATAATTAAAATGAAGACAGAAAAATAAAAGGAGCAAAAGTTTAAACAAAAAATCGAAGTGCACGTAAAATTAAAACTATTATATATCATTCCAATAACTCCGTAAAAGTTGTTAAAAAGTGAGAATAAAGCGAAAAGAACGAAAATGTTTTATAACCTAAAGAGAAAAATCTAAGTTAAAGAAAATGAAAATCACTTTGAAATCGTTTTACGGATCTATAGGAATGAAAAATAATGCTATAAAATCATAAGTTTAACAAAACTAAGTGAACATAACTAAATATAAAAGCAAGAAAACTAATCTCAAAACACACACACACCTTTTAAAAGAGAACAAAAACAAAGTTAAAACAAAGAAAGAAATAAGATTGCATAATAGTAGCCACATAGTTGAAGTCCAAATCCATAAAAAGAGCGAAAATCTACAATTTTATTAAGCTAAAAATGAAGATTACAAAGCTAAGAAAATAAAGGAGAGGGGGAGAAATTACCTTACTTAGTATTTGGACTCATCCGAGAAGCATAACTCCTATACAAAATGGTTCAAAAGAAGGAACAGGATTACAAACAACAACTGCTTATAAATGGGCAAAAATTTCAGGTGACACGCCCCCTGACACGGGCTTGTATGGGGGGCGTGTCAGCACTGTACAAAATGCGGCCGTCGATTTGACGGGAAAGTGGACTTCGGGCTGGACACGTGTCGGTCTCGCGTTGGTCACGCCCCAGGTCACGGGTATGACCCTGGGCGTGTCGGGGAGGTAGATCTGGGTGCGCGTCTTTGAGCTGTCACCGGGACTTGTCGAGTTGAAAAATCATCGAGCACGAATGTCGAGGAGTTCGACGATCGTCGAGCGGGAAGATCGTCAAGCAGGAAATATCGTCGAGCAGGACAAATCGTCGAGCAGAACAAATCGTTGAGCAGAAAAATCGTCGAGTGGGAAGAATGGGTTCGACGATCGTCGAGCGGGAAGATCGTCGAGCGCGGGTCTTTGTTAGCCAGGTGGAGGAGTCACGCCCCAGGTCACAGCGTGACTCTGGGCGTGTCAGGGGTTTGACGATCGTCGAGCGGAACGTCATCGAACACGAATTTCGTCGAGCTTGATGGAGTTGCCACGCCCTAGATCACGGGCGTGACAGGTTAGATGACACGGGCGTGTCAGGTCATTTTTTGATCAGTTTTCTGAAATTTTAAAAAATCAAAATAAGTTAAGTTAGAATTAAAGTTAACAAAATATGAACAATTTATTAAAGGAAATTGACTGAAAGCAAAGAAATTAAGCAAAAATGATTTAATTAATTTACATAAAAATAGGTATATTTACAATTTATCAAATACTCTCATACTTAAGCTTTTGCTATTCCCGAGCAAAAGTTGGAGATGAACTTATAAGAAATTAAAGAAATCCTAAGTTTATCTACCGCTTGAATTAATTAAAAAAGTAAGATCAAAATAAATATCCGGGGTAATAGAGTTAAATCCTAATTTATGAAATGTTATAAATAGAGGAAGAATTTTAAAAAGACTTGTAAATAAAATAAAATAGAAAACAACAATTTATTTTTGTTAGTTTAACAAAGATGGATTGAAATTATATAAAAAACTTTAGCTTAAAAGAAGTAAAAAGGAAATAATGCAATTTAAAAATTATGCTCTCAAAAAATTTTGAATTAATTCTAGAATCATTGAAATAGGATAAGTGTTTTGGTGGTTTATGAATAGGTCTTGGAATTAGAGGCGAGACAATTTTTCTCGAACCTCCAAAATTGTTTTTCGTTTTTGGATGAATGTTAAGGAAAATGAAATCTTATTTTTCTAACACATAATTATTTTTTTTCTTTCTTCATAAATAAATAACCCAATCTATATGTGTAGGAGTAATGAATTTTATCCTCTTACTTCATAACATATAATCTCTTTAAATATTGGTTGCCTATGTTTGCGGAATGAAATCTTATTCCTATTGACATAAGATCTTTTAAGGGGTGAAATATGGGTAATCATGTCAAGTGAGACATGAAAAAAAAGATGTGGGTTTATTTTTTTCAAATATAAAACTAGATTTTAATAAAAAAGTTTTGAGAGCAAACTTTTTAAAATGAACGTTTCCGATGTTTTTAAAAGCATGAAGTAGAAATAATTGAAATCCATGTATGTTATTTTCTAACATAAAAAATGAGATTCTATTTAAAAATTAGAAGTGGTGGTGAAAAACAAGTTCCCTATTATAAGAAAAAGACATAAAAAATTCTTTAAATCTTAACCCCAGACACTTAAATCTATCAAGCTTTAATTAATAAACGAATAGTAAGCAAAGAATAAAAGAATTCGCTTATAAATTAACTCGAAAAAAGATTTTTGGAAAGCAAAAAAGGGTAAAAATTGAGATATTCGATTTATTTATTTGTTACAAAATTAACAAAACATGAATTTGTAGAGTTTTTATCATTTTTTTTATTTTTATTATCATCTTTTTTTTTGAATTTTTGTTTATCATCCTTTTTTTTGAATTTTTGTTTATCATCTTTTTAGGATTTTTGGTTTTTATAATTTTTGATGTTTTTGGTTTTTTAGATTTATTTACAAGAAAGGGATGAGAAAGAAGAGTTATTTACAAAGAAGATAGGCGGAAGAGAGAGAAAATTTTATTATTTTTTCGTTTTTTTTAAAATAATGTACAAAGTTAAAAATCGAAGGCGGCCCGCGAACAGACACTTATTTGGGTGTTTGGTTCGATGAATCGAACGTCGCGGGAGGCAAAATGCGATTTTTTATAAATAAGAAGAATGGGGGGTGTTTTTACAAAAACTATTTACAAAGTAAAAAGAATTTTTTTAAAAAAATTGTTTTCATGTTTTATAAGTTTTTTTTGTGTGAATTTTTTGAGTTTTTATGATTTTTTTATTTGAGTTTTTGTTTCTTTATTATAAAAAAACAAGGAAAAAATTTTTTGTTTGTATTTTGATGATTTTTTTGGTATGACAGAATATAATAGTGCAGAAATGAAAAAAAATAAGAAAACACACCCATACATAAACCCAATATTGTCCCCAATGTTGCAGTCTAAGTATGCGGAACAGATAATATACAAAATATAATAAGTACAAAAAGAAAAGAGAAGGTAGAAGTTTCCCTAAAGACGAGTCCGGGAGGCCCGGGTCGAAACCCGCATTATTATTAGAAGTGGAAAGAATAACAAAAAACAATAATAAAAACAAAAAACAAAAATTCGGCTAAAAGGTTGCGGGCGGTGGCGGGGGGGGGGGGGGGGCAACTGCGTGGGTGACTCGAAGGTAGCTAAGGTCTTAGCTACATGAGCGTGATAGAAATGCGCTCCCCTAGCGCTCACAATAGGGTTAAGCGCCGAAACGACAAAATAAATACATAATGTTTAAGAAAAAAGATTTATTTATTAATTTAAAGAGGTTGTTAATTTAATATTTTTGTTTTTGATAAAAAAAATTTGGTTTTTGAAAAGGAAGATGTTAAAAATAAAAAAAGAGCGTTGTTAAACGCATGCCCCTTTAGGCTATTCGCAGGTCATGTTTTCAAAATAATACTTCCTTATTCTCATTTCTACCTGTAGGCCAGCCCATTCCCAACACCACAACTCGCAGTCCTGAAACCCTAGCCTATCTCGTGCTGCTCTGAACTCGCCCTCTCTGTTGCGCCGCTCGTCGTCGGCTCCTCTGCCCGCCATCATCTCCTCCACCCGTAGTTGGCTTCTCCGCCGCCGTCGGCTCCTCCGTCCACCGTTGGCTTCTCCGCCGCCGTCAGCTCCTTCACCCACCGTCGGCTCCTCTGCTCGGTATGCCGTTGATTCTCTCACACCCCATCCCCAGCTAATCCTAATTAAACATGCAACAAATTTCATTCTTCATTCTTCATGCCCCAACCAACTTTGGGCAATGTTGAGAATGATTGTTGTTGACAAGGTGTTCGATTGAATGCCCCAACCAAATCTGCTCTTCATTCTTCATGCATGCATATTATCAATTTTGTTAATGTTCTTAGTGTATGATTTTTTGGTCATTAACTAGGATTATCACTTTTATTTGCAGGTTTAATTCACATTTTTTGCTGCTACCCTCAGTGTTTTTTGTTGCAACAGTGGATCATTTCCTGCTTCATTATTAATGTTATAACAGTGCACCATGCTATTCTCAAGCATAATTTTGTAATTTCTTTTGTCTTCTCGATAAATATGGATTGACCTAGGTTGTTTATTTTGATGTTTTAATTGAGACTATAAGTATTTAACTTTTGATAAACATGTTTAACATCAAGTTTTGATTTGAGTTGTTATAGGTGATTTGATGTGCTTAGTTGTATGATAAAATTATTCTATTTGATTTGATTGATTATAAAAGAAATGAGATTGATTTTTGAATTTGGCCTGCATGAATAATTATTTGGCCTGCATATATCCGTGACCTGCATAAAGCCAAAAGCAGCCTGCATATAACATTGCTCTAAAAAAATAGACGAATTTTTTTTGTGGCCTTTTAGGAGGATTTTTTAGTGTTTTTGGGTTTGTGGTTTTTTAAGTTTTTAATTTTTTTAAGTTTTAAGTTTTTTTGTAGGTTGTTTTTTATTTTTTTTTTTCATTTTTAAGTTTTTAGATTTTTAAGGTTTTGAGGTTTTAGATTTTTTTTGGTTGTTTTTTGGTTTAGATTTTTTTTAGATTTTTAGTTTTCAGGATTTTTAGTGTTTTTTAGTTTTTTAGATTTTTATAAGTTTAAAGTTTTATAGTTTTTTTAGGTTTTTACGGTGTTTTCGGTTTTTTAGTTAGTTTTTTTTTGTTATTTTTTTGTGTTAGTAGAAAACGACGTCATTTCAAAAAAAAATATTAATAAATAATAATAATAATTTGATAAATAATGTTTTTTTATGTAGTTTTTTATATTTTTATTATTATTATATATATATTTTATAAAGTAAAATTAATAGATTTCAAGGGTTCAAAATAATGACTCGAAAAATCCATGGCAACGACCCTAAAAACTTGATTGATATTTTTGCATCAAGTCCCCGGCAATGGCGCCAAAAAATTGATTGATATTTTCGCATCAAGTCCCCGACAACGGCGCCAAAATTGATTGGTTAAAACTCCAAAAATATTTACGGTCACGCGGCGACCCGGCGTTTTTATTTAATTAGAAAAGCGGATTGGTTTTTATTTAGAAAACGGGGCGCCCGTATTTTATTTATTTGGATATAAAAAGATGTGATCGAGTTTTAACGAAAGGAGGCGTGTCCACATATCGTGAGTAGTACAGGATATTCCGGGTGGAATATCGAGGTCGTATTGTTCTCGGGGTCGGTTCGATTATTTCTACTCTTCCTTGGAGGGGACTATTATTTTACCGATAATTATCTTGTCGGGATATTTATATATAATAAAAGGAGAGAAAATGAAAGAAAGCAGTGGCATAAAAGTGCCGATGAAGAGCTTAGCTCGAGGGCACCGAATAAAATTAGAACCAAAATAGACTTTTAATAAAAAGAGATCCTAAGTTTCTAATTAATTAAGACGGAGACTTGGCCGTGGAGGTTCCACTAGAATGAGCTCAGTTATCTATAGGACTATTGCTCGCCTGAACACTAAGACTATTCAACCGAACGTTAGTCCGACGAAGGATTCCTCTTAACGCCCGCATTATGCCAAGAACCCCGCTATTGGGTGGGGAACCCAATCCGGTAGAGTTGCCGCGCCTCCTCTCTCGAGGGTTAGTGCGAAATTCTTTTTGCCAAGGGGAGATCTGTCCATACGCACGACCTCTCGACTAGCGTATGGAAAACGAAAATAGGGCCCACACATCGATATGTGGTGCTACGCGTCGTTAACCCCGGGCAAACCTTAAGTAATTAATTAATTAGAAAAATTAGACCTTTAATTATTTTAAGCTATTGTATCTGTCACAATGCTCTTCGATACTGAGGGCTAAGAATAGTTAGCCACTCATCGGAATGGGGACGGTAGCGGTGAAAGCAATAAAATAAAGCAGTAAATGAAAGCAGTAAATGAAAGAGATAAAAGAAAGCTGTAAAGGAAAGCAGAAAATTGCAAGTCCTACTCAAACGAGTAGGACTGAAGAAAGCTGTAAATTGCGAGTCTCGGCGCAAATGCTGTGGGCGGGAGAAAGAAAGCGGGTCCTACTCAAACGAGTAGGACTAAATAATTGCAACTCATGCACACACTCGACAGAGAGTAAAACTCACGCACACGCTCGACATAAAGTAAACACACTCACTCTACAGGAAAGTAAAACACACGCACACACACTCTCGACAAAAAGTAAAACACACGCACACGACAAAATGTAAAAACTCACACACTCTACTGAATGGAATAAAGCAAAGCGTCATTTAACTCTTAACGAGTAGGCGGAAATAAATGCGCACACACACATGAACGAAAAAAAATTATGAAAAACTAAGTTGACGGAAAATTAAAATAACATCATTTCTACAGCTAGAATGCGATAGAAATGCATAAAAAATGAAAAGAAAAATTAAACGGGAAGAAAGTTTTGCAAATAAAAATGAAAACGCAAGTGCTCGAAAGATAAAAATGAATAAATTTCTACCGCTAGAATGCGGTAGAAATAATTAAAATGAAGACAAAAAAATAAAAGGAGCAAAAGTTTAAACAAAAAATCGAAGTGCACGTAAAATTAAAACGATTATATTATCATTCCTATAACTCCGTAAAAGTTGTTAAAAAGTGAGAATAAAGCGAAAAGAACAAAAATGTTTTACAACCTAAAGAGAAAAATATAAGTTAAAGAAAATGAAAATCACTTTGAAATCATTTTACGGATCTATAGGAATGAAAAATAATGCTATAAAATCCTAAGTTTAACAAAACTAAGTGAACATAACTAAATATAAAAGCAAGAAAACTATTCTCATACACACACACCCTTTTAAAAGAGAATGAAAACAAAGTTAAAAACAAAGAAAGAAATAAGATTGCATAAGAGTAGCCACATAGTTGAAGTCCAAATCCATAAAAATAGAGAAAATCTACAATTTTATTAAGCTAAAAACAAAGATTACAAAGCTAAGAAAATAAAGGAGAGGGGGAGAAATTCCCTTACATAGCATTTGGACTCATCCAAGCAGCATAACTCCTATACAAAATGGTTCAAAAGAAGGAACAGAATTACAAACAGCAGCTGCTTATAAATAGGCAAAAATTTCAGGTGACACGCCCCCTGACACGTGCGTGTATGGGGGGGCGTGTCAGCACTATACAAAATGCGGCCGTCGATTTGACGGGAAAGTGGACTTCGGGCTGGACACGTGTCGGTCTCGCATTGGTCATGCCCCAAGGTCACGGGCGTGACTATGGGCGTGTCGGGGAGGTAGATCTAGGCACGGGTCTTTGAGCTGTCACCGGGTCTTGTCGAGTTGAAAAATCGTCGAGCGCGAATGTCGAGGAGTTCGACGATCGTCGAGAGGGAAGATCGTCAAGCAGGAAATATCGTCGAGCAGGACAAATCGTCGAGCAGAACAAATCGTCGAGCAGAAAAATCGTCGAGTGGGAAGAATGGGTTTGACGATCGTCGAGCGGGAAGATCGTCGAGCGCGGGTCTTGGTCAGCCAAGTGGAGGAGTCACGCCCCAGGTCACGGCGTGACTCTGGGCGTTTCGGGGGTTTGACGATCGTCGAGCGGAATGTCGTCGAACGCGAATTTCGTCGAGCTTGATGGAGTGGTCACGCCCCAGATCACGGGAGTGACAGGTTGGCTGACACGGGCGTGTCAGGTCATTTTTTGAGCAGTTTTCTGAAATTTTAGAAAATCAAAATAAGTTAAGTTAGAATTAAAGTTAACAAAATATGAACAATTTATTAAAGGAAATTGACTGAAAGCAAAGAAAATATACAAAATGATTTAATTAATGTACATAAAAATAGGTATATTTATAATTTATCAGTGGGACTAATGCCTTGTATGTCGGTAATAGTCCACCCCATAGCCCCTTTGTAATTCTTAAGGACTTCTAACAATTCATCTTCCTTACTCTGCTCTAAGGATGCATCAATTATTACCAACAAAGTTTTTTCTTCTCCTAAGAAAGCATACTTTAGATTGTTGGGTAAAGGTTTTAATTCCAATTGAGGTGGTTCCATAATAGATGGTTTCAGAATTTTAGTTTCACTTGATCTCTCAAGTGCTTCAACATTCCTATATATTCTCCACCTTTCACTAGCATTAAAAACCTTAGCTAATTTACTATATTCTTATTCCTCGTTCCACTCTTCATTATTAAGGATTGCTAGCAATGTTTTCTCTCAATGATCATTTTGTTAAAAATCTTTATTAGAAATATGTATGTTATCAATAGAATGACATTCCTCTTTATCGTTGGGGTATTTAATTACCTTAGGAATATTGAACGTTACTTCTTCCTCATTAACTCTCATGGTAAGCTCTACTTTTTGAACGTCAATAAGAGTCCTTCTTGTAGCCAGGAAAGGTCTACCAAGAATGATAGGCACATCCCTATCCTCTTCCATATCCAGAACAACGAAGTCTGCAGGAAAAATAAATTTCTCGACCTTTACTAAAATATCTTCAACTATGCCTTTAGGGAACGCTAACATCCTATCAGCTAACTAAAGGGTTAAAGAAGTAGGAGCTATCTCTCCAAGGCCTAATGTATTATAAATAGAGAGTGGCATGAGATTGATACTAGCCCCTAAGTCACATAAAGCCCTACTCGTAAATTTAACACCTATGGAACATGGTATGGTAAATCTTCCTGGTTCTTTTAATTTAGGGGGTAGTATCTTCTGTAGAATAACACTACATTCCTCAGTTAATGCCACTACTTCCTTTTCAGCAAATTTTCTCTTTCTAGAGAGAATATCCTTCATGAATTTTGCATAACTCGGCATCTGCTCTATAGCTTTCGCAAAAGGAATATTTATCGTCAACTTCTTAAAAAGTTCCATGAATTTTTGGAATTGTGCATCAAGCCTTGTCTTAGTGAGCTTAGATGGAAAAGGCGGAGGTGGATAGACTTTTCTTTCCTCTTCTAAATCTACAATTTCTACTCCTTCTTTAGCCTTAGGGTCCTCTACCTTTTTCATCTTATCTTCATGTTCTCTCTTTCATCATTCTTTAATTTTTCTAGTAACAAGTCCCCACCCGGAATCTTAATCCCACTTCTTAAAGTAACAGAGTTGCATTGGCTAGATGAGTCATCTCTTTTTGGATTAGGAGTGGTATCGGTGGGTAATGTTCCAGCCGGCCTTAGGTTTAATGCATTAGCAATCTGTCCAATGGAATTCTCTAGTGATCTAAGAGATGATTCTATCCCTACTACCATTGCATCATTCTTTTGGAATATTTCTAAGATTACTTCATCTGTTAATTTTCTTGAATTTCCATGATTGCTTTATGGAATATGATTAAATCTGGGTGGATGATTAACATTTTGATTATTTCTCCATGAAAAGTTAGGGTGGTTCTGCCACTCAGGATTGTAATAATTTGGAACAATATGATGTATTTGGCCACCTATATAGTTGGCTTCTTCAGAAACTTGATTCAATTGTTCTATGGTGAAGGAGGTGTTAGGATTAGGCATTGAATGCTACTAATTGATGGCATTACTGTATTTTGACTTAAGGAAACTAAGCGTTTGTTTATCATATTAAACTGTGAAGCCATTTGTGCGGCTAACAAAGTGATTTGATCAACATGATGGACTCCCATTGGATTGTTATTCCCTTGTCTCTCAAAAGATTGGTAGTTGTTAGAAGTAAGATCTTCAAGGATAGTATAAGCATCCTCAGGATACTTTTTCATCAATGACCCCCCCCCCCCCCCCCCCCCCCCCGCAGCACCATCTACTAAGATCATGGTAACCGTTTGTAACTCATTATAGAATGTGGATACCTGTTGGTGTTATTGTAACCCATGATGCAGACATCTTCTCAACAACTCCTTAAAACACTCCCAAGCATCGTAAAGAGTTTCTCCGTGATTTTGCATAAAAGTGGTGATGTCTCTAATCAACTTAGTGGTTTTAGAGGGAGGGAAATATTTGTTTAAAAATTTCTCTACTAACTGCTCCCAAGTGGTTATAGAAGCATGTGGTAACGAGTTAAGCCAATCTTTAGCTTTTCCTTCTAAGGAGAATGGAAATAACATTAGCTGAATTGCTTCACTTGAGGCCCCATTTACTTTATACATATCACAAATTTCTAAGAATGTCCTTAGTTGAGAATTAGCATCTTCGTTGTTAAGACCCCCAAACTTGTTATGTTGAATTAGTCGCATAATAGTGGAGTCAATTTTAAAATTATTAGCGGTTATGGTAGGTCGGGCTATGCTAAAATGCAACCCTCCTCGCAAGGGTGTGTTATAGTCTCGACAAGTCATTCTAGGAACATTTGGTTGAACATTCTGGTCAACTTGCCCATTAGGTTCTACTTGCTCCTCATTCTTAACCACATTATTATGCTGTTATCCTCCATCTCAAGATTAATAGTATTGTTATTTCTCAGATTCCTTCTATTCAGCCTACAAGTTTTCTCGATTTCAGAATTTAGTGGTAATTTTCCAGTGTTTCGATATCTGGACATACACCGATGTCCAATAGTTAACGAGTAAAAATGAAAACAATACTTGAACTCAGATTACTCAAAATTACTAATATCACAAGATAATACTTAGAAGAAAACTTGTCCCCGGCAACGGCGCCAGAAAACTTGATGCACGCTTTGTCGTGTGAATATATAAGTGCTACGCAAGTGTACGTGTCGTGTCAAGTAACAAAATGGAAAGTAGAGTGTCGAACCTACAGAGACAATGTTTTTTCCTCAGCTTATGAGTACTAGTAATGATCTTTTCTTATAAGTCAAGCAAAATCACAAGTTTTTAAGAGTAAGTAAACTAAATAACAAAACTAAATAACAAAACTAAATAACGAAACTAAATTAGGATGAGAATATAATGATGAGAAGTACGAGTCTCATATGTTGATCCCTAATCTTAGTTTGCCTTTTTGTTAAGAGAAATACAATTGAATTCAACTCAGTTTTTATCTTGTGGAAATCCTAAACTCGCGGTGAGCATCTCTCGATTTCATCATCGCACTATGCATATTTAGTGAGTAGCTTTAAATCAAGACTACAGAAGTAAACATACGTATGAAAATATGGATCTTAACTCCACAACTAGAATGATAGCGATACGCTAAATCATATTTAGCCAAATTAAATTCTCGAGACTTACGAACGTAGCTCTCGCATATAGAACGCAGTATGAAGCACTAGATGGTAATCTCTTAACGTCATCACTGAAGAAGAGAATGAAATTTAAGATACAAACCAGATTTAACTCAATTGTTCATATAAACATTAAAGCAAACGTCGATTAGTTCACAACATATAAAACTAACAAGTAAATTAGTTCATCACAGTCAAACGTACGAGAAATCGGAGCGAAGATCCAACAAACAAGATGAATAAGAGTTAGAACAAGCCAACCAATTGATCTCTACGAATGCCCCTACAAAGGATGATGTCGCATCCCTTTTGCACGGAACTGGATTTGCTGCGCGGCTTCTTCTTCCTTCAGATCCGGTGAATAGATGATTTTCGCCTCCTCCTATGCCCTAACTTTGCTCCTCCCATAATAATCTCCTCCACCTCTCTTCAAATCTCCTTTTTTTTCCCCTCTATTGCTTGTCATAACTGCCATCTAAATCCCCACTGAAATTTCCCAAGAGACGCACCCTTCCATGTTTTCGTTCAGCGCTAAAATTCAAATTTTGGATTTCAATTTCGCCCCAGGTTGTTGCAACCTTGTTTTCCTGCGTGTTGCAACCACTGCGCCCACGCCTGCCTTGCCAAACCAAAACTTGGTAGTTGCAACTAATTATTTATGGATGTTACAACCTTTTTTCAGGCTATGAAGTTTTGGCAGATTTCCTTCTCTAGGCAAGTTCCTTCGGCACATCTGCTCCAAATACATCGGAAAAAGACCAAATTAGCACAATTCAAATAAAAAGAGTTTACTTCCATTTTGATATCATTTAAAGTTAATTTAATTGATTTAACTGAATAAGTTGTTGGGAATAACAACATAGATAACTTCTTTTTATAGTTATCAGTCAGCTTTAACACGCTGACACGTATAACATTCCGACACAAAGTTCGCTATATTATTCTTCATTCCCGACCACCAAAGAATTTTCTTTAGATCTTTATACATTTTACTGGAACCATGAGCTTCAGTACAAATCTTAGCCCGAATATCACTAAAAGCGGGGATGCAAAATCTACCCCGATACTTCAAAGTATCCAACTCATCCAAAAATAAATCAGGTAGCTCTCCCTTCTCAGTTCTATTTCGGAGATGCAACAAATCCAGATCATCCTTCTAGTGTGCTCTAGTTAGGGAAATCAAAGAGGGCTCTTCTACTTCAAACTAGCAGGCACAGTACTACTCCCAACCTCAATGTCCATCAACAAGAATTCTTCTACCAAGGACTGAACAGATAGATTAAAAATTTTGGCGGTCTTTCTACTCAAAGCATCGGCTACTACATTAGCCTTTCCTGGATGATAAAGAATCTCCACTTCATAATTATCCACATATTCTAACCACCTATGCTGGCGTAGATTTAGTTCCTTCTGAGTGAAGACGTACTTCAAACTCTTATGTTCTGTATAGATCTTGCAAAACGTGCCATACAATAAATGTCTCCAAAGCTTCTGCGCATAAATTAAAATAGCAAACTCCAAATCATGCGTAGGATAGTTTCTTTCATGAATCTTTAATTGCCATGATCCATACGCGATCACCTTTCCATCTTGCATCAAAACACAGCTAAGTCCAATGTATGATGCATCCACATACACAGCGTACTCAACTCCTTCAGTAGGCAAGGTTAAAATTGGAGCAGTACACAATATCTACTTCAACTCTTGGAAAGCTTCTTTATACTTATCGCTCCAAATGAATGCAGTGTTCTTCTGGGTAAGTCTAGTTAGAGGAGCAGACAAAACTGAAAACCCTTTCATGAATCTTCTATAATAGCCAACCAGGCCTAAGAAGCTCCTAATCTCCTTAGGTGTAGAAGGTCTTTCTCATTCCATCACATCAGATATTTTGGTCAGGTCTACGGAAATACCATCCTTGCTGACAACATGACCCAGAAAGGACACCTGAGATAGCCAGAACTCACACTTGCTCAACTTCGCATATAACTTATGCTCCCTCAGGACCGACAAAACCAATCACAAATGTTCAGTATGCTCCTCAACTCTGCGGAATAAACATGGACATAATCTATGAATAAAATCACGATACGGTCCAAGAAATCCTTGAACACTCTATTAATTAAATCCATAAAGCAGATGGTGCACTGGTCAAACCGAAGGACATCACCAAAAACTCAAAATGTCCATGACGCGAACGGATAACAGTCTATGGAATATTTGCCTCACGAATTCTCAACTGGTGTAGCCTGAACGAAGATCGATCTTTGAAAATATCGATCTACCACGTAACTGATCGAACAGATCATCAATCCTCGGCAAGGGATATCTATTCTTAATAGTGACCTTATTAAACTCTCTATAATCGATGCAAAGCCACATCGATCCATCCTTTTCTTTACAAATAATACATTAGTCCTTATTATATGGCATTGAGTGAGTAGAGTACACTCAACGCTTTTGTACTTAGGCAAATTTCTACTAGACACAATTGAATCCATACCTCTAACATTGAGTGAGCTTGCTCCACTCAATGACTGTGGACTTAGTCGATTTTTATGTTATGTCCAGCAGACACTTCTTATGTCCACATTTCCAATCAATATGAAATGGACTAACCTGCACTCAAGAACTCAAATGCACATCAAATACAGTTGATGTGTGTGATATTGACCTGTTTGACTTCTCATAAATCAAGGACATTGGGAACAATGGACCCAACAATCTCCCCCTATTTGAAGAAGTCAAAACCTCATTGTTGTCCTTGGTCAGTGGCACACACAACCTATACAACAAAAAAAGTATGGAAATTTTGATAAGCTATGAATTAGTGCACCTCATGTACTTACTCCCCCTATTTTACTGCAAGGTGTTTGTCCTTCCTTGGGTGTCACATTACTTTCTTTCCCCTTTGTCATCTCTCCCACTTGCTTTGGATCCCCTTGCTAGGACCTTCTCTCGTCTCTTCTATCCCCCTTTTTGACTTCTGCAGAATAGGCAGATGGGGGCTGGCCTTCCCATTGGCTGACCTTCTTTCTTCTATCAAGAGTAGCTTACTCCTCCTCAGTAGAAGCATCAGTGAACTGATACTACTAGGGAGTCTGTATGTCCAGCAAGAGGAACAATACCTGCACACAAAAAATAATACAAAAGGAGTGCTTGAAGCTATGCCAAGTTCAACATACCCATCTAAAATTTTAGGATGTTGAACTTTGCTTCATCTAATGGCTTAGTGAAGATATCATCCACTTGCTTGTTTGTGGGGACAAACTCAAGACTATGTCTTCATTCTCCACATGCTCCCTGATAAAATGAAATCTTATTTCTATATGCTTAGTCCTACTATGTGAGACAGGATTCCTAGCAATAGAAATAGCACTTGCAGAATCATAGTAAAGAGGAGTTCTACTCGCCTCATCTATATATAGAGTCTAACCTGATATCACTTGTGTCGAGGTATGAGCTTCCTCCCTGGTCACCACATTCAGCTTTTCTTTCCCTCTATCCTGGTTTGGTGGTGGCGGTAGGGCCCAAAGTGGGGCAAGCTATAGTGGAGTCTGAGCCCGAGGGCATGAAGTCTTCAGGTGCCCCTTCTACCTGCACTAGAAGCAAGTTTTATCCTTCAACCAATAATGACTAACATCATGGCCCTTCCTTGTATAATTAATGCACACCAGATCTCCTTTGGTGCACCATGGATGGAGAGCACCTGCTACAGCTTCAAGGTGGCAGTCCTTTTGTAACACCTTTCGTAAGGGTGGCCAGATCGACCACAGAAGCTATGTATTTCCCTACTTTTCTTCTTTGAAGAAGAGCCAGATGCCTAGAGCTTCCATCCTCATCACCTTTCCTCTTCCCTTTTCTCACCGCGACACCTCAATTCTTGGCATTCTCAATCGCCTCAACCTTCAGAGCTGCTTCCACTACCTCAGCATAAATTTCAGCTCTATAAGCACATGCCAAATGTTGGACATCGATTCTTAATCCTCCAAGAAGTGCTTCACTCTTACTGCATCCGAAGCTACCATATCAGGAGCAAATTTGCTCAACTTATTAAACTCAATCTTATATTAGCTCACCATGAGTTGTCTCTGCTTCAAATGCAGGAAATTATTCATCAGACGGTCCTGCTCGATCGAGGGTAAAAACTTCTTAAGCATCATCTTCTTGAAGGACTCCCAAGAGCATCCTTCCTTCAAACTTCCTTTTCCCGAATCCACCAACTCTTTGCCAGGTCCTTTAGCTGGTAGGCCATAATCATTACCTTCTGGGCTTTAGCAATCCCCAAATACGTGAACATCTCATCTATAGCGATGATTCAGTCATCCAAAACCATAAAGTCGGCACTCCCGTCATAAGTGGGAGGTCTCAATCGCTGGAAATGCAATACAAATTCATCTCTAGAGGCAACGTCATTAGGGGCAACAGAGAGCAGGATTAGTAGGTACATCTTGACTCGTAGCAGAATCTTGCGCTACGGGTTGCTGCTCGGAGCGGCAGACAACAAGGACTAAATCTTCTACTGCATCACGACTAACTGTCTCGATAGAGCCTTGTTACTCTGACGTAAACTCTCGATCACCGCATCACTTTGCACACCAGATAACTCACCCTCCGACTGGGAGTCAACCTTGTCGCAGGACATCTAGCCGGCATTTCTAGAAAATAACGAATGAATCATCAAAAATCCTAGATTACAACTAGGACATACAACTTGTTTAGACGATATTAAAGACAATTGCTTATGCTGCAAACTTGCTCTCGATAATGATGCTATGTCCTACTTAGGATGATATCCTCTCATCATATTTACTCATGTGTCTATGATATGAATGCATGAAGTCTTTGTTTTGATTTAGAAAAAATCATGTGTGTATATGTGTCATCATTTAAACCTTAACTTAGTACGCGTGCTTATGCAATGATATGCTACGTATGCAGTGCTATGCATTCTAAAAAGGCCTTAATACATGTATGAGCGGCGTACACATGAAATGTTATGCATCCCATATTGCATAACATCACATGCAATGAGAAAAAAAACATGGTATTGGGCACCCATGTGATGATGGTTATGCATCCCATACTACATAACCGTCACATGTTGCCTCCTATGGTGGATCCATATACAAACACATATTATGCATCCATACTACATAATATTGCCCCGTATACTTCTTATCATGCTATGAGTGTAGTTACTATGCTTCGGTTAAGACGTACTGATGACACATTGGTGCATGTTTGCAAATGAATGAAGGGAAACAAACTATACGAGATTGGCTGGTTTGATCAACTTGTCAAACCAACCTCCATCTGATAGCAACTGTCACAACCCACATTTTTCACCTCCATTAAAGGTATATCAGAGTAAGGAAAAAAATGGGTGTTATGATGCCATATCAGCAGGGGATAACTGCGGACACTCAGGCAAAACTCTTACTTAACCGTGAAGAAAGATCTTTAAGTTGTTTAAAGGCAAAACCAGTTTAAGTGTAGTAGTTATCCGTATCCCTCAGCTTAGTGCTCATCTAGTACATGAGAAAAAAATAGTTATACGCTGCGGAAAATAATTTCTTTACAAGGTTAGACATCCTACATGAGTGACTAGGTCCCCAGAGGACACCTCATGGTATGCAAGTTCTAAGATTATAATAGAAATAAAAGCAGATTTTTACGGTCGTTAAATATAGTGATTTAGCATTTTAAACATGCAATGCGTGAGGTAGTAATAATAGTTTTATACTTGAAAATATCTTTTATGCAATCCTAGCACAAAACATCCCAGAGAGAAAGTAATCAAATACACAGAAAGAAAACCATCTAAGCAGCTAACAAGCATCCAAAATCAACAATCCTGTGGGCGTCAAAAAACTGACACGAACCCATATAAAAAAAGTATGTTTGAACTAGTAAAGCAATAAAACAATAGTCTACCTCGCTACGACGAGACAAAAACCACAGCCAACACTGCTGCTCAAGAACTCCAAAACTAGCACCGCAGTCAACTACAACTCTGGACCTGAGGCATTCCAAAGACAGAACACCTCAGCAAGAATTTACAAGTGATGGCAGAAGTAAGCCAACAGTAAACAAAGTCAAGGGGTACCAACCCGAGATCTAAGGAAAAATATTGAAGTAAAGTACAACATTAAGGTACAAAAGTCAAAAAAACACTTACGTGAAGCGTCACGTATGATTTATTAAGGAAAAATCAACACACATACACCATCGGCTGTCTCCTTTTTTAACCGTAACTACATTGGAGACCCAGCCGGGGTATTGTATTTCAGATACAAAGCCAGCCTCGAGGAGTTTGCCACCTCCTCCCTGATGGGCTCGAACATCTGTCTGTGGTGGATCTCTTGTCTGTTGGATAGGGTGAGCTCCCGGGTCCAGGTTGAGGCGGTGGCAGGCCACGTCCGCATCAATCCCTGGCATCTCTACTGCGCTCCATGCGAAGATGTCCACGTTCTTCTGGATGCATGCCAGCATCCTGCCCTGAGCCTCCGGGGTCAGCCCCCCGCTGATGCAAACCTTCTCCACCCTGCCTCCAAGGTGAGAACCTCCATCTCCACGACCTCTTCTACAGCCTCCAGCCTGGACTGCTCCCCCATTCTCCAACGTCCCTCTCCTTCGGGACAAGAACCTCCTCAACTCCCACCTCTTCCTCCACGACCATCGCCTCCTGGTCTCCTCCTGCCACCATCTCGGTGTGGCTCTTTTCTATCTCCATCTGCTCTCCTCCATGCTCCTGCTCTGCATACTCCATCCTCTGCTCCATCTCCTCGACCCCCTCTTGCTAGGAGATAGAGTTTACGAAGGTGACGTAGCACTCCCTTTCCACCTTGGGGTACCCCGAACCCGGACCCGGGTCCCCTCGACGTTGAACTTCATGCATTGGTGGAAGGACGAGGGGACGTAACGGATGGCACTGATGAGGGGCAGCTCGAAGATGGCATTATAGCTACTGGGGCATCCACGATGACAAACCTGCAGTTCCGGGACTGCCCCACCCAGAGTTATGTGGAGCCCCACTCCTCCTTCTACCTCCTTCCTCTCCCTTGAAAACCCAAACAGGGCCCCATCTAAAGCTAGCACCCTCTTCGCCTCCACCTTCATCGCGTCAAATGCCTTCTTGAAGATGACGTTGACGGTGCGTCCATTGTCAATGATAATCCTGGAGACAATGAAATTCTTGATGTCTGTTTGGATGACCAGCGCATCGCAAAATGGATCCTCATGATCCGGCATATCACTTCTGGAGAAAGTAATCTTCTCTTCTGGGGTGGGGTCTGAGATGTGAGCCAATGCCCCGGTGGTACATAGTTTGGAGGCTCTCCTTCTAGGAAGTCTCTATCCCCACCCCGCACCACCATGGATCACTCTGATCCCTCCCCGGGTTCTCACATCCACCTGATCTTCACACCTAACTTCCTTCACCCGAGGCAGGACCTCCTCAATCCTCACCTTTTGGCGACCTTGTTGCCGATACTGCTCCCTGTTTCCTCTCATCTCGAGGAACTCCGGGCACGTGGCCGTAGCATGCCCTTCCTCTTGGTGGAATTCGCAGTAGGGCAACTCCGCCCTGACTTCTCTTCTCCTCCTCTGTGCTGCTCTCCTCCTCTCCCACTTGGCTATAGCCATAGCCTGATTTAGATCGGGGAGGGGAGGTCTCTGGGCCTGCCTCCAACTTGGAGGATGGAATAGATCGTGGCCTCCCTGGCAGTTGTCCCTTACCCGATAACCTCTCTGTTGCCCCAGGTCTTGCCACTCTGGCCTTCAAACCAGTCGACGGTCCGGCTCCTGACGTCACCACCTGGGCTGTTGCTATTGCTGCTGCCATTGTTCGATCTGCCACGGTTCAGCTCTCCTTTCTTCCTGACCTCTGCCACCCCTTGACTCCTTCTCCTCCTTTGTGGCCCATCTGGCCAGCTTCCGAGCAAACTCTAGGTTTGATGCTTCCCCATCGACTTCTCTTGCCTCCCTCTCCATCAGCTCTTCATATGAGAGGGGTGACACTCTCTTCAGTTCCATCCTGAAAAACCTTGTTGCAGCCCCAAGGTAAAGGCCAACATCAGGCTATGCCCGGGCCTCTCCTGGACCTGGATGACCTCCTCCTGAAAGAGGTCAACATAACTTCCCAAGGTCTCGTTCACCCCCTGCTTGATGTGGAACAAGACTCCAACTCCTTCTTTCTTTTCTTGGAGATTTTGACCCTCAACATGAACCCCTGACGCAGGTCCTCAAAGCAGTAAATGGAGCTTGCCGGTAGTTGGTGAAACCACTCTCTTGCCTTCTTCTTGATGGTTATGACAAAGATCCTGCACTTGAAGCCGTCCGACATCTATCGGATCGAGACCACGTCCTCAAACCACTGGACATACTGGACCGGGTCTCCCCACCCGGTGTAGTAAGACATCTCGGGTTACCTGAACCCCTCTAAAACTGGTGCCGAAGAAACCAGCTCGCAGAAGGGTCTGCCTCCCCCTGTAGAGCGAGTCAGAGGGTCTCGCGCCCCCATCTCACCGAACCGAAGCCGCTTGCCGAGCATGGAAAGAGTACGCGCCTAGGGAGCTTGCCTGCCGGGAGTATCCTCGCCTAGAGATGGGGTGGTTATGACTGGAATGCTGCAGTCGAGCACTCCTCCGTCCCGCGCGCCGAGTGCGAACTTGATGAGGCTGATCACCTCCTTCCTGAAGTCTTCGAACATCCCCACAGTGGCCAGAGGGGGTGGGGGTGGCGAGTCGGACCCGTCCGAGCCTTGCCCTGATCCTCTTATCATCGAGCTCGCCGAAGGTTTTCTGTGCTGACCACATCAGAATGTTGAAACCAAAAATCAATATCTAGTGGAGTTCAACCTTGGGGAAGGGGTGATCGCACACCTACTTCTCTCCTACAAGCCGAATAATGGAAGAAAAAGGGAACTGACCCAAGGGCTCGGCGTGGAGGTCCCACCAGACACCCGGAAGATCTTAGAGTGCTTCCCCTCCTTAGCCAAAGGCTGAGCTAAGGCTACCTCAGAAAGCGCAGGAAGATCTGAACACTAGTAAGCATGCCTTCTGAGGTGCCCCTTGGGTCCTATTTATAGTTTTCTGAAATCAACATGCAAATATCCAACCTCCACTATTTTGAACGGCTATGTGCAGCCAAATTGGGACTGCCAACAGTGTAACTCTGTCGTTCTAACAAGCTATAGGCAGATCAGCAGTGGTAAAATTATAAGAAGTACCATAACACACAAGAATTTATAGTAGTTCCCCTATCTAGGATACATCCACTTCCCCCTTCACCTATCTAGTAGTGAGCTAGATTTGGCTAACTCCTCCTTTTACTTGGCTCCTTGAGCTTACACCTTAGATCTTACAAGATCCTACACCTCAGAGTGAAAGTCACTCCTACAACTCAGAGTATAGAAAATACTACCTCAGGCTCAATAGCCCTACACTTAGATATATCAGATCTCATACCTCAGATCCACACAAAGATCCTGTTGGAGCATGCATTCCATACTTCTTGGTTTAAATTGAAAGTTAATAGTTGCCTACTTAAATAACCTAGAGGGGGTGAATAGGTGAATTGGGCGTCTTTTTGCGGAATAAAAAATACAAACCAATGCACAGATCTATCTATCAATCAAACACAGACGAGGCAAGATTTATAGTGGTTCCCCAATCTTGGGTACATCCACTTTCCCTCACCGATCTAGCAATACACTAGAATCGGCTACTCCACTATGTCAGATTAAAAATCAATCCTACCCTCGGAACAATGTTCCTACAAACTCGATCCACAAAACGGATCAACACCCGGAAGGTAAAACTTCCTACAATCTCAGAGACAAAAGCTCCTACACTCGGAGAAATTTCTCTCACAAGAATGAAATAAATATTGTACATAAATACAAATAGTGATCTTATTTTTCAGATCTGCAACTGTAGACCAGAAATTTCTTCTTCTAGTCTTTGAGGCTTTATCAGGATGATGAAGAGAAATCTCGACAAGATTGGATCTGAAACTTCTTGGCTTCACACGATCGATCGAATCAGAAAATAAGGAGTTGAGCGAATCTCGATCTGGAAAGCCTTCTTGATCTGAATCCTCAAAAGGCGAAACCCTAACTGGTCGGGAATCTGCGACGGCGAAGGCGGTGGTTTTCGTTTCTTGGAGAGAGAGAGAGGAAACAGAGGCGGCTGCAAAAACTTTCTTAAAATAATCTTCTTAGAAATTAGAATAGTTAGGGTTTGTCTGTTTAGACAAGACCTTTTATAGGAGAGGAGAAGATTAGCCATAAATGAGTGATTATGAGAGACACGTGGACCAATCACGTCAAAGTTCATTAAGAGAACCGTTATTCTGGACTTAATGAATTTTCGAAAAAGTAAAGTAAAATACTCGAGATATAAAAGATTACTCGAGTACATACAACACTACTCGAGTAGGTAGAAGATGACAACTCGAGTATATGGGAAGAACTACTCGAGAGGGAATGAGATCATTATTGGAGTACATGGAGTCAACTACTCGAGTAAGTAAGAAGAAATGGAATCAGCTACTCGAGTAACAAAAATAACATACTCGAGTACTTGAGTACTTACACGAGAGGTGGAGTAGATTACTCGAGTATAAGAAATACTACTCGCTTATATAAGAATGAACTACTCGAGTATATAAGAAACTACTAGATACATGAACTTAGAAAATTTCTGGAACTGGAAAATAGGACTACTCGAGTATAGAAGTTGAACTACTCGAGACAAATAGAACTACTCGAGTATATGGAGATGACTACTCGAGTAATTCACTTCGAGAAATTTTCTGGAATGGAATTCTGGATTACACGAGTATAAACACTGGACTACTCGAGTAGTAGATGATCTACTCGAGTACATGACTTAGAATACTCGAGTAAGTGAGAACTACATAAGAGTCAGAATTCAACTACTCGAGATAGAAGATTGAACTACTCGAGTACTATATATTACTACTCGAGTATTTGACTTAGAAAAATTTTGAGAAGAAAATTTTTGTAAACCCGAGAGATAAAAGGAAACTACTCGAGTAGTTGTCGTAACTACTCGAGAGCCATAATTGGACTACTCGGGATATATCTTAACTACTCGAGTAAGAGTATTATTACTCGAGTATGAACTCAGTAACTTACTCGAGTAAGTATAGAACTACTCGAGTACTTTACTTAGGAAATTTTCTTGACAGAATTTTCTCTTTTTCTAAGGTGAAACCAGCATCAAGTCTCTTCACTTAGTCCTAGAGCTTGAATATGAAGTGTATCCCAATAGAGAGGCTACACATGAGTCAACACTTTGGAACACACAATCTGGGATTACATTGTATGGTCCTGTGTTTGGTGACCCATGGTAGACTGACATTGGTCTACACTTCCCATAAGAATTCTAGCAAACACATAACTCAAACCAAGCATCAAATACAACTTAATTCATCTTAGTTCAAGGGTAACTTCATCAAATTTGGGTTAGTGTGGATACAATACCCAACAATCTCCCCCTATTTGTAGAAGTCAGAACCCTTTACACTAAGGTGAATTATGGACATGAAAAGAATGCTAAGTATATAAAGCAGTGTAAGCAAGCAAGGGACTATGAAAAAGAGAATAAGATCAAAAACTTAGAATTATATAAGTGTGAATATCCAAAAATGTCATTATCAACAAAAATCATTTCCACAACTCCTAAGTCCTTTTGGCTAGTTCTGATGATGCTGTCTGTCCTGTTTCTCCTGTTGTCTCCTTTGATAGATGTAAGGCTTTGGATAATACTTGGGGGGTCTTGGAGGAGCAGCAGGATCGTTTCTTCCAAATTCTCTATCATATATCCTTCTCTTGGTCATTGATTTCTCATATAACTCCCATTCCTGGGAACTGTAGTGAATATTTTTGCTCTCATGGTAGTCCAAAATACGTTTGAGTGTTTCCAGGATGAGGGACTTAGAAGTGGGAGACCATATCTCAGCAAATTCTGGAGCTTTTCTTTTCTCAGGATCAGAGACTGGAATGGACTTGCTGGCAGAAGGACCTTCACCATACTTTCTTTTCTTCTTAGAAGTTTGGATCTCAGGAGGAGCATGAAGAAATATATCTGCAGGATAACCTTCCCAACCCTGAGTGTAGGTATCAGGAGGAGCAACTGAGTCATCAGGCCTAGGAGATAAGGTAGGTTGCAGAGGAGGATAAGGAGCATCAGCGATAGCTAGAGGGTTCAGGTGATGAGGAATGATATTGGGATCAGCAGCAAATTCAGGAAGGATCTGGTTGTGCATCCATACAGTAGTGTCATAGGTGTAGAATTTGACACTCTGAATTTGAGCTAGGACATCATCATGGATCTCTTTCACTTTTTCTTTCCAAAGATCTTGCATGGCAGCATCTGATTTTTCTAAATATTCTTTCACCAACTTCTCTCCCTTTCTGACATCAACAGATAGCCGAGAGATGGCATCATCTTCGAAAGTGCCAACTTCTTCACAGATTTTCATCTTAGTGGCTTTAGCTCTTTTGTCCAATTCCATCTGATTATTAGCAAGAGTCAGACCTTGCTCCATCACTTGACCAACACTAGTAATGGTGTGGTCTAATGCTTTGCCACCAATTTGGAACAGATGTTTGAGCAGATCAGTATTATGTTGAATTTCTGCAAATCCTCTGCCCATCTCAGTTTCTAGAGCAGTGACCTTGTCAAAGAAAGTCTTAATACAAGTATCAAAGTAGGTTTTCTGAGCTTGAAGTAGAAGGACAATCTGTGTCATCAAATCTGTAGAGGAAGATGCAGTAGCAGTAGGAGGAGTAGAAGTAGATGGAGCAGAAGGAATAGGAGGAGCTACACATGGAGCTATTTCTGTGAGGGTAACAGAGCTCTGAGCTCTTGTAGTGGGTATCAGGGCATCCCCTTCATCAGTGACTGTGGGGATGGAGAAATTTAAGTTCCTTAGAGGAGCTTTAACTGGCTCAGGTGATGCCTCATCTGAAATGAAGATGGTTTCTGTTTGCTCTTTGTGGGCAGCAGGAGATGTAGTTGGAGACCTGGCTGGAGATTGCACTGGAGTGGGGTCTTTGGGTATTTCAGTGGATGGAGCTTTTGGAGATAGAGGAGGAGGTGGTTCATCTGCAGTTAATTCTTCTATCATTTCATTGATGGCAGCGTTAGTGGATAGGAGAATTTCTTGAAGTTGTTGATCTGAGGGAATGTCTTCTGGGGTAACAGGTGGAGGAGTAGGTGGAGGAGGAGTAGGTGCTGGAGGAGTTGGCATCCTGGCTGAAATAGAAGGAGCAGGCTCCCCCTCATTAGGTGCACCAGGGGAGCTGGGGACCTGAGATGGAGAGGGAGATGGAGTCTTGTCCTCTGTATCAATAACTTCAGTGAACTTAGCAGCTTGAGAAGGATTCTTCAACTTGAGCTCCCATCTTTAAATGGAGGAGATGGAGACCTTCTTCATATGATGAAGGATACTTCCTTTAGAGAAGTTGAAGGTTACATGGTCTAACTCCTGAAGGACTAATGAAATGATCCTTGCATAGTTGGGGGATCTAATGCTCTCCTTTATTTTGTCCAAGATCAGCATGCCAAATTGAAAACTCTTTCTGCAGACGATTTCTTGGATGATGTCAAAGAAATACAGAGGAATATCTCTTATGGAGTTTGTCTTGCACAGGAGAATTTTTCCAATGATATCAACTAAGAATTTCCCTACAACATTCATGTCATACCTCTTGATGTACTGTTGCTTAGGATGTACACCACAGAAGAGACATGTTCTGTCAGATTCTGCTGGCCCTAGATGATCTACTTCATCTACAATCAGCATTCGAAGAAGTTGAGCACAGATGTTTTGGTGAGTTTGATGTTGATACCTTTGACTGTAGATTTTAGAACTGTGTCATTGCGCCTGACCTAGAGGTTCCTGAAAAACTCTGCAACTTCGGGAAAAAGAATTCGACATGGTTCTTGAAGGATGAAGGTTAATCCGGCGGTGTCGAGCAAAATCAATAGATTGTGGAAGTCATCGGATAGGTCTGCAATCCCGACGGCGACTAATTCTGAACCGACACTGATTTTAGAGGAGGCGGCCATGATTCAGAAATCTTGGAGATGCAGAAACCCTAGAAAGTGTCGACGGGTTGAAGGAAATTGCGCGGCTCTGCAACTGACTAAGGAAGGCGAAGAGGCAGTCAAGTACTCGAGAGAGTGGAAATGATTTCGTGTAAGACTTTTCTGGATTTTCTTATTTATATAACCCTAGTTCTAGGTCTAATTAATCGAAAATAAATGAAATAAACTAGAGAAGAGGCGGCATAAGTCTTCGCTTGCGCATAAGAAAATTTGAAAAACAAACAACTCGCCATATACACGAGTGATGAAATTTCTCGAGTAGATAAATATGGAATTACTCGAGTAGGGATACAGAAGTACTCGGGTAAATGTAGAGAAGTACTCGAGTAGGTGAGTGAGGTACTCGAGTATGTAAAGTAGACAACTCGAGTATGTCAGTCTACTACTCGAGTATATCATGTCACTACTCGAGTAGGCGATATCCTTACTCGAGTAGGTTGATGCTTACTTGAGTCAAAGAGTTGAAATTTTGTAAAGTTCCAAAATTTGACTAACCTTTGAACCTTGAGCCTTCTTGAAAATCCAGCTTCTTCTAGTCTTCTTTGTTGAGCATTCCAAGTTCTGTTTTGAAGAATGAGAACTTGGTCTCGTCCAGCAGCTTCATGGAAATGTCTGCAATTTTCCTATCTGTAGAGACATATTGAAGGTCTATGTCCCCATACTCCACATGCTCCCGGATGAAGTGATACCTTAGCTCTATATTCTTTGTTCGGCTGTGCGAGACTGGGTTGTTGGCTATTGTTATTGCGCTGGAAGAGTCGCAAAATAATTGAATCTTTTCAAACTTCATGTTGTAGTCCTCAAACTGATTCTTTATCCAAAGTAACTCTGCGTAGCAACTGCCTACAGAGATGTACTCTGACTCGGCCGTTGAGATTGCTACACAGTTCTGCTTCTTGCTACTCCAGGAGATAAGTCTTCTTCCAAAGAATTGACATGTCCCTGAAGTGCTTTTCCTGTCGTCTTTGCTCCCTATAAAATTTGCATCTTAAAAACCTATTAGTTCGCTGTCATTACTTATTGGGTACCAAAAGCCAAGATTTGGTGTACCTTTAAGGTATCTCAAAATCCGCTTCGCAGCAGCATAGTGAGATTCCTTAGAGTTCACCTGAAATCTAGCACAGACACATGTTGAGAACAATATGTCAGGTCTACTTGCAGTAACGTAAAGCAAGGATCCAATAATGCTTCTGTACTTGGTTTCATCAAAAGGTTTCCCTTTTTCATCTTTGTCTAGAGACATAGTTGAACCCATTGGAGTCCTCATCGAGGTTGCGTTCTCCATTCCGAATTTCTTAATCAGCTCTTTGGTGAACTTGGTCTGTGAGATGAAAATTCCATATTCAGACTGTTTCACTTGAAGCCCTAAGAAATATTTCAGCTCACCCATACTGCTCATTTCAAACTTCCCTTGCATAAGTTTTGAAAACTTCTTGCAGAGGTTGTCATCAGTAGAGCCAAAAATAATATCGTCGACATTGATTTGCACTAGCAAAATCTTGCCTTTAATTTCCCTAAGAAATAATGTCTTGTCTATATTTCCCCTTGTGAACTTGTTCTCAAGTAGAAAGCTAGACAACGTCTCATATCAAGCTCGAGGAGCTTGTTTTAAGCCATATAGCACTTTATGCAGTAAATAAACATAATCAGGAAAGTTAAAATCAACGAAACTTGCAGGTTGTTCCACATATACCTCTTCCTTTATGTCACCATTAAGGAAGGCAGACTTCACGTTCATCTGGTAGACAGTGAAGCCTTTGAGTGCAGCGTATGCTAGGAATAACCTTATTGCCTCCAGCCTTGCCACTAAAGCGTACGTCTGGTCATAGTCGATTCCTTCTTCTTGACGATAGCCTGTTGCGACAAGTCTGTCCTTATTCTTTACAATTGTTCCATCCTAATCCATCTTGTTCATGTAGACCCATTTTGTCCCAATGATGTTCTTACCTTTGGGTCTTGGAACAAGTTTCAATACTTTGCAGCGCTTGAACTGGTTTAGTTCTTCTTCCATCGCCATTATCCACGATGCGTCTGAGTTTGCTTTCTCAAACTTCTTTGGTTCAACCTGCGAGAGAAAACTTAAATATAGATTCTCATTAGTTGAACCTATACGAGTTCTAACACTATCCCGGGGATCTCCTATGATCTGGTCCATGGGGTGATCCTTCAGATGTCTGAGATCTAGAGTCCTTGCATCTGGATTATCTTCTATCACCGGAATGACTTCTTCATCTTGGATCATCTTGATCATCAATCTCTCCAATAGGGGTTGGAGTGGTGATCTTGATGAACTTTTCACCTTTGTCTTCAGACTGTCCATCCAAGCCAATTTCGTTCAGCTTTGCACCTGCATCTTTAATAAGCACACTAGAAGAGTTGCTCTACAACAAACTCGTCTCATCAAATACAACATGTATCGATTCTTCTACGACCAGGGTTTTTCTATTAAAGATCATGTATGCCTTACTATGGCTACTATAACCAACAAAAATACCTTCAAAACTCTTTTTGTTAAACTTAGTAGTATGATACTTGCCATTGTTGAGCACGAAGCATTTACAACCAAAAATTCTAAAATATAAGACTGTCGGTTTCCTGCCCTTCAGAAGTTTGTAAGGTGTCTTATCGTGGTCTTTGTTAATGAGGGCTCGATTTTTCACGTGGCATGCAGTGTTGACGGCTTCAGCCCAAAAGTACTCTGGAAGTGAAGCATCACTCAACATGGTCCTGCAGGCCTCTATGAGTGTTCTATTCCTTCTCTCGGCCACTCCGTTCTGTCGTGGAGTACGAGGAGAGGAAACCTCATGAAACATACCTAAGCTTTCACAAAATTCTATCATGGCCCCAGACTTGAACTCTGTTCCATTGTCACTTTTGATTTTGACTATGGAGCAGTTGTACTCATTCTGAACTTGCCTGACAAAATTAGCAAAGATGTCGAAGGTATCTGAATTGTGTTTCAGAAAGAACACCCACACAAAGCGCGAGTAATCATCAACAATTACCAACTTATAATCCTTACCTTCCAAACTTCTAGTTTGCAGTGGACCAAACAAGTCCATATGTAGTAGATGAAGACATCTATTAGAATCCTTGCCAATAATGCTTTTAAAGGTAGCCCTTGTTTGCTTTCCTTTTACACATGCATGACAAGGTCTATCTTTGACATACTTCACATTTGGGGCATCACGTACTAAGTTCGTTGAAAATAATTTATTAATAGTTTTGAAATTAATATGTGCTAGCCTCTTGTGTTATTGTTCACCAAGAGATGCACTATCTTTTGCTAAAAAGCACACTGGTGTCAAAGAATTTATTCAAATGAAATTCAAGAAAAATATGTTTCTGCTTCTAGTGCCGGATAGAATCATTTCCATATTGTCAACAGATTTTATCAAGCACTTATTAGCGTGAAACTCAACTATGTATCATTTATCACAGAGTTGGCTTATGCTTATAAGGTTATGTTCTAAACCTTCAACGTAAGCCACATCTGAGAAGGATACATCACTGTTTGTAATCATACCGTAGCTTTTAGTGATTCTACGGTCTGAACCTCCAAAGATGACCTTCAATCCGTTCACGACTGCAGTAAAGTTCTGAATTAGGCTTCTTGTCTTGGTTATATGCCAAGAGCATCCACTGTCTAAATAACAGATTGGCGTTTTGGTGGCTTTTGGACATACCTGCAATCACAATCAGTTTGCCTTAGGAACCCAAATACATTTGGATCCTTGGTCTCGAGTTAGAACACTCCCCCTACGAATATTAGCATTAGGAGTGGTCTTCCTCATATTTCCAACATGTGGAGTTGCAGCATTTCTGGGATTAAACAAACAATCAATGACAAAGTGACCAATTCTGCCACAACAACAACAATCAAATCTGTTGTATCTTTGTCTTATGTTCTCCTGCTTGGCCTTTTGGAATTGTGGTCTAGCAGGGGCAGCATTCTTGGAGGAAGAAGCTTCACATGTTGTCTTCTCCTTCACTGGCTTTTCTACAACAGGCTTTGCATTTGTTGCCTTCTTGAAGTTATGGCCATGATTGAAAGGGCCATAGCTCTGAAGAATGACTTCTTCATAAGGTGCCTTAAAGACACTTTCACCAAAGTTTCTGGGTCGAGTCCATCCTTGATAATTGTACTTTGGCTCTACATAGGTAGGCCTAGCAAAGTGTGCGTAGGATGAGTCGAGATCAAACTCGTTTGAAGGAAATATGACCTTTTTGAACGTGGTCTGATCTTGAGGGGCTTTCCCCTTCTCTTTGGCTAAGGCCTTTTTGGCGGCCTTATTCTTCCGTTGAGCCTTATTTCTCCTAGAAGACATACTAGGAGCTTCTTCATGGCCTAGTCGAGCACCCTTGGCCTTAGCTAAGAATTCAGCAACAAATGGAAGAACAGTCTTAGGCTTCGAGAAACTTTTAATAAGTTTCTTTTCAGCGGCAAGTTGTTCTTCCAACTCTTTGATGATTTTCTCTTTAAGATAAAGATGCTCAAGAGCTTTGTTATATTCTTCAATAGCATTATTGAAGTTCTCTTCGAGCGAGTCAATCTTTGTGACTTTCTCTCTCAAGATGCTCTCTTCAGCTTTGAGAGACTTTATCTCTTTAGCCTTAGTTTTCACGACTCGGCGACATTTGTCGTAAGCCATGATTAACTCCTTATATCGGGCCATGAGTTCTGACTCATCGTCAGAAGAGCTATCCTCACAATCATGTTCAGAAACTTCAGAATCTGAAAGAGGAGTGTGAGAGTTTACCTTCCCTGTGAACTTGGGCTCTTGTTCGTCATTTGTTTGAGCCATGAGTCCAAAATAGCCTTCTTCTTCTTCTTCAGTCGACTCAGATGAGTCAGAGTCACTAAGAGCCTTGCCCTTTTTGGCTATCAAGCTCTTCTCTGTCCTCTTCTTGTTGTACGAGGACTTCTTTTCCTCTCTTCTACCACCCTCCTTCTTCTTGTGAGGGAAGTCAGCGATGACGTGTCCTGTCTTATCACAACAATAACAAATAATGTCAGTAGAAATATGTTTGTTCTGTTTAGAGGCATACCTGTCGTGGCTACTTGAGCCTTTTCTTTGCCGATCACCATCACACCGTGATCTTCTATAAGAGGCATCCTTTCCTTTCCATTGCTTCTTCTTGTTCAAGAATTTCTTGAACTATTGTGAGAGTAGTGAGAACTCTCCTTCTAATAGTTCAAACCCTGAGGTGCTTGGCTCTGATGTTTCTTCTTCACTAACTTCTTGTGCTGGAGTAGTGTAAGAACCGAACAAAAAGAAACCGAAATGGTTTTAACTGAAACTTTATTATCCGAAAAAGGTATCTATTACAAAGGTATGCCCTCCCTTATATAGAATGGAGGAGAGATGAGAGAATACAAATAAGAGATGTGGGACTAAAAATTTACAGGACTAATCGGACTATACAAAACAAACCGCACAAGCCGCGCGGTTAGACAGAAGGGCTAATCGCACGGCTACCACTAGAGAGAAAGAGAGATTGCCAGGGTAGACAGCTAGACCGCCCGGTCTCCAAGCCGGCTGAGAGAAACCGCCAGACCGCGCGGTCTTCAACACGCCAAGACAGACCGCCAGACTGCCCGGTCACCAACTTCAACACTCCCCCTCAAGCTGGAGCATATATATCGATCATGCCCAGCTTGTCACAAACATGAAGAAACGAGGCGGAAACTGGCTTGGTGAAGATGTCAGCCAGCTCTTTATCAGAAGTGACAAAGGGAGTGCAAATTTGTTCCTTTAAGATCTCTTCACGAATGAAATGACATTTGACCTCAATGTGCTTTCTTCTTTCATGGAAGAAGGATTTTTGGAGATGTATATGGCGGCCTTGTTATCACAGAACATAGGTAGGGGATGGTTGTAGACCTCTCCTAAATCGAGCATGAGAGCCCGCAGCCATTTTAACTCACAAGTGGTCTGGCGGTATATAATCAAGCTAGGATGAGAAAATGCCGAATATGTGGGACATGTGTCAGCAGAAGAGCTGTCGCCGATCGACGACAGCCAATGTTGCTAGGCAATATCCCCTGAATATAAAAATTGGGTATTTTCTAGGGAGATCACGAATTAAATTGTCTGGAGTATTCCTCTTGTGCAACTGATCCAGGGTGCTCCAACATTCAGAATTACTCCATTCTCCCAAGAAGGTTCAAGCGCGAAAGATCGACGGCTTTTACATGAAATTCAAGGAAACCTTGGCAAGGATTCGCCGGCATCTTCAGCGCTTCGTTTAGAGGGAGATTTTAATTCTGAAGTTTACATTTTGTGTTGTTCTTTATTTCCATTCTAATCGAGAGTGAAAATCGCTATCTTGTGCGTGGCGTCGAAGTCCTTGCGTGGCTTAGGAGAGAATTACTGCCTTGTAAGTGGCGTCTATGTCCTTGTGCGACTTAGGGAGAAATCGTTGCCTTGTGTGTAGCATCTAGATTGGGGTTAGATCAAGGGAGAGGCTAGTAGCAAGCTCTAGGGAAAGATTCGCTTTAACCTGCCAGTTCGTGTCGAAGGACAGATGAAATCAAATTTTTCTATATTTTTCATAAGTCTTATGAAAGATATGGGATAGATCTAATATACTCTAGAGGCGGGTGAATAAAGTAATTTAAAATCTTTTACTGTTTCTTAAAATATATCAGAGAATTAGTGATAGTAGTAGAGTAGAAAATGAAATAAGGACTAAGCTAAACTACACAACCACAACACAACAAAAAATAAAGAAGAATGAGCACACAGACAACACAAGAATTTATAGTGGTTCCCCAAATCTGGGTACATCCACTCTTCTACCACCCTGGTAGGAATCCACTAGCAGTTTTTGTTCAGGTGACTGCCACCACAGGTTTTTGCTCAGGTGCCCTGTAACCACAAGTTCTATTTGCAGGGAGATCTGACAACCCTTTAGGCTTTTGATCAGGTGCCCAAAAACTAACAAAAACTTTTTAAGGGTGTTAAAAAACACTTTATACTGGAGGTTAAGAAGGTGATTTTGTCTTCTCTTTCTCTAATCAATAGAGAAGACTTTAGTGGATTGCTGGTGTCAAAGCTCCCCCTGAGATGTTGAAATGTTCAGGAAGACTAGACTTTGCTCAGGGTGCAGGTCTTCAGATTTGTTGTTGATCTTCAGCAAACTTTCATATTGATTGTTCTTTGATGGTCCCTTGGAAGCTTTGAAGAAGATTTGCTGATGAAGACAAAATGAATTTTTTCAGAATTTTTCTATCTTGTTTCTCTGTGTATGTATCTCTAAGTCCGTTTGAAAAAGAATCTCTCTTTTATATCCTGCTCTGTCATTTTGCTTTTGAATTTTGAATTATATGCAGTAATTGCTGATTAGATTCTTGGAATTAAAACGGCTGGAATATAGTCTTTAATGAGTTTCCCCAACTGTCCCAGTGAAATAAGCAAGTAATTGACTCTGATGAAATCCATAATTAATGCTGCCATGAATGGCTATATTCTTGAGAATATGAGCATTAATTTCTTAGAGAATTACTGCCAATGAATAGAATGAATTTGGAACAGAAATATGGAAAACTTAACATTTAGGCTCTAAACAGATTTCGTCGACCTTAGGATAGATTTCGTCGACCGGAGTACCAAGTTTGTCGAGCTGAGAAATTCTCTTCGTCGACTTGAGCTCAGCGATCCAAGTACCTAAGAATAGCTGACATTCTCTGAGCTCCAAATTCATCGAACTGAGAAATCTATCTGGAGCAAAGTTTGTCGACTTGAGCTCGAATATCGTCAAGCTCAACTCAGAGAAAGAACTCTGAGTTTGTCGATCTGCGATCGACGATCATCGAGCAGAGTTCCAAGAACTTCAAACTAATAATCTGAACTCTGATTTCTTCTAAGTCTTGATCTTTGAAGTCTTCACAAGGCTGGATCATAAGATGTCTAATCCTTGTCACACTGTGCTTAACCTTAGAACTAACAAATTGACCCTAGGCTATACATGATGGGTCAAAACCTAATAGTGAACCTTAGCCCAAATCCAAACTAGGGATCCAATAATCTCCCCCTATTTGAGTGAGGTTAGTAAACATAAAAAAACACAAAGCAATATAAATATCTGACAGAATTTTAAACTAATCAACAGATATGATATAGCTAAGTGCAATACATATATTTGTCTCAGAGAGATAAATGTTCAAGGATTGTTAGAGGGAGGAGCAGATGAAAGTCTAGAAAACACAATTTTTCTTATGAAGATCTGCAGCTTCCCTTTGAGTCATTTTCATATCTTGAGCTCCAAAAACTATAATAGTTGAGGCTCTGGGAACAACTGCTTCAGGATGTACCTGCATATACTTATTTGGATTAAATTACTATCTGTCTACCTGAAATTTATCATGTTCTTTTTGTCTGAAGCTAGTCATTATAGTGAATTGAGATGGATCTGATCCTTCTTGTCTTGCTTTATTCATCTGAGATAGTCTAATCAGTTCATGAAATCTAGCCATTCTGAAGTTAGGATCTAACTCAAGTTCATAAGTTGGAGAGGGATGTCTCTCTAGATCAGTTTTAGAGGCATCCTGAGTAGACTTTTGAGAGTTTCTGAAAATAATGGATTCCTGTTGAAAATTTATTGATGGCATAGACTGTTGAGATTGGCTTTGATAACAGAACTATGGAGGTCTGCACTGACTGTATATTCCAGAAGGTCTAGAAGACTTGTGAGAGGATGATATTTGATATTGAGAAGAGGTTGAAGCAGGCTTTTGAGTCTTTGTAACACTTCCAGAAGATTGAGAAACTTTTCCAGTAGCACCTGCAGCAGGAGGAGTAGGAGGAGGTCCTCTCCAGTTCCTTTGAGGAGGAGGAGAGTATCTCCTGCTCTTCTTCCTAGCTTTTTGCTCATTTTTAGACAGCCACATCCATCTAGGCATTCCTGGATAAGGTGTAAAATTATTTAGGATGTAGTAGGGAGTGTCAGCAGTCAGATTAGGCTTAGGAACAGCCTTAGCAGGAGCTTTTCTCTTCTTGGATTTTGCCTTTTTCAAATTTAATTCATCAGAATCATCATCATCATCAGATGAACCAGAAGGATTGGCATATAGATCATCAATCTCTTTTAGAATATCTTTAGAGATCTGCTTCTTAGCCTGAGGCTGTACTGGAATTATTGGCTCTGCAACACTTTCAAAAGCAGTCTGATCTCCTTGCTCTTCTTCCATGTCACCAAATAAGATATCATCCAGGTCTGTCATAGGTGACTCACACCAGCCAAAGGTTGGTGGATAGAAGGCCTTTTGTACAGAAACTGGTTCAGCAATATCCCTAACAGCAAAACTTGCCTTTAGTTTTTTTATAACTTCAGGACTTACTGGAGCAGTGTAAGGTACAATAGCTCTAGAATATGGAGTAACAAATCTGGGTAGAATATATCTATACACTGAATCAAAATAATGTAGCAAAGAAACTAAATTGATAGTGAGATTTAAAAAGAAATCACCAGCAGTGATTATTTCTGCTATTGTATCAACCATATCTGTATCAGAACCAATTAAATCAATTATTTTTGTTGGAGGTGCTGCATCTGCTGAATCACCAACCAAGTCAGAATTTGCTGCTGCTGGAGCATCATATTAATTTGCTGGAACTGCTACTGCTAGAGCTTCTTCTTTATAGAGCATCTCCCCCTGGCTGGGTTCAGAAGGCCCTGAAGCCAGCCCCGCAGAAGAAGGGACAGTAGAGAGAGCAGTAATTTGAGTACATAGAGAGGAAATGGAAGCAGAAAGATGAGCAATAGCAGTTGTTATGAGTTGCTCAAGAGTTGGTGAGATGAAAGCAAGAAGGCCTTTTGCTATATCAGAAAAATTTAGGTAGAGGGGTTCAGGAGCAGAAGAGTTATAAGGAGTGTGATGTCCATAAATTGAACACATAGAGAAGGCATGAGAAAAGTTTGTGTGGGTATAGTATGAAAATGTGGAAGGGGGAATGGATGGAATATTAGTGGTAGAAGTGGGAACTATGGTAGTGGGTATGGAGGTGGTGTCCTGAATTGGAGAGTTATGTCGAGATGATTGAGGAGACAGTAGATTGAAGGATTGCTGAGAAGTAGATGGTATATCAGAGGTATAAGTTTGAGATGGGGATTGAGGAGGCAGAGAGGGAATATCCTCATGAATAATTGTGGGAAAGTGTGGAGGTGATGGTAGAGGAAGAGGTGAAATAGGAGGGATAATTGAGGATGGTTGTTGTTGTGGAGGAGGTGAAGGGATTCTGGTGGAGGGAAGAACAACTTCTGGAGTTGGAGGAGTGGCTGTTACTGCCCTAGTGCTCTCAGAAGTCCTGAAAGAGGAGGAAACCCTGTATGGCTTATTGATGGTCCTCTACCATCTCCCAAATAAGGCATATGTGAGCCTTTTGGAGGCATTAATGAATATGGTCTGAGAGACCAGTGATTCAGAAGCCTTGGCCTGGAGGAAAAGGCCTAAAATTCTCCCAAAGCATACCTCTTTCTTAGTATTTTTCTTTTTGATCAAATCAAATAGTAGCTTTCCTTAGTTTAACGCTTTCTTATTCACCACAACACACATCACGAAGAACTGGAGCCTGGTAATGTAGTCATGGGCTGTGTGTTTACCCAGCAAAACTTTCCCAACAACATCAGCAAGGAATTTGTATTCAGCAGACAAATTCTTCTTAAGCAGTTTGTTAGGGTTTCGATCAGAATGATCCATTTTGATCAGCATATTATAGTATTCAGTATAATTTATTTCAATATCTTCATCTCCATTAACTAAATCGAAAATCTCTGTTAAGACGGTGTGGGTTAGTGTAACCTGATTCCCTGAGATGATGCCTGTCATCATGTCTGCATCAAGAGTAGCTGAGGAATAAACCCATTCCTTTATTTCAGTTACTGCCAGCTTGGTTCTTGTGGTCATGAAAGTCTTTAGATGTTGATCTTCAAATAATTGTAGAATGTCCATGAAGATTGGATCAGAATGATGAAATGAGTCGAAATCAATGTCAAAACCTGTGTCGAACTTCATGCCGAAAAGTGATATTGTCGCAGTCGCCATTACTGTCCTGCAAAAAGAAAGAGAGATTAAGTGTAAAAGAATAGAAAGCGCGGGACGGAGATCGAAGAAAACCTAGTTATAAATTTTTCAGAATATGAAGCGTCGGCCTCTGTCCGGAGAAAAATAAAAATTCTTCGATCTCCGGCCGACGAAAAATTTCATAAAGATATAATATCGTCAATCTCAGTCAGAAGAGGGGAAAACATTTCATCGTTCTCAGGTCTATGAAATTTTTCTGAAGCAAAATCGTCGTTCTCAGTTCGACGAAAATGACTTCGCACAGAGATTTCGTCGATCTCAGGTCGACAAAAAATCTCAAGAAGATTTCTTGGTTCGTCGATCTCCGTTCGATGAACTTTGAAAAATTCTTCGACCACAGACAGAAATTTAAATTAAGGCCTCTCCATTTATCATACAAAGCTGATTTGTAAAAAACAGATGGATCCTCTCATCTAAGGGTTTGGTGAAGATGTCTGCTCTTTATAAATCAGTGTAGATATAAACAAGCTTAATTTTATTATTGTCCACACACTCTCAAACGAAATGATGCCTTATGTCTATATGCTTAGTTCTACTATGATGCATTGGATTTTGTGCAATGGAAATTGCACTTGTATTATCACATAGTAAGGTTGAAATATTTAAGTTGAAACCATAATCTAGGAGTTGTTTCTGAATCCACAGCATCTGGGAACAACAACTTCTAGCTATTATGTATTCTGCTTCTGCAGTTAAAGTAGACACAGATGACTGCTTTTTGCAAAACCAGGACACTAGTCTAGCACAAAGGAACTGGCATGTCCCTGAGGTGATTTTTCTGTCCACTCTACATCCAGTAAATTCAGCATCTGAGTATCCAGTCAACTCAAACTCTAACTCAGATGGATAGCAGAGTCCTAGACTAGGACAACCCTTTATATATCTTAAAATCCTTTTTATAAAAATAAGGTGAGATTCTTTTGGGTTCACCTGGAACCTAGCACAAAGGCATGTAGCAAACATTATGTCTGGCCTACTTGCTATGGGATATAACAGGGACCCAACAATGCCCTATATAGTTTCTGATCAACAGGCTTGCCATGTTCATTAGAGTCAATCACAACATTAGAAGCTATGGGTGTTTTCTTTGTTGAGCCATCTGATATCCCAAACTTTTTGATTTGCTCCTTAGCATACTTGGACTGTGATATGAAGATGCCATCTAGTAGTTGATTCACTTGGAGACCAAGGAAGTAATAGAGCTCATCCATGCTACTCATTTCAAACTTGGAATGCATTAGGTCAGAGAAACTCTTGCATAGTTTGGAATCAGTTGAGCAAAAATAATGTCATCTACATAAATTTGCACTCTTAAGATTTGATCCTTATGATGTCTAGTGAACAATGTCCTATCTACTATGCCCCTAGAGAATTTATACTCTAAAAGAAAGTTAGCTAAAGTTTCATACAAAGATATTGGAGCTTGCATTAGACCATAGAGAGACTTATGCAATTTAAAGACATAAGAGGGATGAGTATGAGAGATAAAACCTGGTGGTTGCTCCACATAAACCTCTTCTTTAAGTTCACCATTTAAGAATGCACTCTTGACATCCATTTGATATACTTTGAAATTTTTGTAGGCAGCATAAGCAAGGAAGATTCTTATTGCTTCTAACCTTGCAACAGGTGCAAATGTCTGGTCATAGTCAATCCCTTCCTCGTGTTTATAGCCTTGAGCAACTAGCCTTGCCTTCTTCCTGATGACAATGCCTTGGGCATCTAGTTTTTTTTGAATACCCATTTAGTTTCAATGACTGGGTAGTCTTTGGATCTTGGAACTAAATCTCAAACTCTACATTTCTCAAACTAGTTGAGCTCCTCTTACATTGCAATAATTCAGTGTGGATCTTGCTCAACATCCTTTATGGATTGGGGCTCAGTTTGAGATATAAAGCAGGCATGCATCAAGTCTTGGTTGAGTTGATGCCTGGTCTGCACACCTACTGACATGTCTCCAATCACCTGAGATACAGGATGATCTCTAAGTGTGACAAACTCAGTAAGTGGAGTTGGTTCAACAACAGCTTGGGAAATTGATTCCTCTTGTGGAATTATGGGAGCTATTGTTGGTTCAACATTCTCTTCAGTGTATTCATCTTCACTGTCTTCATTTATATGTGGAGAGGGATGTGCAACACTCTCATTTGTGAGAGTCAACTCATCCAACTTCTCACATAAGTGTGGCACATGCAAAATTTCACTGGTAGAAGGATTCTTCTCCTTGCAAGACATGTTAGTTTCATCAAATATTATATGTACAGTCTATTTCATTTTCATAGTAGATTTATTATATACCCTATATGTCATACTGACTTGGGAATATCTTAGAAAAATTTCCATTGCATCCTTGGCTTCAAGCTTTCTAAGATATTTCTTGTCATTGTTATTAATGTAACACAAACAACCAAAAAATCTAAAGTAATCTACTTTAGGTTGCTTCCCTTTAAGTAATTCATAGGGAGTCTTGCCCTTAAGATTATGTATCAGGCTCCTATTCAGTACATAATTTGTTGTGCTTAGAGCCTCTAGCCAAAAGGATAGTGGCAAGTAAGCATCTGCAAGTAATGTGTCTGTAGCTTCAATTAGGGTCCTGTTTTTCCTTTCTACTACCCCATTTTATTGAGGAGTTCTAGGAGTAGAGAAACATTGCCTGATACCTTCCATCTCACAGAATTCTTTCATAGGAAGAGACTCAAACTCAGTACCATGATCAATTCTGATCAATGCAACTGGAGTAGAATACTCGATCCTTATACACTTAAGAAAGTCTGTAAGAAATTTAAAATTATCAGACTTGTTCCTTAAGAAGAACACCCAAGTGAACCTTGAGAAGTCATCAACAATCACTAAGGTATAAGACTTCCCTCCCAGGCTCTGTACAATAATGGGTCCAAAAAGATCCATATGGAGCAATTATAGAATCCTAGGTGAATCACCCTTATTAAGTGACTTAAAACTATTTTTTGTTTGCATGTCTAATTGATAAGCCCTGCAAAGGCTTTCCTTCTTGTAGGGGCAAGAAGGTAATCCTCTAACAAGATTGTCCCTTGAAATTTTAACAATATTTTTCAGATTAACATGTCCTAATCTCTTATGCCAAAGTTCATTATTGTTGCTAGTTTGATTAAAGAGACATATTTTAGACTTAGCAGACTTAAAGTTCACTACATAAATGTTTCCTATTCTAGTTCCAGTTAACACAACTTGGTTATCTACTGAAGTAATAATATAGAAGGATTTATTAAATGTTACATGAAACCTTTCATCACATATTTGACTTATAGATATAAGGTTGTGCTTCAGTCCACTTACATATGCTACCTTCCTGAAAGTGACAGATCCAATTTTAACATTCACATAGCCTTCAGTTTGGCCATAGTTTGAGTCACCAAATATTACTTTTGGACCTAGCTTGGACTTATAGTTGATTAGGTTATTCTTGCTGCCAGTCATGTGCTTTGAACAGCCACTATCCAGGTACCACTATTCCTGTGTGGTGGGATAGTCTTTCACCCGCATTTAAACAGATTAGATATTCTTGACCCAAGATACCTTGGGTCCTTGTTTTTTTCATAATTAAAACTGGAGATATAGGAATATTCAGGCTGGTTCTTATATCCTAGGGGATGAAATTTTCTTGTTGGAATTATCCACTGATTAAATTTATTAATGAAAGATCTTGGTTGATTATAAGTTTTAGGAAAATTTGAGTTTCTGTTAAATTGAACTGGGATCGACAAATCTTGATAAGTTCGTCGATCTGCGTTCGACGAAAAGGGTTGAGTTCGTCGAACTCCGCTCAGAGAATGAAGGTATACATTTTCTGTGCCCCAATATCGTCGATCACAGTTCTAAGAACTATCGATCGTAATTCGACGAATAATTATAAGAGAATTCTGCGTTCAGAGTTCGTCGATTGGAGTTCGATGAACTGTAGGCATTTTGTCGATCTGAGTTCGAGGAAAACTGTTGAGCATAGTTTTTATAAGATTTCTTATTTTTATTTAACCTTTTCTTGGTCTTCTGAGTGACTTCAGTTGGTTGATTATTTTCATTTAGCTTTTCTTTACCCTTTTCTCTTATGAATTTTATAAGGGTTGACAGAATGTTTTTCTGAATTAGTGGAGGTTGGCTTGATGAAGTACCTAAGCCCAGCTTGCCATTAAATCTGGCATTTACTATGCTTGTGATGTTCATCAACTTGATGCTTCTCCCATTTAGGGATTCTTCAAGTTGTCTTGCCTCAGCTAATTCAGATTTTAGTGGCATGATTTGTTCAGTTGCAATAGTTAGTTCATCCTTTAATTTGATGTTTTCAAATAGAAGATTTTCTTGTTCAGTTATCTTATCTCTGAGTATTTTAATTTCCTTTTCTGAATTAATCAAATCTTTACATAAGAGTTTGAATTCAGTTCTAAATCTATCTGAATTAAAATCAAATGAAGAGATTACCATATATTCTTCAGATTCTGATTCTTTTTCAAATTGCTTAACTTCAGAAAGGCTGCTTGATGCATTGATAGCCATCAAGCAAACTTCTCTTACTTTTGCTTCCTCTTCTTCTTCACTTGAGCTAGAAGATGAGGATTCTTCTTCTGAATCACTTCAGGTTCCAGCAACAAAGCGCTTGTCCTTTCTTTTGTACGTGCTGGTGGAGGGCTTGTTGTAATGCCTTTTGGATTCATTTTCTTTTCTTTTCTCCTTATTATTATTCTCTGGACACTCTGAAGTGGTATGTCCAGGTTTCCTGCAACCAAAACACACAATAGTTTTAGTAGGTGTTTTATCATATCTTGTTTTGTCATCCTGTCTGGATGATTTTCTTCTGAAGTCCTTTCTTGCAATCTTGTAGAATCTACTTGCTAGAAGAGCTATAAGCTCATCATTAGCAGGTGGAGCTTCTGATCCTTCAACTGCTTTGAAGGCAATGCTTGGCTCTTTTCTCCCTGGTGTGGAGTTTTTCTACTCAACAGCTTCTCTGGTCTTCATTAGCTGCTCATAAGATTTGAGCTTTCCAAATAAAGACTCAGTAGTGTTCTCATTCAGACTTCTGGCCTCCTTGATTGGCCAGATTCTGGAATCCCATGAGCTGGGGAAGCACATGAGAATCTTGTCATTGATCTAAGTCAGGGTTATGTCCTTATCCAAGGTTTTTAGTTTATTGACAATGGAGCTAAGTCTATTATACATATCACCCACTGACTCAAATTCTTCGTTCTTGAAGTTCTCATACTACGAGATAAGATTAAATCTCCTGTCTTTTCTCTCATCTGTAGATCTAGCAACCATCTAGTTTAGGGAATCCCAGATGGCTTTAGCTGAGGTGCACGCTACCAATTTTTGGAAAATGTCATCTGACATTGTCTGAGCCTGAATGTTCATGGCCTTGGAATCAGCTATTTTGGCCTTCTTCTGTGCATCTGTCCACTCAGGTGGTGGAACAGCATGAGTGCTGGAAGTTACAGTAGATGTAGCCACTAGAGCTGGTGGACCTGTCAAGATAGAATTAAAAATATCTTCATCAGTGGAGTTCATATATAATTTAATTCTTGCCTTCCAGATAGCAAACTTGTTCAAGTTGCAAACTGGAGGTCTGGTGCTTGCATAGTCCTTGTTTTGTGTCATGGTATAAGTAATATGCTAGAGAGATTTAGATCTTTGAAGGATTTGTTGGTTCAAGTGTTACCTTGTACAACCAAATAGACCTTGGTCTGATACTAATTGAAAGATATGAGATAGATCTAATATACTCTAGAGGGAGGTGAATAGAGTAATTTAATATCTTTTTACTATTTCTTAAAATATATCAGAGAATTAGTGATAGTAGTAGAGTAGAAAATTAAATAAGGACTAAGCTAAACTACACAACCACAACACAGTAAAAAATAAAGAAGAATGAGCACACAGACAACACAAGAATTTATAGTGGTTCATCAAATTTGGGTACATCCACTCTTCTACCACCTTGGTAGGAATCCACTAGCAGTTTCTAGATTAGGTGACTGCCACCATAGGTTTTTGCTCAAGTGCCCTGTCACCACAAGATCTATTTGCAAGGAGATCTGACAACACTTTAGGATTTTGATCAGGTGACCAAAAACCAACAAAAACATTTGATGGGAATTAATAAACCCTTTATACAGGAGGTTAAGAAGGTGATGTTGTCTTCTCTTTCTCTAATTAACAGAGAAGACTTTAGTGGATTGCTGGTGTCAAAGCCACCACTGAGATGTTGAAATGTTCAGGAAGACAGGAGCTTTGCTCTAGGTATAGGTCTTCAGATTTGTTGTTGATCTTCAGCAAGCTTTCAGACTGATTGTTCTTTGATTGTCCCTTGGAAGCTTTGAAGAAGATTTGCTGCGGAATACAAAATGAATTTTTTCATAATTTTTCTATCTTGTTTCTCTGTGTATGTATCTCTCAGTCCATCTGAAAAAGAATCTCTATTTTATATCCTGCTCTGTCATTCTGCTTTTGAATTTTGAATTATATGCAGTAATTGCTGATTAGATTCTTTGAATTGAAACGGCTAGAATATAGTCTTTAATGAATTTCCCCAACTGTCCCCGTGAAATAAGCAAGTAATTAACTCTAATGAAATCCATAATTAATGCTGCCATGAACGGCTATATTCTTGAGAATATGAGCATTAATAACTCAGAGAATTACTGCCAAAGAATAGAATGAATTTGGAATAGAAATATGGAAAACTTAACATTTAGGCTCTGAATAGATTTCGTCGACCTCAGGATAGATTTCGTCGACTGGTGTTCCAAGTTCGTCAAGCTGAGAAATCTTCTTTGTCGACCTGAGCTCAGCAATCCAAGTCCCTAAGGATAGCTGACATTCTCTGAGCTCCAAATTCGTCGAACTGAGAAATATGTATGGAGTAGAGTTCATCGACCTGAGCTCGAATATCATCGAGCTCAACTCAGAGAAAGAACTTTGAGTTCGTCGATCTACGATCAACGATTGTCAAGCTGAGTTCGAAGAACTTCGAACTAATAATCTAAAATCTAATTTCTTCTAAGTCTTGATCTATGAAGTCTTCACAAGGCAGGATCATAAGATGTCTAATCCTAGTCAGACAGTCCATAACCTTAGAGCTAACAAATTGACCCTAGGTTATACTTGATAGGTCAAAACCTAATAGTGAACCTTATCCCAAATCCAAACTAGGGATCCAACACCTTAGTCTCTAGCTTCATAGAGATTTCTTGTATTCATCTTTATTGCTTTTGAAATAAAATACTGTCATTTTCATTCATATACATTTCTAAGTGTTTAGTTTGATTTATGAAAAATTAGTCTTGATTTCTCCACTTATTTTATCAAGTAAACTCTGCTTTTAAAAAAAATTTGTTAACCCTTATTCACCCCCCCCCCCCCCCGCCCCTCTAAGGAAGCCTCACGATCCAACAATTGGTATCAGTACGGGTTACTCCAAAATCGCTTTTACCACCAGGAGTAATGGCGCAAAACACTCACGTGTTTTCCATGAGGCAAGGTATTAGTAGACCTCCCTTATTCACTTGCACTGACTATAACTATTGGAAAGCTCGAATATAATGTTTTCTAATAGCTCTCGATATCAAAGTATGGGGCATGATTTAAACGTGCTACACTCCACCTACAACGGTAGTTGGAAGTGTTAGCATGGAAAAACCAAAAAATAAGTGGGATGACTCAAACATGCTTTGATGCAAAAATAATGCAAAAGCAATGAACGCTTTATTCTGCGCGTTAGATAGGACAAAATTTAATCCTATTTGTGCATGTGAAATTGCATATTATATATAGAACTTACATAAAATAACCCATGAAGGTACATCGCAGGTGAAAGACTCCAAGCTATTCCAGTTAGAATCTGAATTTGGGAAATTCAAGATGGAGGTCGATGAAGATGTAGACTCCATGTACACGAGGTTCAACAAAATTGTAACCGACTCGAAGATTCTAGGAAAGAGTTTTTCAAATGGAGATCAAGTTAGGAAGATCCTTAGGTCGCGTCACAAGAAGTTCAACCCAAAAGTGACTGCCATCTCGGAGTCACATGATCTAAAGACTCAACAAATTAAGAATCTGATAGAAAACCTGAAAATTCATGAAGTGGAACTGAGGATTCAACAACAAGAGTACCATGTGGAGCCGAGAAAGAAGGCATTAGCATTGAAGTCCAAAAAGGATGTTGAGATTGAGTTTGATGAGGATGAGGAAGAAGATGAAGAAAGTCTGTTCGTGAAGAAGTTTAGGAAGTTTATGAGAAATCCTGAAAGAAGAAATTCTTTCAGAAAATTTTTCAAGAAGCAATAATCTTGGTATAGAAAAGGAAAAGCCCAAATTGATGGACAGGATGACGAAGATAGACCACCACCCGAGTGCTACCACTGCAGGAAAATTGGTCATATAAAGAGCAAGTGCCCAAAATATCTAAAAGAGCTAAAGGAGAAGCTGCACAAGAAGAAAGATAAGAAGAAAGTTCTGAAGGAGAAAACCTAGGATGACGTCACATCTGAGGAATCAAGCAGTTCGAGCTCAGAAATTGAAGAGGAGACCAACATGTGCCTGATGGGAAAGGACGTCTCATTATTTGATGATGAAAGCAGTGTCCAGAGCAACACTGAGGTAAATCATCCATCTTATGAAGATTATATACTGGATTTTTAAGAACATGCAAGTACTTTGATAAAAGTTTAAATAAGATTAAATTACTAAAATCTAAAATTAATAAATTAATAAATGAAGTAAAAATACTTGGGAAGGAGAAAGTGACTTGTCAAGAGGATTGTTCGTCTTCGACAAGGATACCAGAACTTGAGAAAGATCTTTCTAAGTCTCAGTCTCACATTGATTCTCTTACAAGGGAAAAAGAGACCTTAGAAAGATCTCTGAAACTTTCGCAGTCACAAGTTGAAGGAAGTAAAAAGGACTTCGCAAACCGATGTGGTACCATAGTTGCTGAAAATACCTCATTAAGAGGCCGAGTCCGTGACTTGGAAATGGAAAACTAAAAAGTTTGGAATGGGTCAAAAGTCACTGAATATGATTTTGGCTTGTCAATGCTATGGTTCAACAAAATATGGAATCAGATACGTTCCAGAACACTACCACCCGACGATAGTCACTGTCGTCGGCGATAAGAAAAATTTCAAACATTCGTCTTTTAAAAAGAAAAATGATAAATCTACTGAAAATTCTTCCTCCAGCAAGAATTCAAAAACTAATTTGAAAAATCCTTCAACTCCATTCATCATGTGTGTCAAATATAAAAAGTTTGGACACACCACTCATACCTATAAAAATACAGTACACTTGTACAACCCCGTACCCGGCCGAGCAGGACCCTCCCCAGGTAGCAGACTTGAGGCGCGCCATGAGCGTCGACTTGATGTGATCTCGCTCAATGGGTGCATATTTGTGGTAGATTGATTTTTTTATATATTTATGTTTAAATATATAAAGTGTTATAGAAGCCCGATTTGAAGAGGGGGGGATAAGAAGATAGGGTAAAGAGAAAGGGGGGGAAAGGAGAATAAAGGCAAGAGGAGCCAACCCTAAAAGAGGCATCGGGTTTTGTTGAAAGGAAATAGGGCAGCTGTTGTTTCCCCTCCCCCATGCTCTCGATCTTCCTCTCGCCCCCATTCTCGCTCGGCGAAATCAGAAGGAAGTCCGCGCCGTGCTTCTCCTCCACCCGCATCGCCGCCATCTCGACCGAGCCTCAGCTCTCTCTCCCATCGACCACCTAGAGCAGTACCCCCGCGCCGCTCCCTCTTTCTCCGACCGCCTGAAGAAACGGACCGAGCCCCTCTTTTTCCTATCCAGGCCGCCGCCTGGAAGTGCAGCCCGACCCCTCCACTTTTTCTTGTCAAGGCCGCCGCCTGGAGATGTTGTCCGGGTCCTTTTTTTTCCTATCCAGGCCACCTCCGGCAAGAAGAGGCCACCTTCCCTCGGCCACTTGGAAGAGGCTACCCGAGCCCCGCATGAAGAGGGCAATTATTTACCGAGATCCATAGCGGGAGGAAGCATCAGAGCTCATACTGCGACATCCGGATCTGTGCGTGTACAGTCGCTACAGTCATTAGGCATCGAGCCTCATGCAGGATACGCGATTGCGGCTCCGCCAACATACGCGTCAAGGGTAACGAAATTTCTACTTGGGCAGGTGAAGCCCTCATTTTCGATATTTGCATGGAAGCCCCTCTCCACTGACGGGTGGGGGAAGGATACTCTCCGACGGGTTGATGTTCACATCCCCGCTATTAACTGCATTAGCGCCCGAAAGCGTGACTGCGGGTTTAGGCATGCTGTGTGAAGCCCATCCGGACGTGCGAGCCGGATTGGTGATGTTCTGGGGTTCCCGGAGAAGACTCCGAGGAAGTTGTATATTATCCATTTGCAGGGAATGCGCGCCACAACCCCTAGAAAAAGGGGTGTGTGCAATATATTTGGCCAGCTTAACTTAGTTGGCGATTGTTCAGCTGGCAGTCGCTTGTTGAGACGTTGGCTACAGGTTTTGCGGTACCAAGCGGGGAGTAGAGGGCTTAAGCCCAAGTTTGTGCCGGTCCTAGATGGCCTATATTACATTGTTGGCTGCCCAATCGGGGCCGTATGAAATAGAACTGGTCGGCGAGGTTATGTTATTTGTAGGGCTGATGAAGGACGTTTTACGTAGAGCTGAGGTGGCACCTCTAGTTAAAAGGGAGTGGATCTTGAGATCCTCCTTAGGTGTTCTGGTCGGCCAAAAGAGCCTTCCAAAGGTGCCTAATTAGCTCAGTATTTGGCTTGGGAGGGGAAGAGTCTGTTAGTCTTTCGGGTATGTGGTGGGACCTCCACGCTGAGACCTTGGGTCTGTCCCTTATGTTCCTAGTCTTGTGCCAAGATTATTCGCTTGAGTGCAGTAGGTGCGCGATCACCCCTCTTTTGGGATCTCGAACTCCACGGAGACCGGATTCCGGTTTCAACATTTTATGGTGCGGTGAGCATGGAGAGTGACCAACACAGAAGAACTCAGACGAACGTCATGGCTATAGAAGAGAAACCAAGTGAAGACCAGGGTCATGCGCTGATATTTCGTATGTGAGGTCCTCATACTTGAAATTGTTCCCATCCTATAGTCGTTCTCACCAATCCATTGCAGATAGGGCGAGGATCATAGGACAGTGCGTGCTTTGTTATTGCTTATTGTGTAAATTTCTTTAATTTTCCTTCGTGAAGGACCTAAAGACATCTTATGATCGGAAATTGAATTTGTTTTATGAAATTTATATAAATCTAGTTGGCGAAGGTGCGTTTTTTAATTTTAAGTTACATTTTTACCCCAACCTATAGCTACCAACTTCCATATAAATGCTGAATTGTTTTAGAAATTTAACTCCTCTTCCCCTCTGAAATCAAATAAACTATCAACTTAGAGAAGCTGAGGTATGCTGCAAGTTAGAGAATCTAGCAACTTAATGCATTATATCCGACCTTAATTTAATATCTGAAGAGAAGTAATTCATTATTTTGACAAGCCAGTTTTGTTTGTAGTTGATGCATAAATCTCGAGTGCTTGTTTAGTTGACTACCTGTTGTGCTTCTCTACTATCATTTGGATGCGTGTATCAAGGGAATGCAATTTATTTATAACTTCTATGGTTTTATTTCGTTGAACAGATTTTATTAGCTACATGGTACTCCTTTGATTTCTTGTTCTTAAGGGATCCACAAATTTTTTGTACGCAAAATATTTTATTGAGGTTTGTTTTGTTAGAGATTAGTGCAAGTGTTGTCAGATTATTTGTGGAGCAGCGGGAATCAGGGTATCCCTAATTTTTCCGTGGGTTGTGAACCCACTGGGTCCTTATTGTTCTTGCTAATGATGTATGGCGTATTTCAATATCAGGGAGATATGTGGATTTCCCTGTTAATGCCACATTCTATTACTCTTTTGCGATTTATTTCATAACTTTGTTGCTTTGTCAGTTGGTTGTAGATAGAATTTTACACGTTTATTCATTAGTCATCCTAATATTTTATGTTGGGTACTGATACTTGATTAGACCTTGATCTAATGGATCAAATTTATCTTCAGCGTGAGTTCTTTCTTAGCCAATAGGAATATTTTCATAAAGCTGTGCAAAATGGGATGAGAAAGGAAGGAGCCGGTGATCGATATTCTTGAGATAAATAAGCCGAGGCAGCAGTTACTTTTCCTGGCATATTTGTGGGATCAGCGTTTAATGTTTGTTTCTGGTTCAGATATTAGTAATCATGAAGTGTTTAGAGTTTTCATGCCAGGGAATAAGTACAAGATAAGTGCTCCTGAAAGGTTTGTTGATTTTAATATAGCTCATAAGTTATTCATAGGTTCTATTAGTTTAAATTCAATAAAAAAATGAGTCTACTATGTGGACTACAAATTTGCTTAACCATAAGGAAGTATCTTTTGAGAGTACGGGCTATACCAATCCATGTTATCAATTAAGAAATACTGGAATATATTCTATGGATAATAAAAAGTGCGCAAACATTTCCCCTGTATGCTTGGCATCAAGCAACAAATTGGATCTTGAATCAGATTTTGTTTGTCATAGGGTCTTTCCTTACACACTGTGTCAATCTATAGAAGATTTTTCAGGAACTTTAGATGAGAAATGGACAACCCCTGGCAATTCAGATGAACCAATGTGAGCTAATGAAGTGCAGACTACTGATTTCTCAAGAAGCGACAGCGCAGAAGGAAATTCTAAAGATCTCTTGCTCTTGGAGGAGATGCCGTTTTGCATTTTTACAATCTGGTGAATAAGAATTCAAGTCAAATCCTAACTGATTACAATCCTGTTTATGTCTCCCTTTTTCGGGAATTGGAACATCTGGGTGGAGCTCGATTGCTTCTTCCAGTTGGAGTTGATGGCACTGTCATCTTAATTTATGATGATGAACCAACCAGTATCATTTCACATGCACTTGCTTCCACTAATTACCATTTTTAGATATGGGATATCTGTAGTAAAGCAAAAGATGGATCAGGTCCTTTCACTAAGTTGTCATTTTCTGATGTTAGAAATGTCCACCTTTTAAAGTCAGCAGATGAAGAATCACTCGGAAATATTTGGTTGGCAGAATACAACAATTTATCAAAATGTGCAAGCAAGAGTTTCTTGAGTGACAATCCACTGACATATAGTAAGTATGACAGAGTTTCTTTTTCGGACGATGGATCCTTGGGTAAAGTAAAATATGCAGTTGTCTGCTATTATGCAAAACAATTTGAGAGTTTGAGAAGGACTTGATGCCCGTGTGAACTTGATTTAATAAGATCACTTAGCCGCTGCAAGAAGTGGGGGGCACAAGGTGGTAAGAGTAATGTTTTCTTTGCAAAATCCTTGGATGCCAGGTTTGTAGTAAAACAGGTGACAAAAATAGAACTGGAATCATTTATCAAATTTACTCCAGAGTACTTTAAATATCTTTCAGAGTCAATTACTGTAGGAACTCCAACATGCTTAGCAAAGATTCTTAGAATCTATCAGGTTATAATCAAGCATGTGAAAGGTGGAAAGGATTTGAGAATGGATGTGTTGGTTATGGAAAACTTACTATTTGGACGAAGTATAACAAGGCTTTATGACCTTAAGGGTTCTTCAAGGTCGCGCTACAATCTAGATGGCAACGAGAACAACAAAGTGCTTCTAGATCAGAACTTAATCGAGCCAATGCGTACTTCTCCTATTTCTGTTGGAAATAAAGCAAAGCGGTTATTGGAAAGAGCTGCCTGGAATGATACATCCTTTCTCGCCTCCAGGGATGTAATGGATTATTCTCTACTTGCGGGGGTCGATGAAGAAAACCATGAGCTCATCCTGGGAATCATTGATTTCATGCGACAGTATACATGGGATAAACATTTAGAAACATGGGTGAAAGGTTAAGGAATTCTCGGGGGGCCAAAAATGTATCTCCTACGACTTTTTTGCCGGAGCAATACAAGAAACGCTTTAGAAAAACCGTGTTGGCGTATTTTCTCGTGGTACCAGATCAGTGGTTTTATCTTTGTTCCTTATCTTTGAGCATCTTCTTGTTTATTATCAGCCCGAGGAGCAGAGATTCTTGATTGGCCTTATTCTTATGGTTCCTGCCTATGTCATTGAATCAGTAATTGTTTCTTTATGCCCATGTTAAGATCCCTGTTGCTAAATATGTTGGTATACTTATTTTCAAATCATGCATTGAGGATGTTCAGAGATTTTGAGGATAGTCCACACTGCATTATACGCACTCGGTGGCAGGTCGAAAGGAAAGACCCCGAGCAGACCCGCTGACTAGGCTCCCATCTAGCTGGCAGGGTTGTATGCTCACTCGGTGGCAGGTCAAAAGGAAAGACCCCGAGCAGACCCGCTGACCAGGCTCTCATCTAGCTGGCAAGGTTGTAGGCTCACTCGGTGGTTGGATGTGTTTTGGAGAGGAGACCCTGAGTAGACCCGCTGACCAGGTTCTCATCTAGCTGGCATGGTTATAGGCTCACCTGGTGGTTGGAGGTGTTTTGGAGTGGAGTCCCTGAGCAGGCCCGCTGACCAGGCTCTCATCTAGCTGGCAGGGCTGTAGGCTCACTCGGTGGTTGGAGGTGTTTTGGAGAGGAGACCCCGAGCAGACCCGCTGACCAGGCTCCCATCTAGCTGGCAAGGCTGTAGGCTCACTCGGTGGTAGGTCGAAAGGAAAGACCCCGAGCAGACCCGCTGACCAGGCTCCCATCTAGCTTGTAGGGATGTATGCTCACTCGGTGGTTGGAGGTGTTTTGGAGAGGAGACCCCGAGCAGACCCAATGACCAGGCTCTTATCTAGCTGGCAGGGCTGTAGGCTCACTCGGTGGTTGGAGGTGTTTTGGAGAGGAGACCCCAAGCAGACCCAATGACTAGGCTCCCATCTAGCTGGCATGGCTGTAGGCTCACTCGGTGGTTGGAGGTGTTTCGGAGAGGAGACCCCGAGCAGACCCGCTGACCAGGCTCTCATCTAGCTGGCAGGGCTGTAGGCTCACTCGGTGGTTGGAGGTGTTTTGGAGAGGAGACCCCGAGTAGACCCGCTGAGTAGGCTCCCATCTAGCTGGCAGGGCTGTAGGCTCACTCGATGGTTGGAGGTGTTTTAGAGAGTAAACCCCGAGCAGACCCGCTGACCAGGCTCCCATCTAGCTGGTAGGGCTATAGGCTCACTCGGTGGTTGGAGGTGTTTTGGAGAGGGGACCCTGAGTAGACCCACTGACCAGGCTCTCATCTAGATGACAGGGCTGTAGGCTCACTCGGTGGTTGGAGGTGTTTTGGAGAGGAGACCCCGAGCAGACCCGCTGACCAGGCTCCCATCTAGATGGCAGGGCTGTAGGCTCACTCGGTGGTTGGAGGTGCTTTGGAGAGGAGACCCCGAGCAGACCCACTGACCAGGCTCTCATCTAGCTGGCAGGGTTGTAGGCTCACTCGGTGGTTGGAGGTGTTTTGGAGAGGAGACCCCGAGTAGACCCGTTGACCAGGCTCCCATCTAGCTGGCAGGGTTGTAGGCTCACTCGGTGGTTGGAGGTGCTTTGGAGAGGAGACCCCGAGCAGACCCGCTGACCAGGCTCCCATCTAGTTGGCAGGGTTGTAGGTTCACTCGGTGGTTGGAGGTGTTTTGGAGAGGAGACCCTGAGCAGACCCGCTGACCAGGCTCTCATCTAGATGGTAGGGTTCTAGGCTCACTCGGTGGTTGGAGGTGTTTTGCAGAGGAGACCCCGAGCAGACCCGCTGACCAGGCTCCCATCTAGCTGGCAGGGTTGTAGGCTCACTCGGTGGTTGGAGGTGTTTTGGAGAGGAGACCCCGAGCAGACCCGCTGACCAAGCTCTCATCTAGCTAGCAGGGCTGTAGGCTCACTCGGTGGTTGGAGGTGTTTTGGAGAGGATACCCCGAGCAGACCCGCTGACCAGGCTCCCATCTAGCTGGTAGGGCTGTAGGCTCACTCGGTGGTTGGAGGTGTTTTGGAGAGGAGACCCCAAGTAGACCCGCTGACCAGGCTCCCATCTAGCTGGCAGGGCTGTAGGCTCACTCGGTGGTTGGAGGTGTTTTGGAGAGGAGACCCCGAGCAGACCCGCTGACCAGGCTCCCATCTAGCTGGCAGGGCTGTAGGCTCACTCGGTGGTTGGAGGTGCTTTGGAGAGGAGACCCCGAGCAGACCCGTTGACCAGGCTCCCATCTAGCTGGCAGGGCTGTAGGCTTACTCGGTGGTTGGAGATGGTTTGGAGAGGAGACCCCGAGCAGACCCGCTGCCATGCCATTAGCTGGCAGGGTTGTAGGCCACTCAGTGGTTGGAAGTGGGAGGTTACCGAGCGGTACATTCCATCAGCCCTTTGATTTCCATGATACACTGCACACAAAAGAATGATTTAAATAATATGTTTTTATTCCCGTGATTTCCCTTTGAAAGAGCTTTGCTCTCAAATGTCTGTTTTAGACTGACCATGTACCTCATACATATCGTAACTTTGAACAATTAAGTAATCGTGGTAAAAATAATGGGGAGTTAAGAACGTGTCACAGGAATGACAAACTATTTCTTCTGGAAAGAATTGACCATGTCTCCTTAGCGTTGAGGGTCACGCTATTGTGTCCTGACCAAGAGTACTCGTTTTATTTATTCTCAAGAAGAAGGAAGCTTTGTTTTTAAAACTTGTCAATTTTCAAGATTTGGAGAAATACTGATATTTTCAAGAACGAAAATCTTATGGTATGTTCCAGATTGTTTAAGGGATCACCCTCATCCTAAGTCTGTCTTCATGCTTGAAAGTTAGATAGGCCGACCCTTAGCTCAATTATGTTTACAACCTGATTTTGTGTGAAGGTACCATGCGACCAGTATCAGGAAAAGACTATTTTTATTTCTAGTTCTTTAAATCTGTAAGGGCAACTTCGACTCTTGGAGGGATAGATAGCGAACGTTTCCATGATACTAGTGAGGTCCACTCATAGAGGCGTGGGCAAATTGTGATTTTGTTAGTAGATTTTAGTATCATAGTTATTTATATTTCAGGGTTCTTTGATCTTTAGGCACCTGCATGCCTTTTTCCCTCTATTAAGGAGTAGATTATTAGTTGTGTTAGAGTTCATTGTTTAATGTGTATGTTGAGGATGATGAGCCTAGGAGGAAAACCACGAGCTAGTGATACTCTTGTTGAAATATCTAACAGGATTATGAAAGTGAGCCCCTAGTGTGGAGCTCTCCTTGTCTCCAAGTGAGGAATTCCCTCAATTTTTTTTGGGTCGGCTCCCACTCGCCGGATACTTGGGGTTGGACATTTCTTTCCGAGTGTGGGACTCGCTCGAAAAGAGCGAGGATTGTGTACAACCCCGTACCCGGCCGAGCGGGACCCTCCCCAGGTAGCGGACTTGAGGCGCGCCATGAGCGTCGACTTGATGTGATCTCGCTCAATGGGTGTATATTTGTGGTAGATTGATGTTTTTATATATTTAAGTTTAAATATATAAAGTGTTATAGAAGCCCGATTTGAAGAGGGGGGATAAGAAGATAGGGTAAAGAGAAAGGGGGGAAAGGATAATAAAGGCAAGAGGAGCCAACCCTAAAAGAGGGATCGGGTTTTGTTGAAAGGAAAGAGGGCAGCCGCTGTTTCCCCTCCCCCCTGCTCTCGATCTTCCTCTCGCCCCCATTCTCGCTCGGCGAAATTAGAAGGAAGTCCGCGCCGTGCTTCACCTCCACCCTCATCGCCGCCGTTTGGACAGAGCCTCGACTCTTTCTCTCCCGTCGACCACCTGGAGCAGTACCCCCGCGCCGCTCCCTCTTTCTCCGACCGCCTGAAGCAACGACCCGAGCCCCTCTTTTTCCTATCTAGGCCGCCGCCTGCAAGTGCAGCCCGACCCCTCCACTTTTTCCTGTCAAGGCCGCCGCCTGGAGGTGTTGTCCGGGCCTCTTCCTTTTTTTTCCTATCCAGGCCACCTCCGGCAAGAAGAGGCCGCCTTCCCTCGGCCACTTGGAAGAGGCTACCCGAGCGTCTCATGAAGAGGGCAATTATTTACCGAGATCCATAGCGGGAGGAAGAATTAAAGCTCATACTGCGATATCCGAATCTGTACGTGTATAGTCGCTACAGTTGTTAGGCATCGAGCCTCATGCACGATACGCGGCTTCGGCTCCCCCAACATACGCGTCAAGGGTAACGAAATTTCTACTTGGGCAGGAGAAGCCCTCATTTTCCATATTTGCATGGAAGCCCCTCTCCACCGATAGGTGGGGGAAGGATGCTCTCCGACGGGTTGATGTTCACATCCCCGCTATTAACTGCATTAGCACCCAAAATCTTGAGTACGGGTTTAGGCATGCTGTGTGAAGCCCATCCGGACGTGTGAGCCGGATTGGTGATGTTCTGAGATTCCCAGAGAAGACTCCGAGGAAGTTGTATATTATCCATTTGTAGGAAATGCGCACCACAACCCCCAGAAAAAGGGGTGTGTGCAATATATTTGGCCAGCTTAAGTTAGCCGGCGGTTGTTTAGCTGGCAGTCGCTTGTCGAGACGTTGGCGTACTGGTGTTGCGGTACCAAGCGGGGAGTAGCGGGCTTAAGCCCAAGTTTGTGCCGGTCCTAGAAGGCCTATATTATATTATTGGCAGCCCAATCGGGGCCGTATGAAATAGAACTGCTCGGCGAGGTTATGTTATTTGTAGGGCCGATGAAGGACGTTTTACGTAGACCCGAGGTGGCACCTTTAGTTAAAAGGGAGTGGATCTTGAGATCCTCCTTAGGTGTTCTGGTCAGCCAAGAGAGCCTTCCAATGGTGCCTAATTAGCTCAGTCTTTGGCTTGGGAGGGGAAGAGTCTGTTATTCTTCCGGGTATGTGGTGGGACCTCCACGCTGAGACCTTGGGTCTGTCCCTTATGTTCCTAGTCTTGTGCCTAGATTATTCGCTTGAGTGCAGTAGGTGCGCGGTAACCCCTCTTTTGGGATCTTGAACTCCACGGAGATCGGATTCCGGTTTCAACAACACTGTTCTATTAAACAAGTTTGGGAACTTAAGGCTTCCACCTATACTATGAGAGGGCCTACTTGGGTAACCAGATCTTTACTCTCATCCTTTTTCTAGGTATGTTGGCAGGATAAGGACAAAGAAGATGTGTGGAACTTGGACTCAGGGTGTTCCAAGCACATGACGACCAACAAATCAATGTTCCTTAGCCTAAAGATGAAGAAAGGAGTAGTAGTTATGATTGGTGACAATGGGAAAGGAAGAATTATCGGCATTGGAGTAGTAGGTAACAAGTCTTTTAATATTTCAAATGTTTTGTTTGTTAAAGGTTTGAAGCATAACTTAATTTCTATAAGTCAATTATGTGATATTAGTTTAAATATTTTATTTGACTCATCTTCAAACCTGTGAAAATTTTTTGATTTCAAAACCAACAATATTATTCTTACTGCTCCTAGGTGTCAGAATGTTTACATGATTAAATTTAATTATTTATCACATTCTTCATTAAAATGTTTTATGTCGAAAAATGATGAATTAGATTTGTGGCATAGGCATCTTGGACATTCTAGTTCCAAGCTATTTGTAAAATTGTCTCAAAATAAATTAATTAAAAGTTTACCTATTTTGCATGGAAATTCATCTTCTTTATGTTCACCATGTCAAAAAATAAAATTTTCAAAGTTGACTTTTAAAAGCAAAAATGTTATTTCCACTACTAGACTTTTATAGTTGATTCATATGGATTTGTTCGGTCCAGTTACTACACAAAGTCTACAAGATAGAAGAATACACTTTGGTTTTGATTGAAGATTATTCTCATTATTGTTGGACAATTTTCTTATCGTCAAAATCTGATGCATTTTTAGAATTTTCTAAATTGTTTATACGCATTCAAAATGAACTTGATTTAAAAATAAAATGCATTCGTTCAGATCATGGAGGTGAATTTGATAATGATAAATTTCTATCTTTTTGTACTGAGTTAGGAATTAAGCATGAATTTTTCGCTCCTCGCACACGACAACAAAATGGTGTGGTAGAAAGGAAAAATAGAACACTTCAAGAACTAGCTCGTACTATGTTAGCAAAATACAGATTACCTAGATCATTTTGGGTTGAAGCTATTAGTACTGCATGTTATGTTATCAATCGTGTTATGCTTTGACCTTTCTTGAAATTAACTCCTTATGAATTATACTTTCAAAAGAAATCGAATGTATCTTATTTCAAAGTTTTTGGATGTAAATGCTTCATTTAGAAAAATAAAGATAATTTAGGAAAGTTTGATGAAAAATGTGATGAAGGCATATTTATTGGTTACATTTCAACTAGTAAAGCTTATAGAGTTAACAATAAAAGGACAAAAATTGTTGAAGAATCCATTCTTGTTAAATTTGATTAACTTTTCCCATGTGTAGAAAGTAACAATACAGGCCAAGATGAAGAGCACTTCCCTCTACAAAGATTGGATGATGATGAAGTACTTGGAGAAAAAGAAGAAGATAAAGAACCAGAAGAAGTATAAGTGCAAGAATATGTGCCTCCAAGTGAACTGAGATTTTCAATAGATCATCTACAAGATTTGATTATTGGAGAACCATCGAGAGGGGTAAGTACTCGTTCATCTTTACATGATTTATTTTCAATCCTATGCTTTATATCTAATATAGAACCAAAAGATATAGAAACCGCTCTAAATGATGATTCCGGGTTTTTAGCTATGAATGAAGAGATTAGTCTATTTGAATGTAATAAGGTTTGGAAACTAGTAGAGAGACCATCAAATCATCCTGTTGTAGGCGTTAAGTGGATCTTTAAAAATAAAATGGATATTGAATCTAGGGTCACTAGACACAAAGCTAGACTTGTTGCAAAAGGCTATTCAAAAATTGAAGGAATAGATTTTGATGAAAATTTTGCACCCATGGTACGTTTAGAAGCATTTAGAATTTTCCTTGCATTTTCTAGCTTTAAAAGATTTATATAATTTCAAATTGATGTCAAAAATGCTTTTCTTAACGGGTACATTAAGGAAGAGGTTTATGTAGAACAACCTCTAGGCTTTGTTGATGACAAATATCCTAATCACGTGTTTAAGTTAGAAAAAGCTCTTTATGGTTTAAAGCAAGTACACAGAGTATGGTATGATAGATTAACTGTATATTTGTTAAAGAATGATTACAAAATGGGTAGTGCTGATTGTACACTTTTAATTAAACATGTTCATGATGACCTTATTGTTTTGCAAATATATGTTGATGACATTATTTTTGGATCCACTAATGAAAAGTTATGTGACAATGTTGTGAAATTATGAAAAATGAATTTGAAATGAGCATGGTAGGAGAACTCACTTATTTTTTTGGTTTTCAAATTATACAAAGACATGATGGTATATTTATTAATCAGTCTAAATACATTCATGATGTTTTAAAACGATTTGGATTTGAAAATCTAAAACATGCTAATACCCCTATGAGTGTCTCTTTGAAATTAGGAAAAGATGAAAATGGAATTTCTATTGATCAAACATAATATAGAGGAATGATATTATCTATTTTGTATTTAACTGCATCTAGACCTGATATTATGTTCGCAGTATTCTTATGTTCTAGATTTCAGGATAATCACAAAGAATTTCATTTAAAAGTGGTTAAACCAATTTTTAGATATCTTATTGTTACTCCTAAGATAGGTTTATGGTATCCATACGATGACACCTTTATTTTGCATGGTTATTTTGACTCTGATTATACTGGTTGTTCATTAGACCGTAAGAGCACAAGTGGCACTTGCCACTTTCTAGGCCCTTCACTAATTACGTGGTCCAGTAGAAAATAGAATTCTATTTCCTTATCCACCACCGAGGCCGAATATATAACACTAGGTAGTTGTTGTGCACAGGCTCTTTGGATGAAGCAAACATTAGAAGACTTTGGAATTAACCATGACACAGTTGAATTGAAGTTTGATAACAAAAGTCAATTGACTTAACAAACAATCCATTTCATCACTCTAGGTCCAAATATATTGATGTACGCCATCACTTCATTAGATACCACATTAAGCAAAATACAATCAAAGTTAATTTTATAGGCACTGATTCACAGCTTGCCGATATTTTCACAAAACCACTTGCAAATTCCCATTTTTCATTACAAAGACTAGAAATAGGAATCCTGGGCATATCAAGCAAATGAATTGACATGATAATGAAACAAAAAAAAAATAAATTAACTTTTTTTGAGAGAAAATGATAATTATAATTAATAACACCCAAATAATACGAGTCAACAATAGAACTGCAATAGCACTTAAATCACAGAATAGTTCAACTAATATTACAACATAGAATTCCAAACAACAACATGAAAAAAATTAAATTGCACTGTCGCCCGGCAATACTAAATGTCGCCACGTGTTATCTTCAAAACTCCAGATCAGCCTGAAATCTTCAAAAATTCCTGCTACCCACTGCACTAGTATCCTCTTGATCTTCTGCAGAACTCTATCCACTGCCTCTTGTCCAGCATGGTCGGCAAGTTGACGATCGCGGCGGCTCCACAACTGGATTTACCCATTCATCCACCTCGGCTAGAGTTGGCTTCAATTTGAGGCTCTTGGTGAGGAATTTAAAGAACTTTTGAACTCCCAAAAAATTCTTCATCACTCCCTCTTGTGTTCTTCAAATGACTATCATAAGTCGTCCAACCCCTCACGTAATGAACCACCTCTTGCTAGTGGTGTAATTCTAATAGTTGTCATTGGTTCACTAGTATGTGTGGAACCACCTCGAGATCCACCCTCGATATTTTAGAACACGTAGAAAATATTGCCAGTTCATAGTCATCAAAGTATAATTCCGGGTCGATCCAACTATACTTCTTATAAAGGATCCGTTGGATCACCGCCCCCATCGACAGAGTATTCAACTTCTTCCACATCGAGCTTTTCAGTTTAAATGTGTATCAGATGATAGAAAGGATAAAGTCTGCCAAATCAAAGGGTTCTCTTTCCAAAATCATATACGTTGCATAGCTCAATTGAGCTATGATGGTTCTCGTGTCGCCAGACTTGAGCAGAATAGTATTCCTCAAGATTTCTTGCAATAAGTGTGCATCTGGAGTGAGAGTGGCCATGGAGTGGATAAGAGTTTTCATGGAATTACCATTTAAAACCATGTTCAGTAACGTCCAATCCCTATCCTTCCAATATTTCTCTACCACATCCAACATATGTTCACACTCTATCAAACCAAACTCATCCCTTAGGTCATGGTGCCTTATCTCGACTATCTTTCCTTGAATTTATGAGCGCACTCCACCGTTCAATTCCGTAAAGTTAGTGTCCATCAAATGGTTATAAAATTCCCTAATTAACACTGAATAAAATGTATCTGCTATAATGACAAACATTATACCTTCCATAGCTAGAAGGTTGTGAATATGTGTGTGTCGAATTGGGTCGAAATCCACAATTTTCCCAACACCGAAGTTCGCATTTTCAATCCATGGGTATGTCTGGTATGCTGAATACATATCACTTCCCATGATCCTCATAGACTTTGAGCTGGAAGCAATTTCTACAAAGATACGAAAGACAATATCAAAATACAGAAATCATCAATGTCACCGGGCGACACTCACTATCGCCGGGCGACATCGAAATTCAAGACATGCTTGATTTTGATATGAAATTTCTTCATACACCATTCATACATACAAAATATGAAGAAAAAAAACTTTAAGTTCTACCCGATTTACATAATCATCAAACTTAAGAAAAAAATCACTATTCATCGTCTTCTTCACTACAACCATGAAATTCTTTTTAAAACATTTACCTAGGAAAACTCTAGATCTAAGTTTAGTTTACTCAAAATCCTAGATCTGCACAAGCATTTCATCGATCTGTAGGTTCTAAGGTCTAGTCCCTCAAAACTTTCATATTTAGGTTTATCCCAAATCCTAGCAAACCAAACATCAAAACTAATTTTTTTCACTAACTCTTCATGGAATCTTCCCTCAAAGCTTTTCATCAAAAATCATGAAGAAAGAAGACAAGAATTCAAGATCTTACCTTGATTTGGGGATTTCGCTGGCATCAGAATGCCTAATGCAGAAAACCCTTCAGAGAAAATAGAGAACAGAGTGGACCAGATCCAGATTGGCGGGTTTTTATATTTCCGCACTGTAGCCGATCGGCGATATTAGATATCGCCGAGCGACATCAAAAATTTACCTCTATGCCACTCTATCTTGATTTTTCAGGTTTAGACATGGTACAATGTATACTCTATAATTTTGTGTATCTATAACATTGTTCACTTATTCAAACTTCAAATATCATATTCTATATGCATCACCCCTAGTGTATTATACTTATGAAGTTGATCATACATGCCTCTAAATATGAGAAATGGTTTAATTATGATAATGTTCTCACACCCACAATTGTGGAAATCTACATATGACTTTACCTTACTATATATGCAAATTATGAATATTCTACCATAACCACTAGATTTCATGCTGACACTATTACTTTATCCTTGTTTTCTTTGCACAATTCATATTTGCTTATCTTATATGGTCATACAAGTGAATTCGGAATCCCTTGTCAAGCCAAATTAAAAAAAATATGCTTATTTAACAATAAAAATTCCACGTCTTTATTGATGTGTTGTAAAATAGAAAGGAAAAAAATTTGACAAGGAACCTCCACCAAGCACCACTTATCCTCCTCATAAGTCTTAATAATCATTGTGAGGTTGAGCACCTTTGAAACAATTGTAAAGTGTCTTGTGCAACCGTTATATGGATATTTCTTTAATCTTTGTGCTCTGAATTCTTGGATACATGTATAGATAGTTATGTATATTTCTATGTTATGTTATGTTTTCACGTTCCACGTGTTTACATATTTGTAAGGACTTTCATTATGTATTTTCATCAATCTCTCACATGTACACACCATTATCTTCTCTAAAATTTCTTCTCATGAGAATTGGATCACAAATGATTCTATATTATCTTCACTAGAGTATATGTTTATGATATAAATGGATGACAGTTACCAATGGTAGTCCTGACTCACACTCTTCATTACTATACATTGTTTCACATGTTCTATACTTGTTTCTTCATTTATCGTTTTTCCTATTTTTTGCTTCCGCATCACTCTGCTATTTATTTTGACAATACAAAAAGGAGGAGAATTTATTGAGAAACCATCCATAATCAGGATATACATTGGTTCCATCTGCTTTGCTTTAGGGGGAGTACACATGTAGGTGGGAGTACACATGTAGGGGGAGTGTTACATCCAAAAGGAGTTTTGTGCACATAAAAATGCTTAGTCTTGCTTATCATATTTACTAATACTTTATAGATTATTCATGATTTCTTTCTAAGTGAATTTTTTATTATCAAAAGAGGGAGATTGTTGGTGCATGCGTTCCACATTTCTTGGTTTGCTAATATCAAATCTCGGTTGTATTTGATCATATGGTGTTTATGATGTGTAGGTATCATAGGTCTAACACAAATAGCATTTGGGTTTTGATTCGGGTCAGAACAGAGGAGCAAAGGCATTGTCGCATGGCGACATCCAGTATCGCTACCCGACGATAGTGGACCAAACAGTCTAGCGTTGAGTGAACTCAACGCACTCAACGCCTATGTATAGTTATTGTCGTTATCGCCCGACAACATCAATATCACCAGGCGATAGTGCATGATTGGACATGATTGAGCTGGGATGAGAAAATGGCAAATACGTGGGACACGTGTTAGCAGATAAGCTGTCGATAATCGGCGATAGCCAATGTCTCCAGGTAATATCCACAGAATATAAAAATTGCCTATTTTTTGTGGAGATCTCGAATTAATTTGTCTGGAGTATTTCTTCCAGTGCAACTGATCCAAAGAGCTGCAGCATTCAGAATTACTGTATTCTCCGAAGAAGGTTCAAGTGCGAAAGATCGACGGCTCGTACACGACATTCAAAGCAATATTGGCAAGGATTCATCGCCATCTTCAGTGCTTTGTTTATAGGGAGTTTTTAATTCTGATGTTTACATTTTGTCTTTTTCTTTATTTCCATTATAATCGAAAGAGAAAATCGCTGCCTTGTGCGTGGCATCTAAGACCTTGCGTAGCTTAGGAGAGAATCGCCGCCTTATGAGTGGTGTCCAAGTCCTTGTGCGGCTTAGGAAGAAATTGATGCCTTGTGTGAAGCATCTAGATCGGGGTTAGATCTAGCTAGAGGCTTGTAGCAAGCTCTTGGGAGAGATTCGCTTTAGCCTTCCGGTTCTTGTAGAAGGACTGGAGAAATCAAAAGTTTGTTATATTTTTCATAAGCCTTAGTCTCTAGCTTCATAGAGATTTGATGTATTCATCTTTATTGCTTTTGAAATAAAATACTGTCATTTTCATTCATATACATTTCTAAGTGTTTAGTTTATTGATTTATGAAAAATAGTTTTGAATTCTCAACTTATTTTATCAAGTAAACTCTGCTTTTAAAAAAAATTGTTAACCCTTATTCACCCCCCCCCCTCTAAGGATGCCTCACGATCCAACAATCGTACCTCAGGCACAAGCCTTACCTCAAATCCTAAACAGGATCCTACAACTCAGAGACATAGCTCCCACACTCAGCCTTTATAACACAAGCTTTCAACTCAAATCAAATAATTATCCTACAGTTTGAGTAAAGATTTTGAGACATTTGTCTGCAAAGAAATGGTCCTCTGAGTCACCTTCTTGAACAGAGTAAACCCAGTCCCAACTATTCATAGCAACAAGACTATTGATCTTCAGAGTAGTTATGCATATGCTGAGAAGAATGTTGCAGAGCTCTATTTATTCAAGCTTTAATGTAATAATGTTGAGAGCAGTAGCCTTGAAGATGAACATCAACCTTTTTGAATACTCTGCTTCTTATCCTCTTAGAGAAATTTAGGTTTCCTTTTCTTGTTGAATAAGACTTTTAGATTTTTGATTCTTGATCACTTTAGTCAGCAAGCCCCTTTCTGTATTCCAGAAAACTTCTGTAAATCTAAGAATGATTGATTTACTTACTTCAGAGACAGAGTGTATCCATCCTTTAATTTTTCTGTAAAGTGTATTTTATATCCCACCATCCAACGGCTCTTTGATCTATATGGGCAATCCAAAATAGGTAACTATAAAGTTTCTTTAGCTTTAATTGTTGTTCATAAGGCATTCAATGCCATTTGTCTTCTTGTGCGCAAATTGCACATTATTTGAATTTGGATGATGTCAGCATGACTCAGCACTTGTGGACTTAGCAGTTTTCTCAGTCAATTTGCATAGGCGTTGAATAAAGCTTTGTGAATCAACACAAAAACACTTAGCAGAAAATCTGCTTTATGAGGCATTGAGTGAACCTTCACCCTTCAATGCATCTGACTTAGACAGCTTAACTAATAAGGCTTTGAGTGAGCCTTCATCACTCAACACTTCTAGACTTCGCAGAATTCTTCTGGCTGAAGGAATTGAGTGAAGCTCCTTTACTCAACGCTTATAGACTTGGCAGTTATACTGACTATAAGCATTGAGTGCTCCTTCTACACTCGATGCTTCGGGACTTGCATGAAATTTTTGAATGAAGGCATTGAGTGAACGACCTTCACTCAACTCTTCTAAACTCTACTGAATTATAAATATGGGATTGAGTGAGTCTTCTTCACTCAACGCTTCTATACTTAGATAGATTTCCGTTTGAGTATGCATTGAGTGAACTTCTATCACTCAACACTTCTGCACTTAGCCAAATTTGAGTCCAACACAACTTAGGCTTTAAATGTCTGATCTTCTGTCAACTCTTTTAGCCTCCTGACATTAAGTGAAGTGAACTCACTTAATGATTCTGTACTTAGCCAAATTTCTGCTTTCTAGCATCCTATCTTGAGTCTAATTTGTTATTCTAACCCTGACAACATGTCTAATCATGTAACAGTAGACATGCTGTATATATTGAAATTGAACATATTTCAAATGCAGCCATGTGTATACTATTGACTTGCGGGCCTTCTTCAAATCTCGGACATTGTGATTGACGGACCCATCAGGTTCATCATATCAAAGGGATCCAGAATACTTAGTGCGTTATATGATCGATCTGGCTGGAATCGTCTAAGTAAATTTTGTCAAATTTCCAAGTGGTTCAACGAGTATACCCGTAGATACTCGACGATACTCGACGAATTATACTTAGGGTTATTTTTTCTCCTTTTCAAATGTTCTGCTCGATTTGACCAGATCGCCATGTATAGTAAATTTCAGATTTATTGATAAGGAAGGAGGCTTCTAGCCATTATAGAAGAAGGTTTCCTATATATATGTAGGGTGGATTTCAATCAAACCTAATCCTGCTTATTTGTTAAAAATCGAGAAAACTTATGAAGGATTCCATTCCCGTTAGCGCACGATCGATCTACTCAACCCGCACGGCCGACGACTTCTTGTCGTACGATTCATTCTTACTCAAGCTAATCGACTATATCGTTGAACTCTGAAGATTCCAATTCTCTCAGATCTAGTCGATCCATGCGTTCAAATAAAGTCACCAAAGCATTCAGTTTCTCTTATTTTTTAAGATGTTCAAGATCAACTTTTCAGAGGAACGAGGGATCAAAGATTTCATATCTCTTGAATATTATTGTTAATCTTTTATTATGAAAAACTTTTTACTATTGTAGGAGGTTTTTCCCTTCGAGTTGTAGATCCTTGTTTTAGGATCGAGTTGTACGAGAGTTTGTTCTCCGAGTTGTAGGAGAGGTTGTTCTCTGAGTGGTAGGAGTGTTGTCTATGATTTGTAGGAGTTGAGGCTTCGAGGTGTAAGATTGTGTGCAATCTGAGATAAAGGTGAAGTAACCAAATCTAGCCCTTCGTGGTAGATAGGCAAGGTGAGACAGTGGACGTACCCAACTTGGGGAACCAATATAAATTTCTATATTACTGTGTGTTTATTTTTCTATTATTTTAATTCTGCAAAAGATGCAGAACTCACCTATTCACCCCCCTCTAGGTGATTTAGGTTAACACTAGATACTTTCAATTAGTATTAGAGGGAGGTTGTTCGATATAAGGCTAACAACTTAAATATGATCTCTTATCTAGTTGTCAAGAGATACAGCTTAGTTGCAATGGACAGAAGCAAGGATGTCCTCGATGAAGTTGTCGGTGTGCACTAAGGAGAACTTCCCCATGTAGAAGGAAAGAGTTAAATTCTTCATGGAAGCTGCTGATCCACGTATATTTCAGATTGTGGAAGAAGGACCTGACATTCCTACACAGCCCTCTGCTCTGAATCCTGCGGTTATGATTCCAAAGAAAATGATGGATTTGACCTAGGATGAAATTTCCCTAGCCTCCTTGGATAAAAAGGCAAAGAACTTTATAGCCAGTATAGTGTACAACTCAAAGCTACAAAACTTATTCCATTACAATTCTGCCAAGGAGATGTTAGACTGTCTCATAGTTCTCATTGAGGGAACCAAAGTAGTTAGAGACGATCGTAGATCTCTGGTGAATAAAGAAAATAATACATTCAAGAAAGGTGCAAATGATACTATTGCTGACAGCATTGAATAATTCTTTAAGATCGTTAAGGCCTTATAAACTATGGTCGCACCTTAACAAATTGTGAGCTAAACAATAAATTCCTCAGATCCCTGACAAAGGGCTGAGACATAAAGGTGGTAGCCATTAGGGAGCTTGGAAAGATGCTCGATATTGATCCCCAGAATCTATTCGGAAAGCTCCTCTCATATGAACTACAAATGAATACTTTGAAGAAAGAGGAGCAAAGCAGCAAGACTTCAAGCAGAGAGAATTCAGTAGCTCTGAAGGCTGAAGGGACAAGAAAATATAAAGCTATGTCACCAATAAGGACATGAGCTTCTGATGCCCAAGAAGATTTTGAGCTAAGCACGCCAGGCTCTGAGTTGTCTAATGGAGAGTTCTTGCTAATCTCCAAGAAATTCAAATGATTGTTCAGCAAGAGGAGGCAAATGTGTTGGGTCCGGCGTTCCTTCACTTGACCCGTGGCGCTCTTCTACTTAATTAAGAAATTAAGTATTCCAATAGTCCGGGCTATTGGAACAGTTGGTTATGCGCTTGATCCTTCAATTGGTATCAGAGCAGGTCACGGGTTCAAGACTGGGGGGCGCTATTAAATCCTGATTTTTCCCTTCTACCTGTATGGGTCCGGCGGGTCCGGCAACCGTGGACATGTGGTAACCCCACCTCTAAGCCGTGCAACCATGGACATGTGGTAATGCCACCTCTGAGCTATGTGGGCCATGTTGTAACCCCACCTCTGAGCCATGTGGGCCATGTAGTAACTCCACCTCTGAGCCGACGGGTTGTGTTGGATGCCGGGGGGGGATTGTTGGGTCCGGCGTTCCTTCACTTGACCCGTGGCACTCTTCTACTTATTTAAGAAATTAAGTAGCACCCTTTCCAACAGTTCGTGCTTTTGGAATAGTTGGTTATGCGCTTGATCCTTCAAAATGAAAAATCAGTGCTCCTTCTCGGACTTTAGAAGATCATATCGTGATGGTAATCGGTCTAAGAAAAGCTACAACAGAGAGGACAAGTATAAATCTAAATCGAACAAACATTATTCCTCCGACATAGTTTGTTATTGTTGCAACAAGCTAGAACACGTGATTGTGGAGTGTCCGTACAAGAAGAAGGAAGGATCCAAGAAAGAAGTCAAGAGATCCTTCAAAGGTATGTGGAAGGAAGAGAAGATCTTTGTTGCAAAGAATTCCAATACTCTTAGTGAGAGTGACTCAAGTGAGTCAATCTCTGAAGATGAAGAAGCTTACTTCAGACTTAGGGCTCAATCAGATGAGGAAGTAGGTGACTCCCAATTCTATGGAAAGGTAAACTATCACACAATGCTCTTTGAGTCTGAAACCTCTATTAATGGTCATGAAGACTATTCTTCTGAGGAAGATAAATCTGACTTGATTGCTGAGCATCAAGAACTTTTGAGAGCCTTTGACAAATGTCACAAGGTAGTAAAAAAGCATTCAAAAGAGATTGCACCTCTCAAGGCAGTGGATCTTGCCTGCAGGAGGAAATTTCTAAATTAACTCATCTAAGAAATGAAGTTCACTCGTTGAAAGAAGAACTAAAATGCTCTGCTAAACTATTAAGTCAGAAGGAGAATTATTTAGATGAGCTAGAATAAAAGCTTGAAAGTTATTTAACTTAAGGTTAGCTAATTACCTAGAGGGGGTGAATATTTCTTTGAGCTTTAATAAAATCTTTTACTGAATTTAAGTTGTTCTAGGTAGAGCTTGTCCTTAAATCATGCAATAATAAAGAAAACTAAGCACACAGCAAACACAGAGATTTATAGTGGTTCACCAATTGAGTACATTCAGTTTCCCTCCCACCTATCCAACTTATTTGTTGGACTTGTCACAAAACTCCTCCACTATGCTCCTCAGAGCTTACACCTCAGGCCCTCTACCTACTACATAGATTCTTCACAGAATCCAACTCAGAACCACAAGGGTTCCTACCTCAAAACCCTGCAGGACTCCTACATCTTAGTGATCCACCGATCACATACCTCAACCTTATTTATAAGGCCTACAACTCAGGCTCTTCAGCCCTACAGCTTCAGGAATACAGCCCTACTCTCAGAGTGCTGCATCACTCCTACAACTCAGTACCCTAACCAGGTACCTACATCTCAGCTTCCTCCAAGGCCTACAACTCTGAGACATACTTGTCACCTACAGCTCAGTGACTCTCCAGTCACCTACCTCAGGCACAAGGCCCTACACTCATGTTGGGAGGACAGCCCTACCTCAGATCCATACTTGGATCCTACCTCAGAGAGCAACACTCTCCTAGCTCAAGCACTTAAGCCCTACAGCTCAGATCCTCACTTGGATCCTACCTCAGTGCCCCAACAGGGCACCTACCTTAGTGACAAATTTGTCACCTACCTCAGGCATAAAGTGCCCTACACACAGATTCAGATTTACTGAATCCTACAGGAAGTTAGTACAAATTGTTTAAGAAAAAAAAATAGCTGACTCAGAGAAGTATCTTTGAGTCAACTTTGTTAGACTGAGCAGATATCAGTCCAGCCCACTTGCTATAGAAGGAATCAGTCTCCTTCTACAGCTCACACTTTTCTGCTATATAGATGAGCAGCTACCAGCTTGCTGAAGAGATGAATCAGCTACTCTGTTTTGATGAGAACAAACTTGCTGAACTTTGAAGTGCTTTAACTATCTTTCCTTGCCTTCAGGCTAACTTGGTTGGACTTTATTTTCAAGCTTGATGGGAAGAAAATGTTCAGCCACCTCTTTCAATTTCTCTTTCTATATTTTCTACGTTTGATCCTTGTCTATTCGTTAACCCTAATCCCTTTACAGTTTCCTTTTTATATGTGTTGATTTGAATCAATGACACAATATAATGTGGGCCCACCATGGATTGTTGAGCGCCATCTCCATCAGAAAGGGATAAAAAATCTTTTGGCGCTGCAATAGCTTTCCCTCAATGGCTTCCTGCAATTTTGAATTTGATGACGTCAGTAGTGGTCATCAACATCTAGACTAGAAAATTTTACAGAATTCCATCAAGCGTTGGGTGATGTTAAGACACTCAATGCCATCGGCCTTGGCTCTCAGCACTTCTGGACTTAGTGATTTCCCTGTCTTTGTCTCAGCAGTTTTGTCTCAGCGGTCTCAGCGGTTTTTCATTATTAGATGAGATATGCCTTTATCTTAGTGCTTTCTTATTTTTAGCTGAGTCAAGTTTCTATCTCCGCGGTATCTTCACAGCTGTCTCAGCGGTTCTTGCTTTTAACTGTCTCAGCGCATCCTTCTTCATTTAGAAGCGTTGAGTGAACATGCTTCACTTAACGCTTCTGGACTTAGAAAATTTTCCAGCTAGTTTAGTCTCAGTTGTTTACCTCTTAACTATCTCAATGCTTCCTGCTTTGTTAGAAGCGTTGAGTGAATCTACTTCAATCAACACTTTTGGACTTAGAGAAATCCAGCCAATTTTGTCTCTACTGTCTCAGCGCTCTCAACGCTATCTTCTCTGCTATCTCATCTATCTCAGCGGTTTCAACGCCTTCTTCTCAGTGGTCTCAGCGCTTTTGCCTTAGAAAGTTTTTTTGTCTTTAGCAGTGTTTGACGATCTGTGGGCTGAGCTCGACGAACCTTAATCTTCTCAGCAGTCTCAACGTTTTTTGCCTTAGTTGATTTTTCTAGCTTTAGCTTAACAAGTGTTGAGCAGAGTTCGTCGATTTGTAAGCTGAGCTCGATGAATTGTAATCTGAGCTAGGTGAACTTCAAGCTGAGCTCGATGAAATTTGAAACCTGAACTCTTGTGCTTATCCCATGGAATGTTGAGCTGAGCTCGATGACTAGCGAGCTGAGCTTGACGAACTTCGAGCTGAGCTTGACGAAATTTGAGTTTACTACCAAACTCATTTTCTTCACCTATCCAATAGTGGACTACCTGCATGCATGAACTAAAGCACACATCAAATATATTATTCTCCTTAGCATGATTGGTGATGCCCCTTCAAATCCTGAGGAACATTGTAGGGCACAATTCCCAATAATCTCCCCATATTTGAAGAAGGAAGAACACACATCCATGCTAAGGTACATCAAAACAAGAAATATCATGATAGGTCAACGAAACATTATCATGAAAACTAGCCATCCGAGAACTGGAAAACTCCCCTTAAATGAGATGTCTTAACACTTTGATTAACAGATCAATGGTACAGGTTAATTAGCAATTATTTACAATGTGATGGTATAATTAACAACATAAGCTTTATTAATCATTAACAAGGTAAACATTATGATCAAGATGAATCTAATCATTAACTTAGCCAAACAATAGCGGGATACTTCTGATTACAAGATTTTTATGAACAAATAGCATATTTATTACTCACTAATATATACAGGGAGTTGCATTGTAGATTTATCACCTCAATATAGTCAGGGCCAAAACATATTAATTTCATTGATAAAGATTTGAAATTTTTACACTGTTGTTGATCATTGCAAGACATAAATCAGACAGAATAAAAAAAACTTAAGTCTTGGAGTCTTTTATCAGTTAGCCTTTGAAAAACTTTCACCTACATCCTTGGTTACAGCAGTCTTCTTCAAGTTTTTAGTTTTGTTCTTCTGCCTCTTGAAGTAAAGGAATGGCTTTGGAATATATCTGGAAGGTATTTTCTTGGGGTTGCTCTTCCTTACCAGATTCTCCTTGAATACTCTTTCCATTAGGAAATTTCCTTCCAAATATTTTATCCATTCCTCAGAAGGATATAGGCTATCAATATTCTTTAGGATTTGTCCATGGCTTATCCAGGCATTAATAATGATGGATTCAGATGCATCACTAAGCTGTTCATAGTCTGGATCATCTCTGTTCTTAGATCTCCTCTTTGTCATGACCTCTTCAGCCATTTGAGTTCCTTTCCTCTATCTTCTGGCAGTAAGTTGTATATCCTGTGCAATTCTAGCTTGTGCTGGGAAGTCTATGTCCTCTAGCCTTTTTCTATCCAGGAGGGGCAGGTGTAGTGCCACCCTGGTGCCTTGAATTACATTGAAGGCTTGATCTTCAATGAGTGTTGCTACCTTAGAATGGCTACTCTCCCCCTTTCTGCCTTCTTCAGATATGGACTTTTGTATTAAGGTTGTGTTGGCTTCATTCATGCTTGATATAGATTTGAGTATTCTTTCATTGTCAGCAATCATCTCATCTTTTAGGAGTAGTGCCTCCTTCACTGATTGGAAGGCAACATTGGTGACATGTTGATTTACATGATCTGCTGAACCCTTGATCACCTCATCAGTTGCAATGACATAATTCTTGACATATCATATGTTAGCTGCAGAGAGTTTTTGGCTTGTGTCCAAAGATTCCATGAGGGTGGTCAGCTTGATTCCAGCAGTTGCGGCCTTGTCAAACCAGGTGGTGACATGTTTGTTTAAGTGAGATATTTCTTATTTAGTTTCATTTACTTTAGCTGACAATTCATCCCTCAGTTTGGCAACTGATTGATCAACACAATCCTTGAGGGTTGTGGTTTGAGCATCCATGAGTGTTTTAATTTGTTTTAGAAATTCCTCATTGGAGATGGGGGTAGATGAAGTATGGCTCATAGGAGGAGGTACAACATTCTATGTAGGGATCTGAGAAGGCACACCCTCAACTACATCACCTATAGAAGGAAACATTTCCTTAACTAAAGCTGTTTTAACATTATTAATTAGGAGGTAATGAGTTTTACCTATCGTGGGTGCATACTCAACTATTCTATTGACAACTTGATCCAAGTCTGTCAACTCCATCTGATCATGCTCCCCCTCAGACTGAGCATCCATCTTCGGGCTTGACCTATTAAGATAAGTTTATAAAGTCTCAAGAGGCTCCATGTTATCTTCTGCAGCATGGATATCTTCACTTGCTGCATTACCATAAGTATCACCCATGTCTGTCTCATCTTCTATAGTAACCACTTTTTCAGCAGCATTCTTTGACACTTGTCCTGACCTTGGGCTGGCATGGATTTTATCAACATGCACAGGAGCATCCGGGAGTTGAATGTTTGTAGAGGATTGACTGAGTGATAAGTCAACCTACAAACCAACATCAACTAGAGAGGATGATCCAAGCTCTAGTTCAGAGCTTGAAGTTCTTTCTTACTCAGTATGTTTCTTCCTTGTATCCTTAGAGGAGTCCTTTATTCCTGAAGTTTGGCTCATTGGTAGGACTCTACTGCATCTGTCCAAAGTCTTTATGTCCATTCTTTTTAGATAGTGAATCTTCACCCCAAATTCCTGTGTGAAAGTGTCAGGATAGGTGTTCACTAGGTATAAGGAAATAATTCTGCCCATGTTTGGAGAGGATATGAAGTTTACTATTCTATGATAGATGAGAGAAGACCATGATGTCTTTCTATTCAGGATAATTCTGGTCGTAACTTCAAATATGAACCTATAGATGGTGTGAGCACTATCTCTATCTGTGTCGACGAGCTCATCTTCCTCGATAAGGTTCACAGAGGGTATATGGAGGGCCTTTCCTAGTCTCTTAGGGTTTAACTTTATTTTGATATCATCAATCTTAGACCTAAAAGATTTTGAGAAGGGGACATTTTGATGTTTGAGAAGAATTCCACTACCTCTTTTTTAAGAATGGTGGAGGGTTCGGAAAGGGTGTATTCCAAGCATGTGATCTCAATCATCCTTAATACAGCTTTAATCTCATGAGAGGCATGATTGAATCCATCCCTCACAATTTTGTATCCATCCTGAAGCTCCTTAATGATATTTGTCGCCATCGAAATAGTGCGGCAAGATGCTGAGAAGGTTTCAGTCTCGACGGTTAGGGTTAAGGCTTTGGAGAGTGATGTGGCTTTTTGTTTTTTGTCGCCTTTATATATTTAATGAAAAGATTTAATTAATTTAATTAAACTTTTCATTTGACTATTAAGTTACGTATTTTCGACTTGACGGATTGCTCGACGAATCCTGTTATGATATAGGGCACGTAGTGCTTTTACTATATCTCTCAGCTTTTCTTCTATTTTTCCATGCAAGTTTAATTTGTGATTTCCCTAACCAATTGGTTGTATATTTTACTTGACTTAGTAAAACTTTTCTCAAGTTAAATAGAAGGAGACCTAACATGTCAATGGGCCAGTTCAATTGGCATCCAATTTGTGCATTATTTTGCCCTAAAGCTTGCCAATAAGTTATTTGAAAGTTATTTGAATTTTTTTTGAATAATGCCTACAAAAATTAACAGTGTGAATAATTGAATCACTATTTTTCTATTTGATTTGCTAGATTAGATTCATCTTGAGCACAACTAACATAACTTAATAAATGTCAAACCTAATCTCTATATAAGAGGGAGAGACATAACTTGAGTCTTGCTTCCTCTAGCTTTTGAGGATTACTTACTTGACAGCCTCAATCTTAATTTGTTACTTTTTTGGAGCATATTCCAAGAGCAACTATCGTGTCCCAGTCATTTTCCCGGATTACCCATTATCCAAATACCAAGTCTTAATTTGATAGGTACTTGGACTATCCTGCAAAAAAGAATTCATTTACCCTTATGCACCCAACGATAATTGGGTCCTAGGTTCTTATTAGCATCATAAAACATCTGCCCCACTCTCTACCTGGGCTGAGCTCCTTTCTGTCCACTAGTCACATTTAGGTTATGCCAACAATCCATGGCAAGGTGACCCACTTTTCCACAACACCAACATTTATTAATGTTGTATCTTATCTTTAGGACAAGACAAAATTGTTGTCCATGAGAGATGTGGGCAACACCAGACTTTGCAGGATGAGCATTGCATGATGCTGCCCCCTTCTTCCTGAGTGAAGGTGATGAGAAACTAAATAAAGCTAGTCCAAAATGGGCCTGATGTATTTTTGGAGCCTTCCCTCTAGTGGACACTCTCATTTCCTTAGATACAGGATATTTGGATCCAAATCTAAAGAACTTATCCTGAACTTTGTGGATAGAGTGGACAGTATCACTCTTTCTTGGATCATGTGCCTTCACCCTACTGGTGGAGCACACGTTTGATTGATCCTTCTGGAGTGGTGCAAACTTGACAGTTTTAGAAGGTGTATTTGCCTTTTGAAACATTGTCTTCTTATCAGGGAATTCAGATTTGAAATGATGATTAATGTAGTTAATGCCCAGCTTCTCAGAGACTTGGCAAGTTGCAGCTTTTGGCAACTGACCCTGTGATTGAGAAGGGTTAATCACAATCCCCAAATTTTCTGTGAACTTTTCTTCTAGATATCTAATGTGCTTCTTCCTTTGTTCTAGAAGTATGGTCTGACACTCATGACCTTTCTTGAGTTCAGATATTTAATGACTTTTCTCATAAAACTCAATAGATTTATTGTTATAGATAGTTTTATAAGGATTTAGGACCTCTATTTTCTTGGCTTGACTTTTGGCAAGTATTCTGCTCTACTTTAGAGTAATTAGGAGTAGTCCAAACTTGTCAATCAATTAATTGACATCAGTCACAGATTCATAGCAATCTTCATCACAGGATGAAGATGCACCAGTATCTGGATTGGATTCATAGTCAGAGAAAGATGCGGAATTGGAGAGAGATTGTACCTTGATTGATTTTGATTCTTCCTGACTTCTTTCTTCTGCATACATTGCCATCAACCCATGACATCCATAGTTTTCTTCATCCTCCTCATTATAACTGTCTGATTGTGATAGAGGCGCCCTGATTCCTATCCTAGCAGAAGGATATTCCTCCTCTTCTCCTGGATCTGCAGTAATAGATATCAGCCCTAAATAGGCTTCTTCCTCTTTATCTTCAAAATTTTAGGATGAAGAATCTGTCCAGCTTCTCTCCTTCTTAGCCACAAAGGACTTTTCCTTCTTCTTGACCTTGTGATGATGGTGATGCTTTTTCTTCTTCTTCTCATCTTCTTCCTTTCTTTTGACTGGGCAGTCAGCAATGACATGCCCAGCCGTGCTGCAACAATAACAGATGACATTGTAAGAAATCTATTTACTAGTTTTAGGGACATACATGTCATCCTTGAATGAATTCCTATGATGAGAGGATGAAGATGTCCTGCTCCTCCAGTCCTTCTTCTTTATGAACTTTTGAAATTTCCTAGAGAAGGCAGCTAGATCTTTATCAGACATATGGTTGTCTAATGATCTTGGCTCAGAATTTTCTGAGCTAGATTTAGCTTCCTTCCTTGGTGGTGTGGGAGTCTTTCTTCTGCATCTTCTTAGGGCTTCTGCCTTGAATGCCACAGACTTATCCTTGGACTTAAATTGGCTGCTCTTCTCCTCTTCTTGTCTAGCAGCTAGCTGCATTTCATAGGAATGCAACTTTCCATAGAGTGTTGGTGGAGGAGTGTCTGCTAGCTTAGCCATTTACCTAATGACACAGTTCTTGGTGTCCCAATCTCTAGTGATAGATCTAAGGAACTTGTCATTCAGCTCATAGTTACTGAATACCCTACCATAGGTTCTCAGATCATTGACTATCCTAAAGAACCTTTCAAAACAATCAGTAACTTTTCCAGACTTGCTTTGCCTGAAGGCCTCATACTCTTGATTGAGCATGGACTCTCTATCATCTCTAAGTTCCTCAGAGCCTTCCATGTAGACCACAAGGGTGTCCCATATTTTCTTAGAGGTCTTGCAGTGTATAAGATTTTGGAAGGTTTAGTCATCAATGGCACTGGATATAATATTTTGTTCCCTTTTGTCTATGGTGGACAGAATCACTTCATCTCTGTCCATTTCTGAATATTCCTTAAGGCACTCAAACAGTAAGATCTATGGTGGAAGCCTTTGTGGGGATAAAAGGACCTTCCACTACTGTTACATAGATCCTAAGGTCAGATACTTCCATGAACAGTTTGACCCTTTGCTTCCAAAGGCCAAATCCTTCCTTCATGTAGATGGGCAACTTCATGGTCCCTAACTCCTTATAGTTCATTCCAGACCCCATAATCTTATCTTATAGCTAACCTTGGAGGAATACTCAGACTGTTAAATCTTTTTTGAGTAACCTCCCTCTGATACTACTTGAAAGTAATTTAACTTAAGGTTAGCGAATCACCCAGAGGGGGGGGGGGTGAATAGTTCTTTAATCATTAATAAAATCTTTTACTGAATTTAAGTTGTTCTAGCGAGTGCTTGTCCTTAAATCTTGCAATAACAAAGAAAAGCAAGCACACAAGAAACACAGAGATTTATAGTGGTTCCCCAATTGGGTACATGCACTTTCCCTCCCAACTATCCAACTTATTTGTTGGACTCTGCACAAAACTCCTCCACTGTGCTCCTCAGAGCTTACACCTCAGGCCCTCAGTATACTACACAGATTCTTCACAGAATCTAACTCAGAACCACAATGGTTCCTACCTCAGATACCTATAGGACTCCTACAGCTCAGTGATCCTCTGATCACCTATCTCAGCTTTATTTCTAAGGCCTACAACTCAGGCTCTTCAGCCCTACAGCTTCAGGCACACAACCCTACTCTCATAGTGTTGCAGCACTCCTACAGCTCAATACCCCAAAAAGGTACCTACATCTCAGCCTCCTCTAAGGCATACAACTCAGTGACACACTTGTCACCTACAGCTCAGTGATTCTCTAGTTACCTACCTCAGGCACAAGGCCTACACTAAGGCTGGGAGGATAGCCCTACCTCAGATCCACACTTGGATCCTACCTCAGAGAGCAACACTATCCTACCTCAGGCACTTAAGCACTACAGCTCAGATCCTCACTTGGATCCTACCTCAGTGCGCCAACTGGGCACCTACCTTAGTGACAAATTTGTCACCTACCTCAGGGACAAAGTGCCCGACGCACAGATTCAAATCTACTGAATCCTACAGGAAGTTAATACAAATTGTTTAAGAAAAACAAAAATAACTGACTTTGAGAATTATCTCTGAGTCAACTTTGTTGGAATGAGCAGATATCAGTCCAGTATACTTGCTATAGAAGGAATCAATCTTCTTCTACAGCACTTTCTACTACACAGAGGAGCAACTACCAGCTTGCTGAAGAGATGAATCAGCTACTCTATTCTAATGAGAACAAACTTGCTGAACTTTGAAGTGCTTCAGCTATATTTCTTTGCCTTCAGGCTAACTTGGCCGGACTTTAGCTTTCAAGCTTGATGGGAAGAAAATGTCCAACCACCTCTTTCAATTTCTCTTTCTATATTTTCTGCGTTTGATCCTTGTGTATTCGTTAACCATAATCCCTTTAAAGTTTCCTTTTTATATGCGTTGATTTGAATCAACGACACAATAGAATATGTGCCCACCAAGGATTGGTGAGCTCCATCTCCATCAGAAAGGGACAAAACATCTTTCGGCGCTGCAGCAGCTTCCCTCAATGGCTTCTTGCAATTTTGACTTTGATGACGTCAGCAGTGGTCATCAACATCTGGACTTAGAAAATTTCCAGAATTCCATCAAGCATTGAGTGATGTTAAGACACTCAACGCCATCGACCTTGGCTCTCAGCTCTTCTGGACTTAGAGATTTCCTTGGCTTTGTCTCAGTAGTCTTAGCTATTTTTCATTATTAGCTGAGACATGCCTTTGTCTCAGTGCTTTCTTCTTTTTAGCTGAGATAGGTTTCAGTCTCAGTAGTATCTTCACAGCTGTCTCAGCGGTTCTTGCTTTTAAATGTCTCAGCACTTCCTTCATCATTTAGAAGCGTTGAGTGAACTTTCTTCAGTCAACGCTTCTGGATTTAGAAAATTTTCCAACTAGTTTTGTCTCAGCTTTTTACCTCTTAACTGTCTCAGCGCTTCCTACTTTATTTGAAGCGTTGAGTGAATCTGCTTCACTCAACGCTTCTGGACTTAGAGAAATCCAGACAGTTTTGTCTCTACTATCTCAGCGGTCTCAACGCTATCTTCTCAGCTGTCTCAGCTGTCTTAGCAGTCTCAGTGGTCTCAACGTCTTCTTCTCAGCAGTCTCAGTGCTTTTACCTTTGACAGATTTTCTGGTTTTAGCAGTGTTCGACGATCTGTGGGCTGAGCTCGACGAACCTTAATCTTCTCAGCAGTCTCAACGCTTTTTGCCTTAATTGATTTTTTTGGCTTTAGTATAACAAGTGTTGAGCTGAGTTCGTCGATTTGTATGCTGAGCTCGACGAATTGTAAGCTGAGCTCGACGAACTTCAAGCTGAGCTCGACGAAATTTGAAACCTGAACTCTTGTGCTTATCCCACGGAATGTTGAGCAAAGCTCGACGACCAGCGAGCTGAGCTCGATGAACTTCAAGCTGAGCTCAACTAAATTTGAGTTTACTACCAAACTCATTTTCTTCACTTGTCCAATCACATACTACCTGCATGCATGAACTAAAGCACACATCAAATACATTATGCTCATTAGCATGATTGGTGATGCCCCTTCAAATCCTAAGGAATATTGTAGGGCACAATTCCCAACAAAGCTCTTGGTGGAAAGGAAACTTGTTAAAAGTTACTCTAAACTGAAGACCATTATTCCCTCATTGATGAATTCTCTAATCCAAAGAAGGGTAGTTGTCTTGGCCATATAGCCGAAAAAGGTAAGGTTGCTAAGAGAGTCGCTACAAAAGGCAAAGGGAAGGCACCTCAATGTCAACCCTCTTTTAAGAAGGTTGTCTTTCCCTCAAATAAATAAGACTTTGAGACGTCCTATGGACACTTTGCTAGGCCAACTTATGTGGAGCCTAAAAAACACTACTAAGGATGGACCCATCCCCGAGACTTTGGTTCTTGTGCTTTCAAGGCACCTTATGAGGAAATAATTCTCAAAGAGTATGGTCCCGATGTTTATGGACCAAATTTTAAGAGGGCACCCAAAGACAAAGCCGTTGTTCCCAAGGCCAAGGAAACAATGAAGCCTTATATGTGCTGTAATTACAAGGCTTCCACCTCTAATTCAGTTGCCCCTACTAGAGCTCCCGTTCAAAAGGTAAAGCAAGAGTACAAGATAAGGTACAATAAGTTTGACTGTTGGTGTTGCAGCAAGATTGTTCACTTTGTTGTGGATTGTTGGTTACATCTACTAAAGCTTGAAACTCCACAAGTTAACAGTGCGAGACCGACCACTCGAGACGTTAATGTTCCAAGTGGTGTCAAACTAACAAGGAACCAAGAACCAAAATCTATTTGGGTTCCTAAGGAAAAATGATTTATGATTTCAGGTATGTCTAAAGGCCAACAAAACACCAATCTTGTATTTGGACAGTGGATGCTCTCAACACATGATCGGGACAAGAAGCTTACTACTGGAATTTACCCCAGTGGAAGACGGTCCAAAAGTTATCTTTGGAGGGTCTGGTAGGAGAATCACCAAAGGCTATAGTATGATTTCCAATGACATAGTCTCCTTCACAGACATGGCTTATGTTGAAGGATTACAACATAAACTGATAAGCATAAGTCAATTATGCGACAAAGGCTATATTGTTGAGTTCTATAAGGACAAATGTCTGATAAAATCATCTGCCAATTTGGAGATAGTCTTAACATGCACTCATAGTAGAAATATTTTCTACATAAATTATCTATTTTTGAACAATTCTACACCAGTTTGTTTTTTGGCAAAAGATAGTGCGTCTCTCCGTGACCAATGACGCAAGAGATTTGTTAGGTACATTATTTCAAATGTACCTGATTTGAAGAAGCATCACCCTACTCAATGATATACATCAAAATGTATTTGATGTATGTTGAGTTTACTTGTGTAGGTTAAGTATTTGCAGGAAAGATGAAAAAGTTTCTAAGTTCATGTGTCGACACCTAGGAGCAAAGTGTAGACACTTAAGAAGACTTGTGTCGACACCCAGGCAAGCAGTGTCGACACTTGAAGTACTTGTGTCGACACCAGGGATGCAGAGTCGACACCAGACAGAAAGTGTCGACACAAGGAGCTGTGTCGACACTCAATGAAGAAAAGTCCAGTGAAGCTGTGTCGACACTTAGCAGTTCTGTCGACACCCAGTGAAACTGTGTCTACATCAGAAAGTGTCGACACTTGGAGGCTGTGTCGACACTCAGCAAAAGTCAGCAGAATCTAAGTATAAGTGTCGACATATTAAAGCATGTGTCGACACTCAGCAAAAGAGTCAACACCTGAAGAAAGTGTCGACACAATAAAGAATGTGTCGACACACAGCAGAAGACTCATTACATGAAGAAAGTGTCGACACTAGGATGCTGTGTCGACACTCAGCAAAGATTCAACAAAAATATTCTAAGTACAAGTGTCGACACTAAGGAGATGTGTCGACACTCAGCCAGAGTCTCAACAGAAGGAGAATGTGTCGACACAAGGAGCAGTGTCGACACTCAGCAAGTATCAACACAGAAGGCATGTGTTGACACCAAGAAGATGTGTCGACATTGAACAAGTTCAACACATGAAGATGTGTCGACACAAAGGTGTTGTGTCAAAACTTACAAGAATTCAACTAAGTGCTGGAGAACAAGGAGTTGTGTCGACACTCAATATCAGTGTCGACACATGAAGAAGAAGCTGTGTCGAGAAGTGAATTCTACAACACAAGGAGTTGTGTCGACACCTTGTAGGCTAGTGTCGACACTTAGTCAACTTGTGTCGACACTTGGTCTATAAGTGTCGACACTTAAAGACAGACAGTCTCGACACTTTCAGACAGTGACAGATTTTTCAGGAACTGACTGGATGACATGACAGCTGCCATTCTAACCGGTCTACTGCACCTGTCAGAGTTGTCAGAAATCAGTTAGGGACCGGACCAGCCGGTTACCATAAAGAAGGCCTATAAATAGGCTTATACTGTCTACAGAAGAAGTGGTTCAGATGATCATCACATCAAGTAATACAAAGAAGATCTAGCTATTCATTGAAGAATCCAGTAAAGATCTAAGTAGTTGGAGAGAGAGAGAGCTCCATCTAAGAAGTCAGCCGTTGGAACCAGGCTGAGAAGAAGGGTTCAGATTTTGTTCTGAATCTTAAGTAGCAGAGATCAAGGATCAACTGCAGAGGAGATCAATCTTATTGTGTTCAACATTCAAGAATCTTTTAAGAAAGCCAAGTCAGGTTGATCTCAGCTGAGTTCTTCCAAGAACTCATCAAGAAACTCACAACTCTTCTCTCTTTTCTCTGAGTTGTAGGGTTTACATTTTGTATTCATATTATCTTGTAGGATCCTTAGGAATCTGAGTTTGTAAGCCTGTAATTATAAAGGCTGAGTGTAGGGCATGTGTGCCTGAGTGTAGGAGATCTGTATCTCTGAGTGTAGGCCTGTTGTGGCTGAGTGTAGGCCTGTTGTGTCTGACTGTAGGCTTTGTGAAGAAGCTGAGTGTAGGTCTTTGGAGAAGACTGAGTTGTAGGGCCTTGGGCCTGAGCTGTAGGAACCTGTGTTGGGGTTCTGAGTGTAAGATCTGAGGATCTGAGATAGTGGAGAAGTTTGGCCGAATCTAGTACACTGCTAGATAGGCGAAGGGGGAAAGTGGATGTACCCAAATCTTGGGGAACCACTATAAATTTGTGTGTTCACTGTGTGCTCGATTGATTGCTGTGATTGCTGGTTAATTGCTGTGTTAAAGTAATCATAATTCTGTGATAAACTCCGAATTCTGCCTAAAAATTCAAAAAGATTTAAGTCACTTATTCACCCCCCCCCCCCCTCTAGGTGATTAGGTACAATATCTTTCAAGTGGTATCAAAGCCAGGTTACTCAAAAAGGGACATAACTGTCTGAGTAGATCTTGTTGGCAGATTCAGTCTAAGTAAATTACAGAATCAAGAAAATCAAGAACCATGGGTTCCACTGAGAATCATAAGGAATTGGGATCCATGAAGCTACCCATTTGCAGAAAAGAGATCTTTGGCATTTGGAAGGAAAGGGTGAGACTGTTTATGGAAGCCTCAGACCCTAGAATATATATCACAGTGAAAGAAGGGCCCTATGTGCCCATGAAGGTTTCAGTCCTAGATGTAAATCAGAGAACACCTAAGGATTTCTCTGAAATGACAAAGGATGAGATAATTCTAGCCACAATGGACAAGAGGGCTCAGAATATCATTGTGAGTGTTATAGATGATGCTACCTTTTAGAATTTGATACACTGTAAGACATATAAGGAGATGTGGGATACTCTTATTGTATATGGAGGGTTCTGAAGAATTGAGGCAGGACAGAAAATCCTTATTAAACCAAGAATATGAAAGTTTTAGGTAAGGTAGGGCTGATAGCATAACTGAATGCTATAAGAAGTTCTATAGGATTGTGAATGAGCTAATGTCCTATGGCAGAGAGTTCAGTAACTATGAGCTTAATGATAAGTTCTTAAGGTCCCTTACAAAAGATTGGGACACCAAGATCTGTGCCATTAGGGAAATGGCAAAGTTAGCAGAAATTCCTCCTCCAACTTTGTTTGGAAAATTACTATCCTATGAAATGCAATTGATGGTGAGGAAAGAAGAGGAGAAGACTACAAGAAGTGAACATAAGGAAAGGACAGTGGCATTTAAAACAGAAGCCCCCAGAAAATACAGAAGTAAATCACCAACTCCACCTCCAAAAGCAGCTGAAACTGAGTCAGATGAGTCAGTAAGTAGAAATTCTAAAAGCAGTGAAAGTGATGAGGACTTTGCTGCCTTCACAAGACATTTTCAGAAGTTCTTAAAGAAGAAACAATGGAGGACAAAGCCATCTACTTCACAGGGTAAAGATGATTATTATCAGAACAAAAAGTCATCAAGGAAAGACAGGAAAAATACCAAGTCAAGCAAAGCAACTCTATCAAAAATAGTATGCTATTGCTGTAATAGACAAGGACATGTTATTGCAGATTGTCCAAAGAAAAGGAAGGAGTCTAATGATAAGAAAAAGACTCAATTCAAGGGGAAGAAGGAAAAGTATTTTGTTGCCAAAAAGGATAAGAGCCTGTCAGACATTTCTTCATCAGAAACTGAGTCAGATGCTGAAGCATATATAGGACTGTTTGCTGAGGAAGAAGAAGAAGAGTTCATCCAGATCATGAACTATATATATGAATAAGAGGACAGTCAGTGCCAAGGACTGATGGAATTGACAGAAAGTGACAAAATCCAGGAGCAGCCTGGACCTAGTAAGGTACAAAATTGTTCTTTCAGTTCAATTTCTTGTGCTAGTTCAGAATCAGATTCATCATCATCAAGTGATGAGAGTGCATCTGAGTCTGAAGAGGATATTCATCAATTGATAGATGAATATAAAGTTCAGTTGCAAGCATTTAAGAAATGCAAATCCTTGGCCAAGAGTCAAGCTAAGGAGATTGCAAGTCTCAAAGTGGCTGCAACTGATTATGAGAAGTTGTTTGATCAAAAACTTAATGAGATAGCCAGACTGAAGCACATAACTGTGATTCATATGGGGACTATATCATTTAAGAATGATCAAATCAAAAGTCTGGAGATTAGTCTTCAGAAGGAGAGAGATTTAGTTGCTAGGTTTTCTAAACCAAAGTCAATTCTACCCTTAATTGATGAATTTGTTCATCACAAAAGTAAAGCTGGACTTGGATTTACTAAACCTGCAAGGACTGTTCAGTCCAAGTCCAAGGGCAAAGCCCCAGCTCTCAACAAGCCAGCTGTAGATAAAACAGCTAAGAATGTACCTAAGCAAAGGTACAATAGGTTTGAGTGTTGGTGTTGTGGCAAGGTAGGCCACTTTGCCATGGACTGTTGGCACAATGCAAGTGCCAAAGTGAGTAGCAAACTGCCTGTTGGAAAACCTGCAGGTAGCTTTGTTAGGAAGCAAACTAACCAGTACCAAGGACCCAAGAATTCTTTGGGTTCTAAGGTTCACTAATCTGTTTTGCAGGTAAGTCCAAGTGGCCATGCCCCAATATGGTACTTGGACAGTGGATGTTCCAGACACATGACTGGAACAAGGGGATTGCTAAAGGACTACACACCTATCAAGGATGGTCCAAAAGTCACCTTTGGTGGTTCTGAAAAAGGAATCATCAAGGGTTTTGGTAACATTTCTAGCTCTTATATAACTATTACTCAAGTGGCTTATGTCAAAGGTTTGAAACATAACCTTATTAGTATAAGTCAATTGAGTGATGTAGGATATGACATCTCATTTGTCAAAGATGGTTGTAATATCAGGAGGTCAAATGATCAAGAGATCATTTTGACTGGTTATAGAAAAAGGAATGTCTACTGCCTAGACATTATGGTTGAGAACAATGGTTCTCCAGTGTGTCTTGTAGCTGATGAGACAGTTTCTCATTGTGTCAAATGGCACAAGAGGCTAGCCCATCTAAATTACAAGACAATTGGCCAACTCTTTAGCAAAGAGTTAGTGAGGAATGGTCCTCAAGTTAAGTGTATTAAAGATGAAATATGTTCAGCTTGTCAAAAGGGCAAGCAGACTAGATCCACCTTTAGTAGCATTGAAATCAAAGATGCTGTGAGGTGTTTATACCTCTTGCATATGGATCGCTTTGTTCCTATGCCAGTTCACAGCCTAGGTAGGAAGTTCTATACCTTTGTAGTTGTACATGACTACTCAAGGTTTTCCTGGGTGTTCTTCCTTAGACAGAAATCTGAAACACCTAGTATCTTCCATAGCTTTGTCAAACAAATTCAGAATGAACTAGACAGTACTGTGGTCAAGATCAGGAGTGACCATGGTACTGAATTTCAGTCTGATAGTATGGCAAAACTATGTGAAGAATTTGGGATATTTCAAGAGTTTTCTTCACCAAGAACACCTCAGCAAAATGACATTGCTGAGAGGAAAAATAGAACCTTGATTGAGGCTGGTAGGACCCTATTAAGTGATACATCACTACCAGAATATTTCTGGGCTGAGGCAGTTAATACTGCATGCCATGTTATTAATAGGGCTACCATTACTAAAAGCCACAACAAGACCCCCTATGAGATTGTGAAAGGTAGAAAACCAAACCTATCCTATTTCAGGATCTTTGGTTGTAAGTGCTTTATACTTAACAATGGAAAGTCTTACTTGACCAAGTTTGCTGCCAAGTCCCAAAAGGGAATTTTTGTTGGGTACAGCAACAATAGTAAGGCTTATAGAGTCCGCAACTTGTCTACAAAAGTTGTAGAAGAATCTGTACATGTAGTATTTGATGAAACTAGACTTATTAACAATGAGTTGTCTAGTAGTATATGCAGCTCCACAGGTATAACAAAGAAGATGGACAAGTTCACTATAGAAGAAGAACCTAATGCAAGACAGCAAGTAGATGATAGTGGCTGCTGTCCAGGGGGAGTACTATATGTACCTAATGAAGAAGAAATCCAAGGAGTGCAGCAAGATGAAGGAACTGAAGAAGTTCAACCTGAAGCCAGGATGCCTCCAGCTAATAGGCATCTAAGAGATCATCCAGCATATCAAATCATTGGTGATCTAAGACAAGGGGTACAAACAAGGAGCAGAAATCTGAGTGCAACACTCTACTCCAGTTTTCTATCCCAAGTAGAGCCAAAGAAGTTTGAAGAAGCTATCCTAGACCCTCATTGGATTGAGGCAATGCAAGAAGAGCTGAATCAGTTCAAGAGGTGCAAAGTCTGGGAGCTTGTTCCTAAACCAAAAGACCACAACATAATTGAGACCAAGTGGATCTTTAGGAACAAGATGGATGAGCATGGAGTCATCATTAAGAATAAAGCAAGATTGGTTGCTAAAGGATATAAGCAGGAAGAAGGTATTGATTTTGATCAAACCTTTGCTCCAGTAGCCAGACTGGAAGCCATCAGGATGTTCCTGGCCTATGCAACCTTTCAAGGATTTAAAGTTTACCAAATGGATGTAAAGTCAGCATTTCTGAATGGTAATCTAAAGGAGGAAGTCTATGTGGAACAGCCATCAGGTTTTGTTGATTCAACTCAACCTAATCATGTCTATAGACTTAGGAAAGCTTTATATGGGTTAAAACAAGCCCCTAGGGCTTGGTATGAAACCCTGTCTAGTTTCCTCATTGAGAATACATTCTCAAGGGGGAAAATAGACAAGACTCTATTCCTTAGGGAATCCAGAGGCAAAGTAATACTAGTCCAAATATATGTAGATGACATAATATTTGGGTCTACTGAAAGTAGTCTTTGCAAAAAGTTTGCAAAACTAATGCAAGGACAATTTGAGATGAGTAGTATGGGGGAACTTAAGTTCTTCTTGGGTCTCCAAGTTAGACAGACTGAGAATGGTTTATCCATATGTCAGTCTAAGTTCACCCTAGAACTCATAAGGAAGTATTGTATGGATTCATCCAGTACCATGAAGACTCCTATGGGGTCAAGTATGTCTCTTAGCAAAGATGATGCAGGGAAACCTGTAGATGAGACTATGTATAGAGGGATAGTTGGCTCCCTTCTATATTTGACTGCAAGTAGACCAGATATCATGTATGCTACATGTGTCTGTGCAAGATACCAAGCATGCCCTAAAGAGTCTCATTTGACAGCAGTCAAAAGGATACTGAGATATCTAAAGGGCACTCCTTATCTAGGCCTTTGGTACCCTAGGAATGGAGACTTTAAACTAACAGGTTATTCAGATGCAGACTTTGCAGGATGCAAAGAAGACAGAAAAAGTACAACTGGAACTGTCAATTCCTAGGTGGAAGACTGATTTCATGGAGTAGCAAGAAGCAAACAAGTGTGGCTATCTCCACAGCAGAATTAGAGTATGTGGCTGCAGGAAGTTGCTGTGGTCAACTTCTATGGATACAACATCAGCTTGAGGATTATGGATTTCAGGTAAGTAGAACACCACTGTTTTGTGATTCTACAAGTGCTATATCAATTGCAAATAATCCTGTTTCTCATAGTAGAACTAAACATATTGAAATAAAATATCATTTTCTAAGGGAACATGTAGAAAAACAAGATATTTTACTAGAATATGTTAAGACAGATAATCAACTAGCTGATATGTATACTAAGCCCTAGAAGAAACAAAGTTCAATAGGTTTAAAATTGAACTAGGTATGATAAACTTAGAATAAGTTTATAGAAATGGCTAAGTAAAATAGTGTCGACACACAGAGTTGTCTGTGTCGAGACAGAAAATTGGTGTCGACACTTCAGTGGAAAGGTGTCGACACATCTAGGAAGTTGGTGTCGACACTTCATAAAATTAGTGTCGACACATGATAAGTAGGTGTCGACACATCCAACGTGGTGTCGACACTTAGGCTTTACTCAAAATTATCTAAGTAAAGTCTCGACTAAATGTTGAGTTGAGTGGTGTTGACACATAAACAAGTGTCGACACATATATTCTGTTGACTAAACTTGTGTCGACACATAGGTGTCGAGACATTATAAGTCTGTGTCGACACTTATCAACAGTGTCGACACATTTTGAGTTAGTTAACCCGCCCTTTCATCTTCAAACCTAGAAAGGTATAAATAGAATTTCTCCATTTTCTGTCGACAGGCTCACTAAAGTTTCGAGACCAAACTTGTGTGTCGACACCTCTCTTCTCTTCAGTCAAATTCTTCAAACCCTAATGGCGCCAAAGCTTGAGGAGAACGTGAACGAAGGCTATGAACTGGTGCGACATGCGTTTGATGCTGCAGACCCGGAGATCAAGACTGTGGTAACCATAGTCACTAATTTAGGGTTAGATTTTCTTGTGTCAGAACCAACCAAGATTTGGAAGAAAGAAGTTTTAGAATTTCTCAATGGAGCAACCCTAGACGACACTGGATTCAAGATCAAGTCTAGGGTTCATGGTGAAAAGGTGAAGATCTCACCAAAAAGTTTGAGGAAAGTACTACAGTTACCAAGAACTAAGGAAGAAGAAGAAGTTACTGCTTCTAAAACCAGAGATGCATTAATATGGTGTGGCCTGGATTCAAAGATGAAAATTGGTTCTGTATTCAATAGGAAAGGCATGAACAGCCAGGGAAAATTTCTATCTGAAATTGTTGGAAAAGTGATCTTGAGTAAGCCTGGAGGGCATGACAGGGTCTCAGCCCATATGTTTAATCTTATGATAAGGATAATCTTCACATTGAATACAGATTGGTCTGTTGTTGTTTTTGAGAAGATTAAAGAAAGTCTGAAAAAGCCCAATTTGGGTAGGATATTAAGTTTATACCTTGCTGGTAGTATACCAGAGGTTATGAGTCAAGCTGCAGGCTCTAAAATCAATCATATGAGGAAAATGGACATGAGACTCTTCACCAGATGGGACAGAGTTTTGACTAAGGAGATACCTACTCCAGAGAAAATAACTCCTAGGAAGGAAACCCCACTCAAGAAGAAGAAGAAGATAGCCCCAGTGGCTCAAGAGTCATCTAGCAGCTCTGAGGAGCAAGTTGTATTTACACCAGATGATGTACAAGAAGACACTGGAGATGCTGGGAAGTCTCCAGCTCAACAAGATGCTGCAGTGAGGCAGGGGGAGCTACCACCAGCTAGCCCCATACACCAGGATCAAATCCAGGGGGAGCCTCTAGTGGTGGAAGAGCCAACTCCTCTTGAAAGTGAAAGCACCACCCACATCATCCTTAAGGTAATCACTGAGCTTAATGCTTTAGATTTCCTTATAGAGGATACTGTTTTGTCTGATTCCTTAAATAATGTTAATCAGTAAACTCAGATTGATAGCCAACTCCCAGATGTTGTCATGGAGGACACATCTATTACAGTTCAAGTAGTATCTGATCTAGTGGTGGATGAGCCAAGAGTTTCTCCAGCCCATTCTCCACAAGAATATACAATGGAAGATCTTTTCCTCAATCTGGATCAAACAGACTTTGACAAGGACAATGCTGCTGCTGAGGGGGAGAATGCTCCTGTTGAGGGGGAGCCAGTGGAAATTCTAGAAGAACCTACAAGTAAAGAGCTTGAGAAGCAAAAGGAAGTTGAGGAGCTCCCTAGGGAGATGGTAGACATAGCCAGCACCTCAGCTTCTGAAGATGAGGAGGCAGCAAGAGCTAAGAAAAAGAATTTTCAAGTATTTAAAAGAAGAAGCCAGAATTATAAGAAGGCCTTGCAAACTATTGCTCCACAGCCTATATCTCAACCAGCACCAACTGTAGATTACAGTGCTCTTATGGTTGCTATACAGATAAAGCTTGATGAGCACAGGAAAGCCATTGAAACATATGTGGATGAGGGGCACAAGTCTTTACATTTTGATCTGGCCCAGGACATTAAGTCCATAAGATTTGAAATGAATCTAAATAAAAAGGAAATGACCGACTGCTTCCACAAGGGAGGGAATGCAGTGGTATACTTAGCAACTCATTAGGAAAAGATAAAAGCTCAAGTAGATGATATTGCACTGAAGCAAGGATATGTTCTTGAGAACCAGATCAGAATGAATGATAACTTAACTGCTTCCCATAATGCAATTGTCACAGAGATGAAGAACATAGCTGCTGGACTGACTACTTCTACTGCTACTGCTAAGGCAGATTTTGATAAAGCACTGCAAAAGAGTTTAACTGATGTTACTTCTGCAATTCAAGACTCTCAGAAGTTGATAACTGAAAAACTCCAAAGGTTGAAACCTTTCTTTAAAGATGGAGTCAACTATTTGGATAACCAAGTCAGGATTCAAAAGGATGATCTAAGAGATCACATGGAAAGAGAAGTCATAAAGGGGGAGAGGGTGTTAGTCAAAGCCAGCTCTGATCATGCTAAGTGGATATTTAATTCTATCAGAGCTACTCTTGGTTATCCTCCTTTATGTGATGATGACAATGTAGAAGAATTTGGGATACATCCTGCATATCTAGGAGGGGAGCAACCTGAAGTGGCTCAAGTCATCTTCCCTCCTCCAGATTTTGATATGATACATGCTGATATACAGTCCATGTATAGCCCACCTGGGGGAAAGGACAATGTCATCATAGAGAAGGTGGTTCAGCCAGTATCTGAGGCTATGCAAGAAGCTTTTCTGAAAGAACAAGAAGCCAGACTGTCTAAAAAGAGGTTCAGATAGCAAGCTGAACAAAGACCTGACTTTGAGCAGTGGAGCCCCACTTCAAGAAATATTATCTTAACTGCATGGAAGGCTGCCAAAGATAACATTCAAGATAGAAACAAATGGTTTTCTGAACTAGAATGGAGGAAACATGAGACTAGGAAAGAAGCCATAGTGCAATATAGAAGAAAGGCCAAGATGGGAAAGCTACCTCCTACTGCTCAGGAGCCTAGCAAGTACTTTCCCAAGCCTTATCATTATTTTGAGAGCCAAAAGATTAAAGCTGAAGAGCAAAAGAAAAAGGATCTGAAAGGCAAGAAGCCTGCTGATACTGAAGTTGCTGAAGCCCCTGTTCAAGCCAAAGTACAGTCAGGAAAAGGAATTGTGATCAAAGATGCTGAGCAGAAATAGAATTGCATTATCTTAAGTTTACTATGTAATCACTTGTATTAAAACATTTTGTAAACTTTTGTATAATGAATATGACAAAGTTGATTAGAACAATGTGCTGTGTGATATATTTATTTCATAATTGTTCTGAAATGATATCTATGTATACATGTTTGTTTAATATATGTTTATGTTTGCCCTGTTATATAATCCTGCTTTACATCATGCTATGATTTTATTCTGTATGGTGTATATCATTGACTAAGGGTTATGACTTCTCCAAATAGGGGGAGATTGTTGTGTACATTGGTTTAAATGTACCTGATTTGAAGAAGCCTCACCTTACTCAATGATATACATCAAAATGTATTTGATGTATGTTGAGTTTACTTGTGCAGGTTAAGTATTTGCAGGAAAGATGAAAAAGTTTCTAAGTCCATGTGTCGACACTTAGGAGCAAAGTGTCGACACTTAAGAAGACTTGTGTCGACACCCAGGCAAGCAGTGTCGACACTTGAAGTACTTGTGTCGACACCAGGGATGCAGAGTCGACACCAGACAGAAAGTGTCGACACAAGGAGCTGTGTCGACACTCAATGAAGAAAAGTCCAGAGAAGCGGTGTCGACACTTAGCAGTTGTATCGACACCCAGTGAAACTATATCTACATCAGAAAGTGTCGACACTTGGAGGCTGTGTCAACACTCAGCAAAAGTCAGCAAAATCTAAGTATAAGTGTCGACATATTAAAGCATGTGTCGACACTCAGCAAAAGAGTCAACACCTGAAGAAAGTGTCAACACAATAAAGAATGTGTCGACACACAGCAGAAGACTCAGTATATGAAGAAAGTGTCGACACTAGGATGCTGTGTCGACACTCAGCAAAGATTCAACAAAAATATTCTAAGTACAAGTGTCGACACTAAGGAGATGTGTCGACACTCAGCCAGAGTCTCAACAGAAGGAGAATGTGTCGACACAAGGAGCAGTGTCGACACTCAGCAAGTATCAACACAGAAGGCATGTGTCGACACCAAGAAGATGTGTCGACACTGAACAAGTTCAACACATGAAGATGTATCGACACAAAGGTGTTGTGTCGACACTTACAAGAATTCAACTAAGTGCTGAAGAACAAGGAGTTGTGTCGACACTCAATATCAGTGTCGACACATGAAGAAGAAGCTGTGTCGAGAAGTGAATTCTACAACACAAGGAGTTGTGTCGACACCTTGTAGGCTAGTGTCGACACTTAGTCAACTTGTGTCGACACTTGGTCTATAAGTGTCGACACTTAAAGACAGACAATCTCGATACTTTCAGACAGTTACAGATTTTTCTGGAACTGACTGGATGACATGACAGCTGCCATTCCAGCCGGTCTACTGCACCTGTCAGAGTTGTCAGAAATCAGTTAGGGACCGGATCAGCCGGTTACCATGAAAAAGGCCTATAAATGGCTTATACTGTCTACAGAAGAAGTGGTTCAGATGATCATCACATCAAGTAATACAAAGAAGATCTATCTATTCATTGAAGAATCCAGTAAAGATCTAAGTAGTTAGAGAGAGAGAGCTCCATCTAAGAAGTCAGCCGTTGGAACCAGGCTGAGAAGAAGGGTTCAGATTTTGTTCTGAATCTTAAGTAGCAGAGATCAAGGATCAGCTGCAGAGGAGATCAATCTTATTGTGTTCAACATTCAAGAAGCTTTGAAGAAAGCCAAGTCAGGTTGATCTCAGCTGAGTTCTTCCAAGAACTTATCAAGAAACTCACAACTCTTCTCTCTTTTCTCTGAGTTGTAGGGTTTACATTTTGTATTCATATTATCTTGTAGGATCCTTAGGGATCTGAGTTTGTAAGCCTATAATTATAAAGGCTGAGTATAGGGCCTGTGTGCCTGAGTGTAGGAGATCTGTATCTCTGAGTGTAGGCCTGTTGTGGCTGAGTGTAGGCTTTGTGAAGAAGCTAAGTGTAGGTCTTTGGAGAAGACTGAGTTGTAGGGCCTTGGGCCTGAGCTGTAGGAACCTGTGTTGGGGTTCTGAGTGTAAGATCTGAGGATCTGAGATAGTGGAGAAGTTTGGCTGAATCTAGTACACTGCTAGATAGGCGAAGGGGGAAAGTGGATGTACCAAAATCTTGGGGAACCACTATAAATTTGTGTGTTCATTGTGTGTTGGATTGATTGCTGTGATTGCTGGTCAATTGCTATGTTAAAGTAATTATAATTCTGTGATAAACTCTGAATACTGCCTAAAAAGTCAAAAAGATTTAAGTCACCTATTCACCCCCCCCCCCTCTAGGTGATTAGGTACAATATCTTTCAAGATTAGCACATATTAATTTCAAAACTATAAATTTGTTATTTTCTTACAACTTTGTGTGTGATGCTTCAAGCATTAAGTGCCTTAAAGAGAGTGCATGTCACTCATGCCAAATGGTTAAGTAGACAAGGGATACCTTTAAGGCTATTGCTAAACAAGATTTCTCCAGAAGTTTGTACTTACTTCATGTTGGGTATTCCATCAACAATAGCCCAGATTTGTATGAAGTAGCCCTTAAACTAAGATGAATTAAGTTTGTATTTGATGTTATTTTTAGTTAAGTGTTTGCAGGACTTAATTGCTAAGTGTAGACCAATGTTAGTCTACAATGAGTCTCCAAACACAGGACCATACAATGTAGTCCCTCATTGTGTGATCCATGGTGTTGACTCATGTGTAGCCTCTCTATTGGGACACACTTCCTTTTCAAGCACTAAGGGCAAGAGAAAAGATGGATGCTGATTTTAATGAATAATTAAGTTTTTCAGTTATTCATATTTGTCTAAGTATTTTTCTTGAGTACTATATTTGTACTCGAGAGGGACTTAAGATATTTCTCGAGTTAGACTTATCTTAATTTCGAGCGACAGAAGTTGTTCTCGTAATGCTGTTCTCGAGAAGCACTTATGTACTTAAGTACTATATGACATTTCTTCTTGGGTTGTTTCTTTTCCAGATAATTATTTTTCTAAGTCTTTTTCTCGAGATGACCAAATTTATTCTCGAGAAGACTATGGTTTGTTCTCGAGATGCAGAAGTTATTTCTCGAGACCCAGAGTATTTTTCTCGAGAGCCAGACATTTGTTCTCGAGATGATTATCTGTTCTCGAGTACCAGAATGATTCTTCTCGAGAATAAAAGTATATTTTTCTCGATTACTTCTTTCCATCTCGACACTGAAGATTTCCACCTCCACATATTTTTCTAAGTGTTTTCCTCGAGATCATCATTGTTCTTCTCGAGAACCAGTAAGTTTTTTATCGAGTACAATCCTCCCTTTCAAGAACACCAGTACTGTTTTTCTGAAAATCTTCTAAGTCCAGACAGACATGAATTTTAAATATCATTAGCGCTTGATTGGTCCACGTGGCTGTCATAAATTGTGATTATGACCGTTAGGTAAGTCCTATAAAAAGTCTTGTCATTTTCGACCAACCCTAAGAAGAATAACAAGCAGCAGCAAGAAGAAACAATAAGAATTCTGAATCCCTAATTTTCTTTCCATAATTTGAAGCGCCGCTCTTCATCGCCATTCTTGCTGATTTGCTTCCGATCCAGATCGATTCAGAGAAGTTGATTCAGATATCAAGTCATTCTACAATCTACAGATCCAATACTTGATATTGTTGAGTCCAGAGAATTTCAGATTCAGAGATCTTGTTGATTCTTCTTCAACCATTTCTGATAAAGCCACAAAGTTCAAGGAAAAAGAACAGGCAGAAGTTTTCAAGATCTGAGATCAAATCACTGTTTGTATTTGTTTATTTCATTCTATTCTTGTACGAGATCTTTCTCTGAGTCGTAGGAGCTCTGTTCTCTAAGTTCTTGTCGGAAGTTTTATCTTCCGAGTGTAGATCCAATTTTTGGGATTGAGTGTTCTGAGTTGTAGGATTGGTTTCAATCCGAGATTAGTAGAGTAGCTGAGTCTAGTGCTTTGTTAGATCGGTGAGTGGAAAGTAGATGTACTCAAGGTTGCGGAACCGCTATAACTCTTGGCATCATCTGTGAATGCTTGGTTAATTTTCTGTGCATCACTCTTTAATTTTTTATTCCTCAAAAAGACGCAAAACTCACCTATTCACACCCCTCTAGGTGATTTAGGTAAGACAACTTAAACATTTTCAATTGGTATCAGAGGGAGATTGTTCATAAAAAAGTTAACACCTTGAACAGATCTGTCCCAAGTTGTCTATTGAGTTATCCAAGCATGGGCAATGCCAATGATTTTGCAAAGCTTCCTCTGTGCACAAAGACCAACTTTCCCATGTGGAAAGAAAGGATTAAGTTTTTCATGGAAGTTGTGGATCCAAGTATCTTCATGATTATTGAAGAAGGTCATTATATTCCAATGACCGTCTCCACTATTGATCCTACCAAAATGGTTCCTAAGAAGTTAATGTATCTTGATAAAGATGAGATTGCACTTGTCTCGTTGGACAAGAAAGCTAAAAATATCATAGCAAGTGCATTCGATGATTATATACTGCAGAATCTGATTCACTGCCAATCCGCTAAGGAAATGTGGTAGTCTCTTATCACCTTGATGGAAGGCACTAAAGAAGTTAGGGATGATAGAAGATCTCTTCTAAATCAGAAATATGAAGCATTCCAACAAGGACCAAAGGATTCAATTACAGATACCTTTGAAAGTTTCTTCAAGATTGTTAATGGCCTAAGAGTATATGGTCATGTCTTCATAAGTGGAGAGTTGAATGATAAGTTTCTGAGGTCCCTGACTAAGGAATGAGACAACAAAGTCTGTGCTATCCGGGAGTTTGGCAAGTTGGCAGAGACTGACCCTTAGTATCTCTTCAGAAAGCTGATGTCATTTGAGCTGCAGATCAATTCTAGAAAAGCTGAAGAAGAGAAGAGTCGGCCGTCATCCAAGGAGAAGTCTATCACACTGAAGGAAGACAGCTAAAGGAAGGTCAAAGCTGCATCACCTGCTCCTACACAGGAAGATAGTGAAGAAAAAACTTCAGAGCCAAGAACCTCAGGCTTAGAATTATCTGAAGGAGAGTTTTCTCTACTCTTAAGGCAGTTTAAGAAATTCTTGAACAAGGAGAAATAATGGAGAGGGAAAGATGCCTCGCACAGAAGATCACGTCATGATGGTGATAGACACAAGAACGGCTCAAGTAGGCAAGATAGGTATAATACAAAACAGAATAAACATATTTCTTCTGACATCATTTGCTATTGTTGTAATAAGCCAGGTCACGTCATTGTTGATTGCCCTCACAAGAAGAAGGAGGGTGGAAAGAGAGAGGAGAAGAAATCTTCATATAATAAGGTTCTCGAGCACATAGATCTGAAGGAGAAGATCATCAAAGAATTGGAAGAACAACTTGCAGCGAAAAATAATCTTGTTGAAAGTTTCTCAAACCCCAAGACTGTCCTTCATTTTGTTGTTGAATTCTCAGCTCGGGCCAAAGTTGTTGGCCTAGGCCATGTTGATGCTCCTAGTAAATTTTCTAGGAGAAATAAGGCTCAAAGGAAGAATAAGTCGACCAAGAAGGTTTTGGCTAAGGAGAAAGGGAAAGCTCCTCAAGATCAGACTTCTTTTAAGAAGATTATATTTCCAACGAACGAGTTTGATCTTGATTCATCCTACGGTCACTTTGCTAGGACTACTTATGTAGAGCCCAAGTCTCATTACAATGGATGGACCCGTCCCCGAAACTTTTGTGAAAGTGTCTTTAAGGCACCTTATGAAGAGATTACTCTTCAAAGTTATGGCCCTTATAATCATGGTCATAAAATCAAGAAGGCACAAAAAGTAAATCCTATTATGGAAAAGCCTATTAGGGAGAAGAAGCAATGTGAATGAAATCATCATGAAGCTTCTACCTCCAAGACTGCTGCCCCTGCTAGACAACACTCTCAAAAGGTCAAGCAGGAGAAATTTAGGCAACGATACAATAGATTTGACTGTTGGTGCTACGACAAAGTTGGTCACTTTGCTACTGATTGCTGGTTTAATTCCAGAAATTATGTAACTCCTCAAGTTTCCAATGTGAGAAAGACCACTCATAATGTTAATACACGTAGGGGGAGTATTCTAACTAGAGACCAAGTACCCAAACGTGTTTGGGTTCCTAAGGCAAACTGATTTGTGATTGCAGTTATGTCCAAAGGCTACCAAAACTGCCATCTGGTATTTGGACAGTGGATGCTCTCGCCATATGACCGGGACAAGAAGCCTTCTCCAGAATTATTCTCCAGTCATGAATGGGCCAAAGGCCATCTTTGGAGGTTCAAACCGTGGAATTACTAAAGGCTATGTTATGATTACTAATGGTAGTGTATCCTTCTCAGATGTGGCTTATGTTGAAGGATTGGAACACAATCTCATAAGCATAAGCCAGCTCTGCGATAAAGGATACATAATAGAATTTCATGTAGACAAGTGCTTGATAAAATCGGTAGACAATATGAAAACGATTCTATCAGGCACTCGTAGTAGAAATATATTTTGTTTGAATTTTATTTGCATAGACTCTTCTACACCAGTGTGCTTTTTGTTTAAAGATAGTGCATCTCTTGGTGACCAATGGCACAAGAGACAAGCACATATTAATTTCAAAACTATAAATAAATTATTTTCTCTTAATTTAGTACGTGATGCCCCAAATGTCAAGTGCACTAAAGATAGACCTTGCCACGCATGTGTAAAAGCCAAGCAAACAAGGGCTACCTTTAAAAGCATTATTGGCAAAGACTCTAATAGATGTTTACATCTACTTCATATGGACTTGTTTGGTCCACTGCAAGTTAGAAATTTGGGAGGTAAGGACTATACATTGGTTATTGTTGATGATTACTTGCACTTTGCATGAGTGTTCTTTCTAAAACACAAGTCAGATACTTTTGACATCTTTACTAGTTTTGTCAGGCAGGTCCAGAATGAATACAACTGTTCCGTAGTCAAAATCAGAAGTGATAATGGAACAAAGATCAAGTCTGGGGCCATGATAGAATTTTGTGAATGCCTAGGTATCTCTCATGGGTTTTTCTCTCTTCATACTCCTCAACAGAATGGAGTAGCTGAGAGAAGGAATAGAACACTCATAGGGGCCTGCAGGACCATGTTGAGTGATGCCTCACTACAGTAATATTTCTGGGCTGAAGCCGTCAACACTGCATGTCATGTGCAAAATCGAGCACTCATAAACAAGAACCGTAATAAGACACCTTACGAACTACTAAAGGGAAAGAAGCCGACTATCTCATATTTTAGAATCTTTGTTTGTAAGTGCTTCGTCCTTAACAATGGAAGGTATCACACTACTCAATTTAGCGAAAAGAGATTTGAAGGTATTTTTGTAGGGTATAGTAGTCATAGTAAGGCATATAGAATTTTTAATAAGAAAACCCTAGTTGTAGAAAAATCTATTCATGTTGTCTTTGATGAGACGAGCTTGCTACAAGACAGATATTCTAGTGTGTTTATTGAAGATGCAGGTTCAAATCTAAAAGAATAAAACTTGGATGAGCCAACTAAAGAAAAAGGTGAAAAGTCCATCAAGATCACCACTCCAACCCCAATTGGAGAGGTAGATGATCAAGATGAAGAAACCACTCAAGTTGATGAAGTCACTCCTGTGGTTGAAGAAGCTCCAGATGCAAGGACCTTAGAGCTTAGACACTTGAAGGATCACCCAATGGAGAAAATCATAGGAGATCCCCGGGATGGTGTCAAAACTCGTAGGGGTACAACTAATGAAAATTTATATATGAGTTTTCCCTCACAGGTTGAACAGAAGAAGTTTGAGGAAGCAAACTCAGACACATCATGGGTAATGGCAATGGAAGAAGAGCTGCATCAATTCAAGCATTGCCTAGTTTGGAAGCTTGTTCCAAGACCCAAAAGCAAGAATGTCATCGGAAAAAAGTGGGTCTACAGGAACAAGATGGACGAGGATGGTACAATAATAAAGAACAAGGCTAGACTCGTCGCCAAAGGATACAGACAAGAAGAAGGAATCGACTTCGACCAGACATATGCTCCAGTGGCAAGGCTGGAGGCAATCTGGTTGTTCCTAGCATATGCTGCACATAAGGGCTTCACTATCTATCAGATGGATGTGAAGTCTACCTTACTTAATGGTGACATAAAGGAAGAAGTGTATATGAAACAACCTCCAGGTTTCATTGATTCTAACTTTCCTAATCATGTCTATCTTTTATTTAAAGCATTATATGGTTTGAAACATACTACTCGAACTTGGTACGAGACACTATCTAATTTCCTTCTTGAGAACAAGTTCACAAGAGGAAAGATAGATAAGACATTATTTCTTAGGGAAGTAAAAAGCAAGATTTTGCTAGTGCAAATCTATGTTGATGACATCATTTTCGGATTTACTGACGACAACCTCTACAAACAATTTTCCAAACTTATGCAATCTGAAGATGGAATTTTCATCTCTTAGACGAAATTCACCAAGGAGTTGATCAAGAAATTCGGAATGGAGAACGCAGCCTCTATGAGGACTCCAATGGGTTCAACTATTCTCGAGAACAACTAGCCCTTCGTCTCCGTCATCTGCTGCAAGCCAGTTTTCCCATTCGCCGGCCAGCCAAGATCAATTTCTAGACATTCATGGTTTCGTCATCAAAGCTTGGGATCGGGAGTGAACTCATTTCTACAGGAATTGTAGATATTTCAGACGATTTAAAGAATGTTCTACTTCTACTCGAAACCGCTGGGCTGTCTTTTGTTCTGGAACACCCTTGCCGTAATCTAACTTCTGCTGTTGAAGAGTTCTTCCAGCACGCCAAAGTTAAAAGGATTAGCAAGGTGATCAAGTCAAAGATTAAAGATATTAAGGTAAAGATGGCTGCCCTCTATATTTCTCAATTTCTAAAACTTCCAGTAATAGATGAAGAAGATGAACTGGAAGAAACTGACTATGTGAGAGCTTATATTTTCTGTGGGATTCCCCACTCATCCCACATAATTGGAAGGCAATTCATGAATGCTGAAAGCGAGTTACTGGCAGACATACTGGACAAAGTGCTTCTATGCAAAACAAGTTCTATCAGTTATATTACCCCAGAGTTCTTTGATTTAATGACTGCAGTTATCTGTAGAAAGAATTTCCAGTGGGGTCTGATGTTATTTGAAAAGATTAAGGCCTTCATTAAGAGTCCTAACTATGGCAAAATAATTTCTCTTTATCTTAGTCAGATGAATCCAGAAGTTTTTCCCATGAAAAAGGGCATAACCCTCCACCACTTGAAGAAGGTTTACATTAACTCCATCTAGAGATGGGAGGTTAAATTACAGAAAACTGATTAAGCTGCTAAGGAAATTGAAGATGTGGATAGGAGCCCATCTTCTCCTTCACACCAGATAATTGATTCAGTTATTGAGGAGGAGCCGCCCCATCTGTCTCAGCCTAGCCACGTCCAGCTCCCGCACCAATCTCTTCAGAAATTCTAGCTCTAGTCAATCCACCTGCTACTACAGAAATTCCACCCCAGGTTCCTACTACTGCTACAATTTAGTTTCAGAAGAATTTCAATCTGCTCCTTCTTCGTCCTCTCTGCTGTATATAGATAGAGTTTTTCCTACTGCTGAAGACATTCCAGATTCTAATAATCTGATAGATGCCCAGACTCAAGATCATATTCTATCTACTGAAGATGGCATCAATACGATGATAGAGGAGCTTTTTTCCAAAGAACCTCCTTTCACCATTCCTAAAGATCATCCTTCTTCTACAACACCATCTCCCAAGTCGCCTGAACCACCAGCCAAGTCTCCAGCAAAGTCTCCTCTTCAAGCAGAAAAATCTCCAGAAGCTGAAAAATCACTTGTACATGAACCTGAGAAATCTCCTGAAGATATGCATGATGATGAAGTTGTTTCAATTCATGATTCAGAAGATGACATTCCAGTAGAAGCTGCTGAACAAAGACTTCCAAGTCTTCAATTCAACATTCCCTCCTTGCTGCCCTCAGATACTGAAGAAGAGGCCAGCACTGTAACCAAAAAGAAAGCTTCCACTTCCACTATTGTACTTGAAGAATTTTCTCCATGGACAACCCCTGTTGTGCCTCCTCCCTCCACTCAGCCTATAACATTTCCTGAAAATTCTATTCTAAGCAAAATTGATGCTTTGCTTGACTGCTCAAAGAGCTTACTTTGATTCTTCTCTTAAGGTTGTCACTGATAAATTGACTGAATTAAAAAAGAAAGTGAGTCGAGGATTTGCTGAAATACAAAACAACACAGATGATTTTAAGAGACTCTTGTAAATAGGTGGAAAAGCTATAGATCATACAATTACAAGCATTGGTACTGTTATGGAGCAATCAGTCACCCTTACTCATAATCAGATTCTACTAGAAAAGAGAGCTGATGAAAGGAATTTCAAAACTTGTGAAGAAGGTGCAAACTTTAAAGAAGATATCATCAGCACCCTCTCCCTAGAAGTCAGAAAGGGGGAGGATAAAGTTAAAGAACTATTGGAAAAACAAGCTCAGTCAATGAAAAATCAATGGGAAGATCAGTTAAAAGATATTCGGACATCTGTACTTAAAGAAATCAAGAGTACTAAGTTGTATACTTATGATACTACTATTTGGATGCATAATCAGCTATTTCCTGAACTAGCCATGAATCCTAATGCACCTCCTCCTGCAAACCTGGATGTAAACAGGCCAACATTTTCTCCACCTCCAGAATACTTTAAAGGACCACCTCCAGATTATTTTGAAGGTCCCCCTCCTGATATTTATGAACAGGAGTGGGAATCAGAACAAACCGGTATGCATCCTCATCCTCCAGAAGTTCAGAAAGCCAAAAGAAGAAAATATGATGATGGAGCCTCAGCAAGTAGATCAACTCCACATCTAGAAGATGAATGGAAAATACCTTAAGAGCATACTGTAGTTTGGAGTCCTACTTCCAAGTCTCTTATTCTTGAAACTCTGAAGCTAGTAGTTGATTACAATGAAAAGAGAAGCTTGCATTACAGCTCAGATGAATGGGATGAGAAGTCTCTTACAAAGAGAAGGATTTATGACAGAATATATGGAAGAAATAATCCCAAGGCTCCACCTAGACCTCCTAAGTATTTCCCCAAGCCATTCAACTACCAAAAGAGACTACAGGAGAAGCTAGAGAGATAGGAAAAGCAACATCAACAAGATCAGTAAATTGAAGATGCTGGAAGTTCTCATTATGTTTGAAATTGTGGAATTTAAATTTTTTTCTTGGACAAATTTATGTTTATATGAACTTCTAATTCTGCTGATCTGATTTTTACATATTACTGCATTTCTCCCAATTATCATGCTATTATTTCTTTATTTGTTTTTCTCTGGATGTAATTCACCTTAGTGTAGAGGGTTCTGACTTCTACAAATAGGGGGAGATTATTGGTTATTGCATCCTCAATAGCCCAGATTTGTATGAAGTCACCCTTAAACTAAGATGAATTAAGTTTGTATTTGATGCTATTTTTAGTTAAGTGTTTGCGGGACTTAATTGCTAAGTGTAGACTAATGTCATTCTACAATAAGTCTCCAAACACAGGATCATACAATGTAATCCCTCATTGTGTGATCCATGGTGTTGACTCATGTGTAGCCTCTATATTAGGACACACTTCGTTTTCAAGCACTAAGGGCAAGATAAAAGATGGATGTTGATTTTAATGAAGAATTAAGTTTTTCAGTTTGTCAGATTTGTCTAAGTATTTTTCTCGAGTACTATATTTGTACTCGAGAGGGACTTAAGATATTTCTCGAGTTAGGCTTGTCTTAATTTCGAGTGGCAGAAGTTGTTCACGAGAAAGCTTAATGTTGTTCTTGAGAAGGGCTTATGTACTCGAGTATTATATGACATTTCTTCTCGGGTTGTTTCTTTTCCAGACAATTATTTTTCTAAGTCTTTTTCTCGAGAAGGCCAAATTTATTCTCGAGAAGACTATGGTTTGTTCTCGAGATACAAAAGTTATTTCTCGAGACCCAGTGTATTTTTCTCGAGAGCTAGACATTTGTTCGCGAGATGATTATCTGTTCTCGAGTACCAGAATGATTCTTCTCAAGAACAAAAGTATATTTTTCTCGAGTACTTCTTTCCATCTCGACGCTGCAGATTTCCACCTCCACATATTTTTCTAAGTGTTTTTCTTGAGATCTTCATTGTTCTTCTCAAGAACCAGTAAGTTTCTTCTAAAGTACAATCCTCCTTCTCGAGAACACCCGTACTGTTTTTCTGAAAATCTTCTAAGTCTAGACAAATGTGAATTTCAAATGTCATTAGCACGTGATTGATCCACGTGGATGTCATTAATTGCCATTATGACCGTTAGGAAAGTCTTATAGAAGGTCTTGTCATTTTTGACCAACCCTAAGAAGAATAACAAGCAGCCGCAAGAAGGAACAATAAGAATTTTGAATCCCTATTTTTTTTCCATAATCGGAAGCGCCGCTCTTCATCGCCATTCTTGACGATTTGCTTCCAATCCAGATCGATTCAGAGAAGTTGATTCAGAGATCAAGTCATTCTATAATCTACAGATCCAATACTTGATCTTGTTGAGTCCAGAGAATTTCAGATCCAGAGATCTTGCCAATTCTTCTTCAACCATTTCTGATAAAGTCGCAAAGTTAAAGAAGAGGAACAAGCAGAAGTTTTCAAGATCTGAGATCAAATCACTGTTTGTTTTTATTTATTTCAATCTATTGTTATAGGAGATCTTTCTCCGAGTCATAGGAGCTTTGTTCTCCGAGTTCTTGTAGGAAGTTTTATCTTCCGAGTGCAGACCCAGTTTTTGGGATCGAGTTGTAGGAACGTTGTTCCGAGTTGTAGGATTGGTTTCAATCCGAGATTAATGAAGTAGACAAGTCTAGTGCTTTGCTAGATCGGTGAGTGGAAAGTGGATGTACCCAAGGTTGGGGAATCACTATAACTCTTGGTGTCGTCTGCGAATGCTTGGTTAATTTTCTGTGCATCGCTCGTTAATTTTTTATTCCGCAAAAAGACACACAACTCGCCTATTCACCCCCTCTAGGAGATTTAGGTAAGACAACTTAAATATTTTCACTTCTTATGGATTTATTCGGTCCTATGACAATTCATAATTTATGAGGTAAAGCATATACGTTGGTCATTGTTGATGATTACTCTCGTTTTACTTAGGTGTTCATTATAAAACACAAGTCAGACACCTTTGAGGATTTCACTAATTTTTTAGGCAAATTCAGAACAAATTAAATTGCTCGGTGGTCAAAATCAGAAATGATTACGGAACATAGTTTGAGTCTGGTTCCACGACAAAATTTTGTGGAAGTTAAGGTATCTTTCATGAGTTTTCTTCTCCGCGTACTCCATGACAAAATGGAGTTGCTGAGAGAAGGAATAGAACCCTCATTGAAGCATGTACAACTATGTTGAATGACGCTTCACTAAAAGAGTATTTTTGGGCCGAAGTAGTCAACACAGCTTGTCACATGCAAAATCGAGCTTTAATCAACAAAATCCATCGTAAGACTCCCTATGAACTGTTGAAGGTCAGAAAACCGATTGGGTCCTACTTTAGGATCTTTTGCAGTAAATGCTTCGTACTTAACAATGAGGAGTATTATCGCACGAAGTTTAGTGAAAAATATTTTTAAGGTACTTGTGTAGGTTATAGTAGCTATAGTAAGGCATATAATATTTTTAACAAGAAAAACTTGGTGGTAGAAGAGTTTATAAATTTTGTATTTGATGAGACAATCATGCTACATAGTAGCTCATCTAGTATTTTTGGTGTAGATGCAGTCAAGGTCGTCAATCCAAGTGTGGTGGATGAAGAATGAGTAGATGAAGAAATACCATAAACGACAGGAGATGCAATACATGTGGCAGAACCTGCTAGTTGGAGAGGATGAAATCTAGTTTTCAGACATCAAAGAGATCACGTGATTGATCTGATCATTGGCGAGCCAGGCGACGGTGTTAGAACCAGAAGTGGTACTGTTAACGAAGTTCTACATCTTAGCTTTCTATCTCAAGTTGAGCAAAAAAAATTTGAAGAAGCAAACAAGGATGCCTATTGGATTATGGCCATGCAAAAGAAACTCAACCAGTTTAAAAGATGCAAGGTTTGGTAGCTGGTGTGCAGGCCCAAAGGACAGAATGTGGTTAGTATTAAATGAGTATTCAGAAACAAGCTGGAAGAAAATGAAGTGATTATAAAGAATAAATCCAGGCTTGTAGCTCAAGGGTACAAACAAAAAGAAGGGATCGACTTTGATCAAATCTTTGCTCCCGTGACTAGACTTGAAGTGATCAAATTGTTTCTTGTATATGTTGCTTACAAATGCTTCAAGGTCTTTCAAATGGATGTGAAGTCAGCATTCCTCAATGGAGATCTAAAAGAGGATGTATACATAGCACAACCCCCAGGTGTTGTCAACTTAACCTTCCCTGATTATGTATATTTTTTTAATAAACCTCTATACGGCCTAAAACAAGCTCCCCGATCATGGTATGACACATTTCCTAGATTTTTTCTTGAGAATAAGTTTGCAAGAGGAAATATAGACATGACATTATTTCTTAGGGAAGTAAAAGACAATAGTTTTCTAGTGCAAATCTATGTGGACGACATTATTTTTTGCTCTACGGAAGACAACCTTTGCATGAAGTTTTATAAACTCATACAAGGGTAGTTTTAATGAGTTGTATGAGTGAGCTGAAGTATTTCTTAGGACTTGAAGTGAAATAATCTGACGATGGAATTTTCATCTCTCAGACAAAGTTCACCAAAGAGTTGTTTACGAATTTCAAAATAGAGAACGCAACCTCGATGAGGACTTCAACGGGTTCAACCATGTCTTTAGACAAGGGTGAGAAAGGGAAACCTTTTGATGAAACCAAGTACAGAAGAATAATTAAGTCCTTGATCTACCTTGTGGCCAGTAGACCAGACATAATGTTTTCTACATGCGTGAGCGCTAGATTTCGGGTGAACTCTACGGAATCTCATTACGTCACTGCAAAGAGGATCTTGAGATACCTTAAGGGTACACCAAATCTTATCTTATGGTACCCAAGAAGTAATGATATCAAGATAATTGGAATTTCAGATGCAAATTTTGCACATGGATGACAGGAAAAGCACTTCCAAGATGTGTCAATTTCTCGGAAGAAGGCATATTTCATGGAGCAGCAAGATGAAAAATTTTGTGGCAACTTCTACTGTCGAGTCTGAGTATATATCTGTTGGTAGTTGTTGTGTGCAGCTTCTTTGGATCAGAAATAATCTAGAAGATTACAATCTTAAATTCAAGAAGATTCCGATGTTTTACGACTCCTCCAGAGCGATAGCGATTGCAAATAATCCAGTCTCTCACAGTCAGACATACCACATCAAAACTAGATAATATTTCATCCGCGAGCATGTGGAGAACAAGGACAAAAGTCTAAGCAATGTCCTGACGGATAAACAGGTGGCAGATATTTTCACGAAGCCACTGGATGAGGCCATGTTCTCATTTTTCAAAATGGAACTGGGCATGCTAAACAAGGACTCTTGAAGACGGCTATAAAGATATAAATTATCTTGGGAAGTACTTCTCTAAGCAGCAAATTATCAAGGCAAATTCATCGAGATGAACTCGTCGGAACTTGACGATTCATTGAGATAATGCACGTGTCCATGACAAAACTCGATGAATTCTGCTAGGTTTCCGTGGAATTTCGAGAAATCGTACTTAGGTCAATTTTTATTGGATCCGAAGAGTCGCTAATTTCAGGTAAGCAACTGTTTTCCCGTCTTAAAACTTTATATATATATATATATATATATATATATATATATATATATATATATATATATATATATATATATATATATATATATATATATTATCAAGCAAACCATCTTCATTCCATCGAACGAGAAGTCCAAATCCCACTGATTTCCTCTTCCCGATGATTCTAATTCCGTGACAGCAACATCAGTTCATCTACCCCGACGATTCAACTCTAGTAGTGATTCTTCTTCATTTCCTTCAACAACAACAGTTCCTTCGGGGTCGTGGATTCTCAATTTCAGTCTCAGCCACCGACGTTCTTCTAGAGCCAATTGTCTCGTCCCTCACCAAAGTTCTGTCGCTATCCATGGCTATTATCCATGGCTTGCTGGTAGGGGAGAACTTGTGCGAACGGGGTTTGCGTCAGCCACTGACGAATTCAAAAATGTCATTCTAATATTGGAGTTGGTCGGGCTCTCATTCATTCTTGAGCACCCTTGCAAAGTTCTTGACAAGGATGTTCTCGAATATTTCTTAAATGCAAAGTTTCGCAGGGAAGACACAGTGATCAAAAGCAAAGTTTGACAGGTTAGAGTTAAGGTGAAGGCATCCCTCATCTCAAGGTACTTGCGGCTTCCTGAATGTGGCGAAGCTGATCAGTTGGAAGATGATGATTTCTCCAGGGCTCTGCTCTTCTGTAGTTTGCCACGAGGAACAAAGGTAGAAAAGCATAAAGGGATGAATGAGGAAGGAACACTCTTGTCAGACATAATCTGAAAAGTTTTGTTATGTAAGACTGGATCCCACGACTACTTATCCTCAGAAATGTTCAAAATTCTGGTGGCCATCATATGCCAAAAGATAATTAACTGGGGTGAAGTGATGTGTTGTAAGAATTAAGGATAGTCTCCGCACACCAAAGGGGTACTAATCCATCACCTGAAGAAAATTGAAGCATCTATCTTCTATAGGTGGGATAGAAGGATCCCTAGGCAGGGTAGAGCCAGAGTGCTGCCAGAGGACAAGGATGAGGAAGTTCCTGAGGAAATACTTACTACTCCCCCCCCCCATGAGATTCCTGAAAGCTCGTATGCAGGAATGGAGGGGGAGTCAGCTGAACCCCAAGTGGATATTGATGTGCAAGTTCACTTGGTGGTTGATTCTTTTGTAGTTTCAGAGGCTCCAGAGGCAGTGGTTCAGCCTACTGAGGTTCATGTTCCTACAGTCTCAGATTCTCCAGAGACTGATGATCTTCATACAGTAGTTGCTTAAATTGGTTGATATGTTGTTGCCGAGATAGTATATGAAAAGAATGATGATGAGAGAGTTCCTGATGACAGTGTGGATGTTGATGTTGATGATGAAATTACTACTGTTGCTGAAGTTGAATATATTGAGGTTGTGGATGAGACAGTTGCTCATACTGAATTAGATATTACTGATTATGATGTTGTTGATGAGGATGAGCTCACTGCTGATAATGTAAATGATTATACTGCGCTTGTTGCCACAGAGAATCTGATTGTAAGTCTCCCAGATGTTATACCTGTAAGGACTATGGGGGAGCAGAGTCATTCCTTCATCTCGATTCAAATAGAGTTAGACATATTCATGCGCAATCTTCAAAGTAGTATTGTAAATATTCCTGGTGGACCTCCATGGGAGGAGGTAGAGTTTTTTGATCTTTTTGATGAGGAAGGAGATATAGAGGTGCATCCTCCTATCCCAGTGGCTCCAGATACTGGAGTGCTGTCTAAAGCGCATATTCCCCTATAGAAGAGTCTCCCAGTGACTCAGAGGCAACTGTAGATCTCCCTTATCCACCTCGTATTCTTGTTGAAGACACTCCCAGTACAAGTTCAGATATTCCTCTCCTGAAGTCTATAGAAGCCCTGGTGGCAAAACAACAAGCAAGTTTTGATCGCTCTTTGAAGTTGGTGCTTAAGAAAGTAAAAGAGATAGATAAAGATATGAAAAATGGCCTTGCAGAGATCAAGGTACATTTTGATAAGCTAGATTCATGGCTGCATTCTTGGTTTGTGCAAGGTGGTCAGGCCATTGTTCACACGATGGCTAGGCTGAAGAGCAACCTCATTGTCCTCCAGAATGTTGATGAGAATGTAAAGATAGACATTAATGCACAAAATGCATTCATGTACCACTTTGACAACAAAATGGTCCATTATAGCAATGTTATTGCAGCAAAAGTGCTTGAAGAAGACAGAAAGGGGGAGGATGACTTACAAACTAAGGTAAATGCGCTGGAAGCGTCAATGAAAGATCAGTTCAAAGCCGCTAACATCTACTGTTATGATAACTTCTGTTGGCTACATAGAGAGCTATTTCTAGGGTCAGCTGAAGCCATAATGCAAGAACTGGTGATACTAGATCATGGTCATGACTTTGTTCAGCCTGCTCCGGAGTACACTCAATAATGGTCAGAATCTCGAGATCTATCAGCTCCTGTTACTGAACCATAAATTCAAATAGTTGAAGACTTACCTCTACCAACTCTTAAGAGAAGAAGATATGGTGAAGGCCCCTCTATTATAAGGTCCGAGCCCAACAAAGAAATGGTTGAAGTGTGGAGTCCGATCTCCAAAAGCATCATCCTAGACACTTTCAAACTGGTAGAATTGGTCAATGAGAATAGATGGGATTACTATAGCAGGGTGGAGTGCCAGAAGCATGAGGTGGAGAATGCAAAAAGAAGGCTACATTTCAGGAAGTACAGATTTGATGATCCAAATGCCCCTCCAGCTCTGGAAAAGTACTATCCCAAGTCAAAATCTTATTTTGATAGGCAACATCAGAAAAGTCAGGGCAAACATTCTTGATTTGTTTTTCAATTGAAGTTTGTGGATATTGTTTACCCCATATAGAACTTATATATATATATATATATATATATATATATATATATATATATATATATATATATATATATATATATATATATATATATATATATATATATATATATAATTTTTTGACAGGGAATGCTATTATTTCTTAAATTTATTTGTTCTTCCCTTTTCATGTTTAAGATTATTGTGTGCACAATTTACTTTAGTTTGTTGGCTTCTGACTTCTTCAAAAAGGTGGAGATTGTTGGATATTGTATCTTCAATAACTCTTATTTGAAGAAGTGTCCCTTGAACTAAGATTAATTGAGTTTGTATATGATGTTGTTTTCTAGTTATGTGCTTGCAGGACGATATTGTTAAGTACAACCCAATATCAGGTTACAGTGGGTCCTGAAACACAGTGTTATACAATGTAGTCCCTCATTGTGTAGGCCAAGGTGTTGGCTCACGTGTAATCTCTCTATTAGGGTGTACTTATACTTCGGGTATATTAGATGAATCCAAGAAGATCAAGCTGCAGCTTTCAGAAGAGAAGATTTTCTCTAAGTAAATTCGTCAAGTATAGTAAAGGATACTCATCGAATTCGTCGAGTATACTCATGAATACTCATTGAATTCATCGTGTATGTTTACTGGCACTCGTCAAATTCATCGAATTTACTTAGGGAATAATCTCTGAATTCCTGGAAATCAGTTAGGTAAAAGTCATCGAGAACCATCATGTAAACACGTCAAATTTTTCAGTGTATCTATCGATACTCTGTTGAATTCGTCGAATATACATGTCGATACATGACTATTTCGTCGAGTCATCTCGACCTTACTTCCCTGGATTTCTCTAAGTGATATTCGTCGAATATCACTTGGTTATGCATCGAATGCATCGAGTCAGCTAGCTGATACTCATCAAATTAGTCGAGTATACAAGCCGATACTCGTCGAATTCGTCGAGTTTCTCTTCTCGTAAGTGTTGAGTTATATGATCGATCTGTCTGGAATCATCTAAGTAAATTTTGTTCAGTTTCCAAGTGGTTCGACGAGTATACCCGTGGATACTCGACGAAACTCGATGAATTATACTTAGGGTTATTTCTTCTCCTTTTCAAATTTTTGGCTCGGTTTGACAAGATCATCATGTATAGTAAATTCCGGATTTCTCGATGAGGAAGGAGGATTCTTGCCATTATAAAAGAAGTTTTCCTATATATATGTACGGTGGATTTCAATCAACCATAATTGTGCTTATTTGTTAAAGATCGAGAAATCTCAAGAACGATTCCATTCCCGTCGGCTCACAATCGATCTACTCTACCAGCTCGCCAGAGGATTTCTTCCCACATGATTCATTCTTCCTCAAGCTAATCAACTAGATCGTTGATCTCTAAAGATTCTGATTCTCTCATATCTAGTCGATCCGTGCATTCAGATCAAGTCTTCAAAACCTTTAGTTTCTCTTATTCTTCAAGACATTCAAGATTAACTTTTCAGAGGAACGAGGTATCGAAGATTTCAGATCTATTGAAGATTATTGTTAATCTTTTCTTGTGTAAAACTTTTTACAATTGTAGGAGGTTTTTCACTCCAAGTTATAGATCCTTGTTTTAGGATCATGTTGTAGGAGAATCTATTCTCGAAGATGTAGGAGAGGTTGTTCTCCGAGTGGTTGGAGCGTTGTCTCCAAGTTATAGGAGTTGAGTGTCTGAGGTGTAAGATTGTGTGCAATCTGAGATAAAGGTGAAGTAGTCGAATCTAGCCCATCGTGGTAGATAAGCGAGGTGGGACAGTGGACGTACCCAACTCGGGGAACCACTATAAAACTTTGTGTCTCTGTGTGTTTATTTTTTAGTTATTTTAATTCTATAAAAGAAGCAGAACTCACTTATTCATCCCCCTATAAGTGATTTAGGTTGACACTACGTACTTTCCTGGAGTCGTCTGTGTCACCAGGAGATCCATGTATTTCTAGCTCCGGGGTGGAGGCTTCTGTTTCAGGAAGCAGGGGGAGCACTGCTCTGAGTATGCCGGGGATTGGAGCTGGTTCAGAAGAAGCTGCGGAGGAGGTCAGCTATGGTCAGGTCCTTCGGAGTTCGTAAAGGTACATCAAACCACTGGCTTGGTATTGTGAAGGGAACATGGTGAGTTTCATCTCATGTTTATTCGCTGGCCCTCTGAACTAGCGAGAGCCTTCTAGCTTTGAAGATTCCATTAGAATCAAGGAGTGGGATGATGTCATGGATGAGGAGATGGCTACCCTCCAAAGAAATGAAACTTGGGATCTTATGCCTAAGGTCGATGGCATTACTCCTGTGACGTGCAAGTGGGTGTACAAGTTGAAGAAGAAGTTGGATGAAAGCATGTAGCAATACAAAGCTTGCATTATAGCTTGAGGGTTCTCTCAACAGTGCAGAGAAGTCTATGAGGAGATGTTTAGTCCTATTGCCAAAATGACTTTAGTACAGGTGGTGATTGCCTTGATAGCTTGCCAAGGATGGAAGATGTGTCAGCTTGATGTAAAGAATGCTTTTCTTTATGAAGAGATTGATAAAGGCATCTTCATGGTTCAACTACCAGGTTATGTGTCTGAAGATCATCTAGGATACGTCTGTGGAAGGCCCTTTATGGCTTGAATTAGGCATCACAGGCATTATACTAAAAGACCGCAGAATACCTCTAGTTCTGCGGATATTTTGCCTCTAACTCGGATTCAAGCTTGTTCATAAAGAAGAAGGAGGAGCTACATGTCTTGGAAATGTTGTATGTTAATGACATGATTGTCATGGGGATCTCTAAGGAGGAAGTAGCTACGCTTAGGGCTGAGCTAGCTACTCAGTTCGAGATGAAGGACCTGGTTGAGCTCCACGACTTAGTTGGACTCGAGATGGAGAGGAAAAAGAGTGGCATACTTGTTTCCCAAAGAGGCTATGTAGAACGGATCATTCAGTGGTTCGGCATGCAGGAGGAAAAGAGTAACTTCACTGCTCTAGATGTTGGTCTCAAGCTTGGCATGATGAGGGGAGGGTTCTTCCAGATCCCTTGGTGTTACGGGCTCTTATTAGGAGTCTTAAATACTTTGATGATTATAAGGACAGACATTGCTTATGTTATAGGCCGAGTAAGTTGATATATGGCAGAGTCTTGGAAGCCTCATCTTGTGGTGTCGAAGAATATTCTGAAATACGTGAAGACCACTTCTAATATGGGTCTCCTTTATGGGATAAACATAGGCTTCAACCTGTACGGTTACATAGATGCTCATTATAGGGGATACTCAGATGAATGGAAGTCGACGTCTGGTTATGTTTCACATATGGATCAGCAAGTATCTCATGGTATAACAAGAACTAGGATTCTGTGTCCGTCTCTACTATGGAAGCGGACTACAAGGCTTCGGCCTTGGCAGCTCGGGAATCTATCTAGCTCAGGAGGCTAGTAGAGGATGTCCATGAAGAAGTGCGAGGTCCAACTCTACTTCATGGTGATAATGAAAGTTCTCTTAAACTGGTTAACAATCTGGTTTGTCAATCGTGGACCAAACATATTAAGATTGAGCATCATTTTATTCAGGAGGTGTTGGAGGGGTATCTTATGGTTGGGCATGCATGGGGCGAGGATAATATTACAGACATCTTCACAAAGCCGCTATTGAAGGGACTATTTGAACATTTATATGGAATACTTCGACTGATCTCCACTTCTCACTTCAAGGGGGAGTGTTGAAATTTTTGAAGTGGAAGTGGAGGCTTGTGCGGACAGATTGTGCGGACTGGTGCAGCGGCCTAGTTCGTCAGACTGTGCGAACTGGAGTTACAGACTCATATGGAGTTCGCAGAGTCTGGGATGTTGTGGAATTATGTGAAGCTCACAGAGATCTTGGTTAAGCCTTGTTCATATCAGAAGGCACGGTTAGCTGGAGACCGTGAAGATTGCTAGATTGTGTGGTCTGGTTCTTGAGTCTAGCGAGTTGAGTTCGCACTAGGGACACTTGGTTGTTTGGAATTGGTCTCGGTTTTGAGCCAAGTACAGTTGCTACCTTTCTCAATATGTCCGCTTGATAGCGCGGACAGCTTGCTGTGTCAAGCAGTTCGCATGATTGATGCAGATTGGTTATCTATCCGGCAGCTTGACTAAGTGAGATTGTGCCATAGGCGCGGGATGTGGATGTGCAGACTGGAGGAGTATCCACAGAGTGTGGTGGAATGGTGGCTGCCAGCAGTGTCCGAATGATTTGCGGACTGGCCCTCTATCCGGCCTTGTCGGTGAGTGTTCAAGGCGTATAGGTTTTCTGTCTAGCCTTGTCGAGGCAGCAAAGTCGGACTGGCTTTGTGTCAGCAATGTGCGGAAATGTTCATGCTAGCTGTGAGAAGGGTGGTGATTGTATCAGTTAGGAAGGTGACCACACTCCTCTCTACATCTATAAATAGGACCACCTGTCACATCATAAACAACAAATGAATAGTAAGTGAGTGCAGGTTATTTTCTATAGACATGTTTTTATTATCCACATAGATTGGGAAGTTAATCGATTTTGCTATTGTAGATTGTGCGGCTAGTGCTGAGATGTCAGGGACTTGGTTCTGACTACGTCAGGGATCAGTGTGGGTTATACGGATACAATCAACAGTTTGCAGCTGGTCGCGGTTTACGACCCGAGGTCTTCTCATTGGCAATCTTTCCCATTTCAAATAGGGATGTCTGCTGGTTGGCAGTCTATCTATTCTATTCAATAGCTGGTTTTCGCAGATTCTAGTGCCTAGATGACCTCACGGTCAGACGGCTTGCAGAGTGCGGACAGAGTTCTTCAACATTGAATAACTGGGTGTCCGCATGGTTAAGTTGTAGTCTGGCGACTTGATTGTCTCAGTAGACTCCCTTGTTCAGTTCGGTAATTGTGGTGGTTACTAGCACAGTCCGCTCTGATTGTTTTTTTGCCTTGAATGTTTTTTACTTCCATTGGGTTCATTCGAGAATCATGTCTCGCCATGTATGCCTCGCATTATAAAAAAAATTAATAATACAGTTTTTGCTTGCTCTTTTACTTGCAATTGATTTATTTTACTTGTTTTGGTTGACTGTTCCTGTGACCTGATTCCTGTTTTCTGCTTATCACAAATTTTCACACAGTGCTTGCGAGCTGAGCGGGAAATAGCGAGAAGCATCCCATGCTGCGTTGGCCCTTGAAAGCCGAAGTTTTGTTATAGCTTTCTCATGTATTGTCGGCCTGCGCGCCAATGTATGGAAATCACGTAGTGGCTTAAACATTTGATGTGTGTAAGGCCCAAAGGCCAAAACAAGACTATGTAATTATTGTTTTTCATTCCTATAGTGTTATGGACATTCCGATTCAAGTTTATATTAATGTTTTCGTTAGCATGTGGTTCTATTATGCGTGGTAGTTCAGTAGAGTTTGGAATTATATTCATTGAATAGCTCTTTCATTTGTTCATTCAATATAGCATGGGGTCCCGGTCGGACCCGTTGTTATATTCCTTGGAACGAGCAGGGGTGTTACAAGGTTGATCAAATAAAGCCTAACACCTCCATAACTAAGATCTAAATAGTTGCAAAGTTATACATATAAATACAAATCTATTTTCTAAATTGTTTTCAATTAATTTAAAAGGATTTTCATCTACCTGTCCTCTGGTGTGTAACTTAGAAATGTTCAAACTCTAGAATCCAGAATTAAATTGTACATGTATTATATTGATGAAGATCTTTTTAAATCTACTTTGACAGGTTCTTCAACATCTGAGGAAAGTACTGAAGAAATCAATGAGTCAAAAAAGAGGTTTAGGGCGAGCAATGACAAGGCCCTCTACATTTTGGCCTCCTCCATGAGTGATGGGATTTTTGAAGAAATGACAGAATGCACTTCAGTCAAGGAGATGTGGGACTCCCTAAAATTAGCTAAAGATTCATCTTATGAATACAGTAAACTAGAATCTGAATCAAGACAAGCTTAGAAGATGAAGAAGAAGCTAAGTCAAAAGCCTTATGTATGATGGTATTAGTACTTCCTGAAGAGGAAGAAGAGTTATTAAGCTCTGATCCATAAGATTCTATTACTTTATATGATAATGATGATTTTAGTAGTTTTTAAATAATCCTTGCCAAGTGGAAGCACGGACAAAAACTCATATAAGACAAATACAAGAAGAAATAAGTACACAAATAAAAATTTCAAGAAAATTGATGTATATAACAAAATATACTTATAATAGAAAATAACAAATTAAAAACACAATTGGAAAGTATAAAACATGGAAACATAAAGATGAAATATCCAAGGCAAAACCTTTGAAGATATTCATAATAGTAGGACTCTGCAACCACACAAGATTACTGAAAAATCTATCAAAGAGATGTATGTATCTTGAGTTGGGTGCTGATACATCTATAATCAATATTTCCAGCAAACCTGATTGAAAGTATCCAGTGGTTTTCAAAAAAGGTTATAGCATAGAGCCATGTCACCATCAAAAATTAATCCTAGAAGCAGGGTCCTCTCAGTATCAGTAAATCATTTCTAGAACTCTTATGAATATACCCAATAGAGTTGATGAGATTTTTAGTTCATTTAACTACAAAGGTATCAATCACTCATAATCAACTCTTAGCTCATCTGATATGAATAGTAACAATGACAATAATCAAATAGAGACAACTTATATATTGTTTGATCAAAATCACAGTAATGGAATTCTAGGAAAAGCACATATAATATCATACTTTAGGACTTTTGGGTTCACGTGTTGCATAATAACTAATGACAAGAGTCATCTTGTCAAATTTGATAAAAAAGCTGATAATAAAATCTTCTAAGGATATTTATCATCAATCAAGGCTTGTATGTGCAACTAAAGGAGGAATATTAAAAGGGAGTAATTCATGCATATAGTCTTTTATGGAGCTAACATAATTTCCAAGTGGAAGGAAACTTCCACCAATACAACTTTGTAGGAAAAAGATCGTCTAGGTGCTGAGATTGGACCAATGAGCATAAAGGACAGAGCAAAAGACTACCCAAAGGAAAATAATCAGCTTCATATTGGTGGCTCAGTGAGAATCTACTCATGTTATGAAAATTCAAATAATGATGCTAGAAAATCAGTCCATGATTATCTCCATAATCAAGTGTTGAATACTAAATCAAAAAATGTTACTATAAAATGAATCAATCTCATGCCCCTACAAGGATCTTTTGATTATTTTTCTATGATCTATAATAAGGGGAGAATCAAATAAGTACCAAAGATTGTATTCAGGATGACAATGCTAATAATGATCAAATTCCAGAGCTAGAGATATCAATGGACGCTACATGCATCAATACTGATGATTCTTGCTCTCCTTATGTATATGAGGGGGAGTAAGCTATTGAAGAGGAGTTTATTAGCCAGGGGGAGTTCATTTCAGATGACATTAAAGATAGAATAAGAATGGATGAATCCAAGTGATATTATCACTAGTCGAATTAACTACAAAACCAATGACAAAATGAAAGAGACAGTATCTATTGTAAATGATTTTAGTTACCTGACATTCTTTATGTCAATACTTCATAATTCTTGTCTATATTTTCTTACTTAAAATCACTATAATCTCATGTGAAATTTGTTAAGCTAAATAGGGAGAGATTATTGAGAAAAATAATGGATTTAACTTAACAAATTTCCTCTAGGTGATTTTATATTCTAGGTTAATTTTTCATTTTGTATAATGAGGGTAATCGGGTCATTAGAAGTCATAGGTAGTCAGTATAATCAAAGGCTGAAGGAGGTAAGCTGAAATCGAGAAGGAAATCAGTCAGGGCAAATATGCATCCACTAGAAGTCAATGCAACGTCTACCAAACGTCGACGTAACTCCGATTGGTATTCGACGCATTCTCTGAAGAAAAGTAAACACATATGCACAGTAGAAGTCGACGTAAGCATCGATATGAAGTCGAGGTAACATTGATTACAAAGTTACGTTGACAGACTCTTCTTCTAAGGCAGAATTCAAAGAAACTTCAGTCAGAACTCGACGTAGCATTGATATCTAGTCAGAAAGGAAAGTGTAGAAGAATTATTCCATGATTATTTGAAGATCATGCGTATGGTATATATTTGAACCTTAAGAACGGTTAAAAGAGCAGTTATGGAAAGATATCTCTACGAAATTACTGAAGTATATTTTGAAGAAAATTTAAGATGATTGACAGGACTTTGAAGACCTATTTTAGAATGCTTCTCCCAGAATTTATTTCATTCCTTCTGAAGGTAATCAACAAAAGAAAGTATTTCAAACGATGAAAACTTATAAATACTCAGATCTCAAAAAGAAGAAAGTGAGACAAAAGAAACAATAGAGAATATAATACTGAGCCGTCAACTCTAAATTATCTTCATCTTCTTCGATCTTCTCTGGTAGTGCTACAATAAATATTCAAAATAAATAACCAGAGAAGATCCATGGATCTAAATCTCATAACACCTGTTAATTCTTCACCATCAAGGGGTTCATCATATATCCAAAATACTTAGTGTTAATCAGTCCTTCGATTCTTGCTGAGAGTACTCATCTTAAAGACATTTTCTGCAACACTTTATCAATCTCTTTCTCTCTCTTTTGTATTAACTGAGTAAAACGTTTTTAAAATCCCTCTTCAAAGAATTCAAGTTGTGGTTTTGAGAGTCTCCTAGTTAAATTACTAAGTTGGTAGTAATTCAAGTTCTCCTTATGGAAAGATCTAGTTGTTGGTTCTAAGAGTCTCTTTATTAAAAGACTCAGGCACTGGTGAAAGTGTTATGTTGTCTACCTAAATCACCTAGAGGGGGTGAATTGGTGAGTTGTGCGTCTTCTAGCGGAATAAAAATTTAGAGGTCTATGCACACAATTATCTACCAAGCATTCACAGACTACAAAAGATTTATACTGGTTCCCCAACCTTGGGTACATCCACTTTCCCTCACCGATCTAGCAAAGCACTAGACTCGGCTACTCCACTATCTCGGATTGAAAACCAATCCTACGCCTTGGAACAAAGTTCCTACAATCTCGATCCATAACACGGATATACACTCGAAAGATAAAACTTCCTACAACTCGGAGACAAAAAGCTCCTACACTCGGAGAGAAATCTCTGACAAGATTTAATTTGAAAGTATATGAAAATACAAAGAGTAAAACTCAGATCTGAAAATCTCGGCATGTATCTTCTTCTTTGATCTTTGCAGCTCTATAAGAAAAGTTGAAGAAGAATCTCGGCAAGAACTGGATCTGAAAATTTCTTTGAATTCACAAGATCCGAGAGAAGATGAGGAGATGAACAGCAATCTCGATCTAAAAGTCAATCTTGATCTGAATCTCTTGGATCAAAAGCCCTAGCGAATTGCACGAAGAAGATCGGCGGCGGCAGCTTCCGTTTTTAGACAGAGAGAATAGGATTCAGAAATTCTCAGAATAATTCTTAACAGCACTTAGGGTTAGCCTTAATGACGTACACGTGGACCAATCACGTCACAGCATTTGAAATTCCTGTCAAATCTGGACTTAGCAACTTTTCTGGAAAAGACTGACTGAATTACTCGAGTTAATAATTACCTACTCGAGTATTTGATAAGGTTACTTGAGAGAATAGAAGAAGACTACTCGAGTAGATGACTTAGAGAAAATCCAGAAATAATGAGTAACTACTCGAGTACACAAAGTCTTACTAGAATGCTAATATAGTTACTCGAGACGTGGAGTTGAACTACTCGAGTACAAGAAGCATTACTTGAGAGAATATAAATTTAACTACTCGAGAGGTAGAAAGAATACTCGAGTCAAAATCTTAGAATAATTTTTGAGAGAAGAAAGCCGGTTACTCGAGAACTGGAACTGGACTACTCGAGAGGAGATAACCTACTCGAGTATATGAATATTACTACTCGAGTAATGAACTTAGAAAAAATCTGAGGGATGAGTAACTTATCACTCGAGTATTAAACATGGACTACTCGAGTAGTAGATAGACTACTCGGGTACATGAACTTGACTACTCAAGTGAAGTAAAACAACATGAAATCTTGTCTTCTGTAACTCGAGACAAAAGACTAATCTACTCGAGTACTAATATGACTACTCGAGTAAATGACTTAGAAAATTTTTCAAAGAGGAAATTCTGTTAACTCGAGAGTAAGAGATTGTCTACTTGAGTAATTGACTTAGCTACTCGAGAGCTATATTTTGAATACTCGAGAGCTAATTCCCTTACTCGAGTACAGATAGACTTACTCGAGTACAGATATACTTACTCGAGTATTAACTAAGTGTTTCACTCGAGTATATAAGCTACTACTCGAGTAAAAGACTTAGCAAAATTTCTTCAACAGAATTTTCTCTTCTTCAATTAGTTAAGCAACATTTCTTTCTCCAATCAGTCCTAGTGCTTGAAAATGAAGTGTATCCCAATAGAGAGGCTACACATGAGTCAACACTATGGATCACACAACGAGAGATTACATTGTATGGTCCTATGTTTGGTGACCCATTGTAGACTGACATTGGTCTACACTTGGCAATATAGTCCTGCAAACACACAGCTTAAACAAGATATCAAATACAACTTAATTCATCTTAGTTCAAGGGTGACTTCACCAAATCTGGGTTATTGTGGATACAATATCCAACAATCTCCCCCTATTTGTAGAAGTCAGAACCCTTTACACTAAGGTGAATTATATAGACATAAAAAGAACTAGATATGCAATAGAGAAAGAAGTGCAAGAAGCATAAGAATATAATCAAGGAGTAAATGATCAAAATTAGAAGTTTTATAAATAAGATTGTCCAAAAGAAAATCATTTCTACAAGAATCATGTCCACACTCTCATAATTCTCTATGCTAGACTTGATGGTGCTTCTTGTCTTTCTTCTCTGGGTGTCTTCTTTGGTAGTTGTAGGGCTTGGGATAGTACTTAGGAGGTTTTGGAGGAGCAGCAGGGTTGTTCCTTCTAAATTCTCTTTCATAAAGCCTTCTCTTTGTCATTGAATTTTCATACAATTCCCATTCTTGGGAGCTGTAATAATCATTCTTGTTCTCATTGAAGTCCATGACAAGCTTGAGAGTATCTAGAATGAGTCACTTTGAAGTTGGAGACCAGATCTCTGCAAACTCTAGAGCTTTCCTCTTTTCTGTATCTGGAACTGGGATTGACCTACTAGCTTAGGCACCATCACCATACTTTCTCTTCTTCTTTGAAGTGTTAATCTCGGGAGGAGCTTGGAAGAATATGTCTGCTGGGTTTGCCTCCCAACCTTGAGCATATGAATCTGGAGGAGGAGCATCTGAGCCTTCAGGCCTAGGAGAGAAGGAAGGCTGTTAAGCTTGAGCTAGTGCAGTAGGGGCCAGGGGGTTCAGATGGTGAGGAATGATGTTTGGATCAGTTCGAAACTCTGGAAGAATCTTATTGTGCATCCAAACTATTGTATCATAGGTATGGAACTTCACACTCTGAATCTGGTCTAGCACATCATCATGAATTTCTTTCATCTTCTCTTCCCAGAGAGTCTACTTGATTACATCTGATTTCTCTAGATATTCATTGACTAAACTCTCCCCCTTTCAAACTTCTACAGTTAGTGTATTGATGACATCATCTTTGAATGTGTCTACCGCTTCACAGATCTTCATTTTGTTTGCTTCTGTTCTCTTATCTAATTCAATCTGATTATTGGCAAGAGTGATACCTTATTCCATGACTTGACCAACACTAGTGATAGTGTGGTCCAGAGCTTTGCCACCAATCTGGAATAGATGTCTGAGTTGATCTGTGTTGTGCTGAATCTCAACAAATCCTCTACTTATTTATTTTTCTAGGTCAGTTACTTTCTCAGTTACAGCCTTGAATGAATCATCAAAATATTTCCTTTGTTCTTATAGCAGATGTACAAACTGACCCATAAGATCATTGGCAGCAGGAGGAGCTGCAGTAGATGTAGAAGGAACTGGAGGAGGAGGAGGAGCAAACCAAGGGGCAATCTCTTCAGTAGTGAATGAGCTCTGTGCTCTGGTGGTGTGAAGAAGGGCATCCCCTTATTCAGTAATGAAGGTGGTAATAGAGAAATCTAGTGTCCTCAGTGGAGCTTCAACTGGTTCAGGAGATTGGTCTGGCTCATCAGAAAGCAAAATAGTTTCATCCTGCTTTAGGTTAGCAGCAGGAGACTGGATGGGAGATGATGGAGTATGTGTTGGAGATGGTACTGGAGAGGATTGCTTGGGAACTTCAGCAGTTTGTTATTTTTGAAGAGGGGGAAGAGGTTCATCAGCAGTCAATTCCTCAATCATTTCATTGATTGCAGCTTCAGTTGATATAAGGGTTTCTTGGAGTTGGGCTTCTGAAGGAACTTGTTCAGGAGTGGATGGAGGAGGAGAGGTAACAACTGGAGGGGTAGGAATTTTATCTGGAACAGAAGGAGCAGGCTGCCCCTCAATAGCTGCACCAGATGTGCTGGCAACAAGAGGTGGAGAGGGAGATGGGGTCCTGTCCTCTGTAGCAGGAAGGTCATGAGCTTTGGCAGATTGAGCTAAGTCCAATAGCTTCAAGTCCCATATCTGAATGGATGAAATGGAGACTTTATCCATGTGATGGAGAACAGTACCTTTGGAGAAGTTGAATACCTCACGATTAATCTCATGTAGGAGAAGAGAAATAATCCTAGCATAACTTGGAGCCTTTATGCTGTCCTTGATCGTATCCAGAATTAACATCCCAAATTGATACCTTTTTCCTGCAGACAATGGCTTGCATAATGACAAAGACGCTGAGTGAAATATCCCTGATGGAACTTGTCTTGAACAGAAGTATCTTCCCAATGATATCCACCAAGAGCTTTCCTTCTGGATTCAGTTCAGACCTTCTGATGGTGAGTACATCTGGAGAAACTCCACAAAGTATACAAGTATTGTCAGATTCTCCATGACCTAAGTCATCTTCTTCATCAAAGATTGGTAGTCGAAGAAGTGTAGAAATAGAGGTTTTGGTTAGCTTGATCTTGATTCCTCTAACTTTGGATTTGAGAACTGTCCCATTTCTTCTGACTTTGATGTTCTTGAAAAACTCTTCAACTTCTGGAAAAAGAATCTTACATGGCTGCTGTAGAACAAACGTGAGGCTGGCGGTGTCGAGGAGAATCAAAAGATTACGAAAGTTGTCTGAAATGTCGGCAATTCCAGCGGCAATAAGTTCTGAACGGATTCCGATCTTAGAAGAGGGCGCCATGATCCGGAGATTTGGGAAAAATCGGCGGCGGCGAAGAAGGAGGCGCGGTTCTGCAACTTTCGGCGGAAGATGAAGCGTTTTCAACTTACTCGAGAGAGTGGATTTTGATTCGTGTAGAAAAAGAATTCCGGACATTTCAATTTATATAACCCTAATTTATCTAAAATTAAGAAATAAATAAATCAAGCATACCTTGGAATTGGCAGCATAAGCCTCGGGTTGCGAATAACGAATTTTGAATCAAAGTTGGAAATATGACTTCCTGATACTCGAGAGGGATGACAGTACTCGAGTAAAGATATAGAAGTACTTGAGTGAGAAATGCAGAAGTACTCGAGTGATGTCTTGGAAGTACTCGAGTAATGATTTTGAAGTACTCGAGTGAAGCTTTTGTACTCGAGTAGGTCTTTCTACTACTCGAGTAAGTTTACTCGAGTGGCTGAAGAAGTACTCGAGTAGGTCAAGGAGGTACTTGAGTAGGTTACTTCTTGTAACACCCCCTATCCGTCGCATAGCATATAGCAGTAGGTCCGGCCGGGGCCCGACGCCATATACCACAGACAGACCGGGTGGTTACGTATGGAAACCATCCAACCAATCTCAATGTCCTACACAGAGCATTCTAGCGGAAGAAGTTTATATAAGTTGTAAACAAGAACCCAGCAACAAGCATGAATGTCCACTAATACGATAATAGGAATGTATACAAAATACCCAAAATCGGCCTTAAGGCCTTACAAAATGTTTCACTTGTCTGTTACATGATTTACCAACCTCGGCACGCAGGCCGGCCATACATGAATAAAATAGAAAACATTTCCATTCAGGCCTTCGAGGGCCAGCTTCGCAAAAGGGCTTTAGCCCGCTATTGACCGCTTGGTCCAGCTGCACCTGCAAGCAACAAACCACCGCACGGTGGCAAAACAAGGCAACGGTCAGCAATACTGAAAAAATTATAACGATCCCGCCCCCAACTCGGGGCGGCGATGCTCCTTCCCTGCATTTCATTAGCACAAGCGAGCAATGCATATAACCATAGCCATTTCATCACAGACGTTGGCTCGTACGGCCACACGTCCCGTGCACTCAGGGCACATTCTCGGTGAACCGGTCCATGTCGCGTCAATTTAAGCCACCAACATTCCGGACTCACCACCGCCAACAGACGGCTAATCCTATGAGCAATTTGTCTTCCTGGCATTGGTCACGTCAATTTAAGCCATCGACCGCCGAAGACCCTATTCTATGCCAACGGTAAGTGCCACGTGCCTTTAGGTCTCTTTAACCGAACGACATAGAACGGGTACGGTTCCATCTAACCCGTGCTCACGTCGCAACGACAATTTAAGCCATATGCGCGGGTCAAACTTCCACCGAGTCCCGTGTCCATCACAAATCACATAACCCAGTTATGTTCAAGTTGGCTCTCAGGCCACCAAGTTGGCAAGATCTCATATCCGCCCAGTTTTCCGGGTGCACCTTTGGGTTAGTCCCCAAGGCTCCCTGCTGCAATCTACCGCGTAGAAAACCCGAAAACACCCAATAGCACGGAGTCTTCTCCGGCCTTATGCAATGCAACATCACCGATCCGGACTAACATGTCCGGGTAGGCTTCAACCAAAATGCCTATGTCCGTTCTCGCATACGGACTCTAAACAACGGGGACTTTACATATCTACCCGAAGGAACGCCTCCAACTCTCCGCAAACTCGCAAGAGGGGGGCTTCCTATACTAAGAAAAGGAGCGATTCAAGCTCAAGATGAGGATCGTTACCCTTGCGTTCCTCTTTGGCGCCATCGAAAAGTAATCGGATAGAAATCACCGCACTTGCGTTGCCTCCGTGGATCCGGAGTCGGCTTGCGATTCGGAGCTCCGAAGCTCCTCCAATGGCGGATCTAGTTCCTCTTCCTCTTGCCTTAGCTCTTCTTTCTCCAAGGGTTTGGAGAGATGAAAAGGGTGAAAAGTGAAGGATTTTCTAAGTCAAACCCGAGTATATCCTCTCAGGAACCAACCCCAGCCGTCGGATCTCAACCTAAGAAAACGAGCGGCTTTGATTCGGGGCTGAAATGCCCAATCTGGACCGAACACGGCCTGGCACACGCCCGTGTCCAGGGCCGTGTGCCGCATTCGCCGTCAAAATCGAATCTTCTGAACCCGCACACGGGTATCGAACACGCCCGTGTTCGAGCTGACACCCCCGTGTTCCAGCTGACACGGCCGTGTAGCCGGCCGTGTACCCAATTATTTTCTCCCGCTTTCAACCCGAGCACTGCACGGGTTCTAGGACACGCCCGTGTCCTTGCCCGTGTCATATTGACACGCCTGGGCCCCCAGGCCGTGTACACGGGACATTTCGTCGAGGGAAGATCGACGACTCGATGACACGGCCTTGGACACGCCCGTGTCCGAGGCCGTGTGCCTTGACTCGACGATCGTCGAGTGAATCTCGACGATTTCACCTTGACGATCGTCGACACGGGTCGACACGCCCTGCGACACGCCCGTGTCGCAGGCCGTGTACCCATTCTCGACGAATCGTCGAGCATAACTCGACGATTTCACGGCTAAGTGTCGACACGGGTCGACACGCCCTGCGACACGCCCGTGTCGCAGGCCGTGTGCCCATTCTCGACGAATCGTCGAGAATAACTCGATGACTTCGCGGCTAAGTGTCGACACACGCTTGACATGCCCTGGGACACGCCCGTGTCCCAGGCCGTGTGCCTTCAGCCAGAAACCAAAACTGGCCCAAAACGTCCCCCTTTGCTCCTTTGAGTTTCGGGGCGTTACAACTCTCCCCCTCTTAAAAGAATTTCGCCCACGAAATTACATAAAGGAAAGATATACAAAAACCAACATTTGTACCTGAGCGGAACAACTCCGGATACTCGTCAAGCATAGTATACTCTCGCTCCCAGGAGAGCTCCTCACGACCGCAATTGTCCCACCGGACTTTGACCATCCTGATCTCTTTATTGCGTAGCCGCTTGACCTCCGAGTCCTCAATCCGCACGGGCTTGACCTTTGTCGTTAGCCCACTATCCACCGGCACTTGATCGACCGCGATCACTTGCGTAGGCTCTTGCACCGCCTTCCGAAGCACCGAAATGTGGAACACATCGTGTAAACCACTTAGCTCCACCGAAAGCTTCAACCTATAGGCCGCTTCTCCAACTCGCTCCAGAACCTCAAACGGTCCAAGGTACCTCGGGCTTAGCTTTTTCAACCGTCGCACCCGCGAGACACCCTTGAACGGCTTGATCTTTAGGTACACATAATCACCCACAGCGAACTCCACGTTCCTGTGCTTGGCATTATAGTACTTTGCTTGCCGGTCCTGAGCGATGAGTAACCTCTCCCGAATGGTTCTCACCAAAGAAGTAGCATCATCCACTTCCGATCGCTTATACAACTTCGACTCGCCCATTTCTAACCAAGACAACGGCGTGCGACATCTTCTACCATATAGGGTCTCGAAAGGCGCCATCTGAATACTTGCTTGGTAGCTGTTGTTGTATGCGAACTCCACCAAATAAAGATGGTCCTCCCATTGCTTTCCAAAGTCCAAGACACACATGCGAAGCATGTCTTCCATGGTTCTATTGACCCTCTCGGTCTGCCCATCCGTTTGCGGATGGAAGGCTGTGCTAAACTTCAGCTTTGTCCCCAACATTTGCTGCACCAGCCTCCAATCATTGGATGTGAACCGCCCATCTCGGTCACTCACGATGCTGCGGGGCACACCATGAAGCCGTACTATGTTATCCACATATAGCTTTGCCAGCTTCTCCACCGGATCATCCTTCCTATGCGGAATAAAATGCGACACCTTCATTAATCGATCGAGCACCACCCAAATGGCGTCGTTCCCTTTTTGCGACCTTGGCAAACCGTGCACAAAGTCCATAGAGATGTCGTCGAATTTCCACTCCGGAATAGGCAAGGACTTAAGAAATCCTCCCGGCTTTTGGCACTCCGCCTTCACCAAGGCGCAAGTTTGGCACTTCGCTACGTATAGCGCAACATCCTTTTTCAAACCCGGCCACCAAAACAGTTTCTTGACGTCGCGGTACATCTTCGTGCTCCCCGGGTGAATCGAGTACTTGGTATGGTGTGCCTCGTACAACAACTCCACCCGCAAATTGCCCACACTTGGGACGCACAAACGATCGTCTTTCCAAAGCAATCCGTCCTCCACAACGAATTGGGAATTTGACCCATCCAGAGCCTCTATCATGAACTGCTTCATATGAGCATCCATATCCAAAGCCTGCCGAATCCGATCAGCCAGGTCATATTGGATTGCAGTCCAATTCAGCACTGCTTCAACACTAGATTGTCTATCCACACAAACAATCTCCAACGCCTCCAGCTCCTGCACCAACCGCTCATCATGCACTGATAGCCAATTCGCTTGAGCTGGGGCTCGACGACTCAACGCGTCTGCAACCGCATTCCCTTTGCCAGGCACGTAGTGGATCTTGAATTTATAGTCCCCCAGGAACTCCATCCATCTATGCTGCCGCATATTCAGATCCTTCTGATCAATCAGGTACTTTAGACTCTTGTGATCGGTGTAGATATCAATCTTCACACCGTACAAATAGTGTCTCCACAGCTTCAAGGCAAAAATCACGGCCGCCAACTCCAAGTCGTGGACCGGATAATTCCTCTCGTGCACTTTTAGCTGTCTCGAGCCATAAGCTATCACGCTGCCGTGCTGCAATAGCACGCAACCCAAACCGCTGCCCGAAGCATCGCTATATATCTCATAGCCTTCGGTTCCAACCGGCGAACTCAGCACAGGCGCCGTGGTCAACCGACACTTCAGTTCCTCAAAAGCTCGCGCGCACTCCGGCGTCTAAACGAACTTATGATCCTTCCTCGTCAAAGTAGTGAGAGGTAACGCTAACCGCGAGAAGTTCTCTACGAAGCGCCTATAATAGCCGGCAAGCCCCAAAAAGCTCCGGACTTCTGCTACCGTAGCAAGCTCAGGCCACTCCCGTATCGCAACAATCTTCGCCGGATCCACAGCAATACCCTCTCCACTCACTATATGCCCGAGGAACGCCACTGAGGATAGCCAAAACTCGCACTTCGAGAACTTGGCATACAACTGGTTTCTCCTTAGCGTCTCCAACACCAAATGAAGATGCTTGAAGTGATCTTCCTCACTTTGCGAGTACACCAAAATATCGTCGATGAAGACGATCACGAAATGGTCCAAGTACTCCCTGATCGTCCTGTTCATCAAATCCATGAATACTGACGGCGCATTAGTCAGCCCAAACGGCATGACCGTAAACTCATAATGCCCGTATCTCGTACTAAACGCTGTCTTCGGGATATCACTCTCCCTTATCCGCAGCTGATAGTACCCAGACTTGAGATCTAACTTCGAGTACACCGTCGATCCGACTAACTGATCAAAGAGATCATCAATCCTAGGGATCGGGTACTTATTCTTCTCAGTCAGCTTGTTTAGCTCCCGATAATCAATACATAATCTCAAGCTTCCGTCCTTCTTCTTAACAAAGAGGACCGGTGCGCTCCAAGGCGAAGAACTCGGGCGCACATAACCTTGCTCCAACAACTCTTGCAATTGAACTTTCAGCTCCGCCATTTCCTTAGGCGCTAGCCGATACGGAGATCGTGACACAGGCTTTGCACCTGGCACTAGCTTGATCGTGAAATTTATCTCCCGTTGAGGCGGGGCTCCAGGAAGATCCGCGGGGAACACATCAGGGTATTCCGATACCACTGAAATACAATCCAAAGCGGGCTTCGGCTTTGCAACCTCCACAAGTGTAAAGAACAGTTCTGCTCCGGCACGAACCGCCTTCACCACCTGAAGAGCAGACATCAACATCTTGCTCGACCCCTTTAAGCCCGTAAAAGTCGTCTCACGACTTGCTCCCAGCTTGACTTCCTTGCTACCGCAATCTATATGGGCCTGCTGCTCCGAGAGCCAGTCCATGCCAAATATGACGTCGAACTCCACTAACGGAAGTAAAGACGCCCGCAGGTCGAACTCCTGCTCCCCAATACGAATCTTAACATCGCAGATCCTAACCGCTCGCATCGAACACCCATTGGGCAACAACACATCCAACTTATCCTTCGCCATCGAAGAAGGGACTCCGATGCGTGATATAAATCCTTCGGACAAGAAGGAGTGTGAAGCTCCCGTATCGAAGAGTGCTCGTGCCGGATTTTCACAAATCAAAACAAATCCTAAACAAGTAGTGGTAAGGTAACATGTGCATAACAAGCATATAAAGGAATTGACTTGCTATAAATTAAACCGTACCTGTCACCACGTCAGCTTGTTTAATGGCCTCCTGTTGGCCAAGATTGTAGACCCTTGGTTGGGCCGGAGCATAGTGGGATGCGGTCGACTCCACCGCCTTTCCCTTCTCTTCGTAGGTAGCTCCTGGCCTCCTCTCGGACTTAGGACGTCCGCTCCAACAATCACGGGCGAAATGCCCCATCTTTCCACACGTAAAGCACGCACCCGGGGTCCGACCCATAGTCGCCCCAGAAGCGCCAGAAGGAGCTGGACCCGAAGTCCTATGCTTCTTGAAAGTCCTCCGATAGCCTGACTTTGAAGCAGTCGGCACTCTGAACTCAGATTTCTTTCACTCAAGCTTTTCTTCGCTTGCACACTCTTCATGTCCTTCTCCAAGGACCGGGCAGTATTGACCAAGGTTAAGAAACCTTGCGTCATCGGCCCCGACAGTAACAGTCTCAGCTCATCCCTCAAGCCTTCATAAAAACGATTAGTCTTGCGCTCCTCATCGATGATGGTGGAGCTAGCATAATGACTCAACTGCGTAAACTCGTGGAGATATTCATCCACGCTTCTCTCACCCTGCACCAACTTCAGGAATTCATTCTCCATTGAAATCCTCTGAGTCGAAGGGAGGTATCTTGCCAAGAACAATTCCGAGAACTCTTCCATCGGAATGCCTATCAGTTATCTACCTCTCAGGTGATGCAGCTCCAAACCTTCCCACCACATCCTCGCTTCACCGTCCAGCAGGAACGTAGCGATGGTGGTCATCTGCCACTCCTCTGTCTCCGTCGCTGTCATGACTCTCTTCACCCTAGAGAGCCAGACTTCAGCCTGAGATGGGGTTCCCAACCCCGAGAATAACGGAGGGTTAAAGCTCATTACATGATTCAACTGTCTCTCAGTTGCCCTCCTTGGCACTATTGGTTCCGCAACCACTTGCTCCACCCTCCTCGGCTCCACCTCTTGCAGAGGTACTTGCTCCATCACAGGAGCGGGCTGCTGCGCTTGCCTCCCAGGCTGCGCATTGATCACGGCCAACACCGCTTCAGCCACCAATCTTATATTTTCAGCCGACAAAGGTGTTGCGGGAGCAACTTCCGGTGCACTACTTGCCTCAGAAACTCGGCGTTCTGACGGCCCAACACCACTTCGGGTCACCTATAGTGGTACAAAACACCGTTAAGCGACCAAATAAATTGCAAACAGCAATTAAAGGAACACGCAGGTTCCTCAAACACGAGTATTTTCATTCCTAAGTGGACATTCATGGGTTCTTTTTACTGTTATAACGATGACGCACACAATGTGCTCACCACCCCTTAAAACGAATTCGCCCACGAATTCCATTCAAGCCCGACCAAAACCAGTAGTCTGATACCAAATTATAACACCCCCTATCTGTCGCATAGCATATAGCAGTAGGTCCGGCCGGGGCCCGACGCCATATACCACAGACAGACCGGGTGGTTACGTATGGAAACCATCCAACCAATCTCAACGTCCTACACAGAGCATTCTAGCGGAAGCAGTTTATATAAGTTGTAAACAAGAACCCAGCAACAAGCATGAATGTCCACTAATACGATAATAGAAATGTATACAAAATACCCAAAATCGGCCTTAAGGCCTTACAAAATGTTTCACTTGTCTGTTACATGATTTACCAACCTCGGCACGCAGGCCGTCCATACATGAATAAAATAGAAAACATTTCCATTCGGGCCTTCGAGGGCCAGCTTCGCAAAAGGGTTTTAGCCCGCTATTGACCGCTTGGTCCAGCTGCACCTGCAAGCAACAAACCACCGCACGGTGGCAAAACAAGGCAACGGTCAGCAATGCTGACCAAATTATAACGATCCCGCCCCCAACTCGGGGCGGCGATGCTCCTTCCCTGCATTTCATTAGCACAAGCGAGCAATGCATATAACCATAGCCATTTCATCACAGACGTTGGCTCGTACGGCCACACGTCCCGTGCACTCAGGGCACATTCTCGGTGAACCGGTCCATGTCGCGTCAATTTAAGCCACCAACATTCCGGACTCACCACCGCCAACAGACGGCTAATCCTATGAGCAATTTGTCTTCCTGGCATTGGTCACGTCAATTTAAGCCATCGACCGCCGAAGACCCTATTCTATGCCAACGGTAAGTGCCACGTGCCTTTAGGTCTCTTTAACCGAACGACATAGAACGGGTACGGTTCTATCTAACCCGTGCTCACGTCGCAACGACAATTTAAGCCATATGCGCGGGTCAAACTTCCACCGAGTCCCGTGTCCATCACAAATCACATAACCCAGTTATGTTCAAGTTGGCTCTCAGGCCACCAAGTTGGCAAGATCTCGTATCCGCCCAGTTTTCCGGGTGCACCTTTGGGTTAGTCCCCAAGGCTCCCTGCTGCAATCTACCGCGTAGAAAACCCGAAAACACCCAATAGCACGGAGTCTTCTCCGGCCTTATGCAATGCAACATCACCGATCCGGACTAACATGTCCGGGTAGGCTTCAACCAAAATGCCTATGTCCGTTCTCGCATACGGACTCTAAACAACGGGGACTTTACATATCTACCCGAAGGAACGCCTCCAACTCTCCGCAAACTCGCAAGAGGGGGGCTTCCTATGCTAAGAAAAGGAGCGATTCAAGCTCAAGATGAGGATCGTTACCCTTGCGTTCCTCTTTGGCGCCATCAAAAAGTAATCGGATAGAAATCACCGCACTTGCGTTGCCTCCGTGGATCCGGAGTCGGCTTGCGATTCGGAGCTCCGAAGCTCCTCCAATGGCGGATCTAGTTCCTCTTCCTCTTGCCTTAGCTCTTCTTTCTCCAAGGGTTTGGAGAGATGAAAAGGGTGAAAAGTGAAGGATTTTCTAAGTCAAACCCGAGTATATCCTCTCAGGAACCAACCCCAGCCGTCGGATCTCAACCTAAGAAAACGAGCGGCTTTGATTCGGGGCTGAAATGCCCAATCTGGACCGAACACGGCCTGGCACACGCCCGTGTCCAGGGCCGTGTGCCGCATTCGCCATCAAAATCGAATCTTCTGAACCCACACACGGGTATCGAACACGCCCGTGTTCGAGCTGACACGCCCGTGTTCCAGCTGACACGGCCGTGTAGCCGGCCGTGTACCCCATTATTTTCTCCCGCTTTCAACCCGAGCACTGCACGGGTTCTAGGACACGCCCGTGTCCTTGCCCGTGTCATATTGACACGCCTGGGCCCCAGGCCGTGTACACGGGACATTTCGTCGAGGGAAGATCGACGACTCGATGACACGGCCTTGGACACGCCCGTGTTCGAGGCCGTGTGCCTTGACTCGATGATCGTCGAGTGAATCTCGACGATTTCACCTTGACGATCGTCGACACGGGTCGACACGCCCTGCGACACGCCCGTGTCGCAGGCCGTGTACCCATTCTCGACGAATCGTCGAGCATAACTCGACGATTTCACGGCTAAGTGTCGACACGGGTCGACACGCCCTGCGACACGCCCGTGTCGCAGGCCGTGTGCCCATTCTCGACGAATCGTCGAGAATAACTCGACGACTTCGCGGCTAAGTGTCGACACACGCTTGACACGCCCTGGGACACTCCCGTATCCCAGGCCGTGTGCCTTCAGCCAGAAACCAAAACTGGACCAAAACGTCCCCCTTTGCTCCTTTGAGTTTCGGGGCGTTACACTTCTTACTCGAGTAATCTTTGTCTAACTCGAGTCATAAAGTTTGAGACTTAGAAAATTTCAACTTTTGACTGATTCTTGATCTCTGAGCCTTCTTGTGGGTCCACCTTCTCTAATATTCTTTGTTGAGCATTCCAAGTTCTGTTTTGAAGAATGAGAACTTGGTCTCGTCCAGCGGCTTCGTGAAAATATCTGCTATCTGCCTGTTTGTAGAGACATACTGTAGATTTATATCCCCATGCCCACATGCTCCCGAATGAAGTGGTACCTCAGCTTTATGTACTTTGTCCGGCTGTGCGAGACGGGGTTGTTGGCTATTGTAATTGCGCTGGAATAGTAGCAAAATAATGGAATGTTCTGAAACTTCATGTTGTAGTCTTCAAATTGATTCTTTATCAATAGCAGCTGTGCACAACAACTACCTGTAGAGATATACTCTGACTCAGATGTTGAGATTGCAACACAGTTCTGCTTCTTACTACTCTAGGAAATGAGCCTTCTTCCAAGAAATTGACAAGTCCCGGAAGTGCTTTTCCTATCATCTTTGCTACCTGCAAAATCTACATCTGAAAAACCAATTAGCTCGCTATCATTACTTCTTGGGTACCATAAGGCAAGATTCGGTGTATCTTTAAGGTATCTTAAAATCCGCTTTACAGCAACATAGTGAGATTCCTTAGAGTTCACTTGAAATCTAGCACATACATATGTTGAAAATATTATGTCTGCTCTACTAGCAGTAATGTAGAGCAAAGATCCAATTATGCTTCTGTACTTGGTTTCATCAAAAGGTTTCCCTTTCTCATCCCTGTCCAGAGACATAGATGAACCCATTGGAGTCCTCATCGAGGTTGCGTTCTCCATTCCGACTTTCTTAATTAGCTCTTTGGTGAACTTAGTCTGCGAGATGAAAATTCCATCCTCAGAATGTCACCTGAAGCCCTAAGAAATACTTCAGCTCGCCCATACTGCTCATTTCAAACTTCCCTTGCATAAGTTTAGAAAACTTCGTGCAGAGGTTGTCGTCAGTGGAGCCAAAAATAATGTCGTTGACATTGATTTGCACTAGCAAAATCTTGCCTTTTATTTCCCTAAGAAATAATGTCGTATCTATCTTTACCCTTAAGAACTTGTTCTCAAGAAGAAAGCTAGACAGCGTCTTATACCAAGCTCGAAGAGCTTGTTTCACACCATATTAAGCTTTATGTAATAAGTAAACAATATCAGGAAAGTTAGAATCAATGAAACCTGGAGGTTGTTCCACATATATCTCTTCCTTTATATCACAATTAAGGAAGGAAGGCTTCACGTCCATCTGATAGACAGTGAAGCCTTTGAGAGCAGCATATGCTAGGAATAACCTGAATGCCTCCAGCCTTGCCACTGGAGCGTACGTCTGGTCAAAGTCGATTCCTTCTTCCTGACGATATCCTTTAGCGACGAGTCTGGCTTTGTTCTTTATAATCGTTCCATCCTCGTCCATCTTGTTCCTGAAGACCCATTTTGTCCCGATGACGTTCTTACCTTTGGGTCTTGGGACAAGTTTCCAAACTTGGCAACGCTTGAACTGGTTTAGTTCTTCTTCCATCGTCATTATCCAAGATGCGTCTGATTTTACTTCCTCAAACTTCTTTGGTTCAACCTGTGAGAGAAAATTTAAATATAAATTCTCGTTAGTTGTACCTCGACGAGTTTTGATACCATCCCGGGGATCTCCTATGATCTGGTCCATGGGGGTGATCCTTCAGATGTCTGAGCTCTAGAGTCCTTGCATCTGGAATATCTTCAATCACCGGAGCGACTTCATCAACTTGGATGATTTCTTCATCTTGATCATCAACCTCTCTAATAGAGGTTGGAGTGGTGATCTTGATGAACTTTTCACCTTTATCTTCAGATGGTTCATCCAAGTTAAGTTCTTTCACTTTGTACCTGCATCTTCAATGAACAAACTAGAAGAGCTGTCTTGCAGCAAGCTCGTCTCATCAAATACAACATGTATTGATTCTTCTACAACCAGAGTTTTTTTATTAAATATCCTGTATGTCTTACAATGACTACTATATCCTACAAAAATACCTCCAAAACTCTTTTCGCTAAACTTGGTAGTATGATACTTGCCATTGTTAAGCACGAAGCACTTACAACCAAAAATTCTAAAATATGAGACAGTCGGTTTCCTGCCCTTTAGTAGTTCGTAAGGTGTCTTATCGTGGATTTTGTTTATGAGTGCTCGATTTTGCATGTGGCACGCAGTGTTGACGGCTTCAGCCCAGAAGTATTCCGGAAGTGAAGCATCACTCAACATGGTCCTGCAGGCCTCTATGAGTGTTCTATTCCTTCTCTCAGCCACTTCGTTCTGTTGTGGAGTACGAGGAGAGGAAAACTCATGAAAGATACCCAAGCTTTCACAGAATTATGTCATGGCCCCAGACTTGAACTCTATTCCATTGTCACTTCTGATTTTGACTACGGAACAGTTATATTCATTCTGGACCTGCCTGACAAAATTACTAAAGATGTCGAAGGTATCTGACTTATGTTTCAGAAAGAACACCCATGCAAAGCGCGAGTAATCATCAATAATTACCAACGTATAATCCTTACCTCCCAAACTTCTAACTTGTAGTGGACCGAACAAGTCCATATGAAGCAGATGTAAAGATCTGTTAGAAAATTTGTCAATAACGGTTTTAAAGGTAGCCCTTGTTTGCTAGCCTTTTACGCATGCGTGACAAGGTCTATCTTTGACGTACTTGACATTTGGGGCATCACGTACTAAATTCAGTGAAAATAATTTATTAATGGTTTTGAAATTAATATGTGTTAGTCTCTTGTGCCATTGGTCTCTAAGAGATGCACTCTCTTTTGCTAAAAAGCACACTGGGATAGAAGAGTCTATATAGATGAAATTTTAAAAAAAAATATTTCTGCTTCGAGTTCCGGATAGAATCGTTTCCATATTGTCAACAGATTTTATCAAGCACTTATCATCATGAAATTCAGCTATATATCCTTTATGGCAGAGTTGGCTTATGCTTATAAGATTGTGTTCCAATCCTTCAACATAAGCTACATTTGAGAAGGATACACTACCGTTACTGATCATACCATAGCCTTTTGTGATTCCTCGGTCTGAACCTCCAAAGATGACCTTTGGCCTGTTCAAGATTGGAGAATAGTTCTAAAGTAGGCTTCTTGTCCCAGTCATGTGCCGAGAGTATCCACTGTCCAAATACCAGATAGGCATTTTCGTGGACTTTGGACATACCTGCAATTATCAATCAGTTTGCCTTAGGAACCCAAACACATTTGGGTCCATAGTCTCGTGTTTGAATACTCCCCATACGAGTATTAGCATTACGAGTGGTTTTTCTCATATTGCTAGCGTGAGGAGTTGCAAAATTCCTGGGATTAAACCAGCAGTCAATGGCAAAGTGACTAGTCTTGCCACGACACCAACAGTCGAACCTGTTGTATCTTTGCCTTAGATTTTCCTGCTTGAACTTTTGAGATGGTGGTCTAGCAGGGGCAGCATTCTTGGAGGAAGAAGCCTCATGGTGATGGCAATCACATGATTTCTTCTCCTTCAATGGCTTTTCCACAACGGGCTTTACTTTTGGTGTTTTCTTGAAGTTATGACCATGATTGAAAGGGTCACAGCTCTGAAGAATGACTTCTTCATAAGGTGCCTTAAAGAAACTCTCATCAAAGTTTTTGGGGCGAGTCCATCTTTAGTAACGGGACTTGGGCTCTACATAAGTAGGCCTAGCGAAGTGACCATAGGATGAGTCAAGATCAAACTCATTTGTTGGAAATATGACCTTAAAAGAAGTCTGATCTTGAGGGGCTTTCCCCTTCTCTTTGGCCAGAGCCTTCTTGGAGACCTTATTCTTTCTCTGAGCTTTATTTCTCCTAGAAGATTTACTAGGAGCTTCGACATGGCCTAGCCCAGCGCCCTTGGCCTTAGATGAGAATTTAGCAACGAAAGGAAGAACAGTCTTCGGCTTCGAGAAACTTTCAACAAGTTTCTTTTCGGCTTCGAGTTATGCTTCCAGTTCTTTTTTGATTTTCTCCTTAAGGTCTAGGTGCTTGAGAGCCTTGTTATATTCTTCAATGACAACATTGAAGTTTTCTCTGAGCGAGTTGGTCTTAGCGACTTCCTCTCTTAGAGTGCTCTCTTCATCTTTCAGAGACTTTATCACTTTAGTTTGAGTTTTTACGACTCGTCGATATTTGTCGTAAGCCATGATTAACTCCTTGTACTGGTCCATGAGTTCAGACTCATCGTCAGAAGTGTTGTCCTCACGATCATGCTCGGAAACATCAGAATCGAAAAGATGAGTGTGAGAGTTTACCTTCCCAGTGAACTGGGGCTCTTGTTCATCATCTGTCTGAGCCATAAGCTTGAAGTAGGCTTCTTCGTCACTCGGCTAAGATGAGTCGGAGTCACTGAGTGTTTTGCCCTTCTTGGCTATCAGGCTCTTCTCTATTCACTTCTTATTATATGAGGACTTCTTTTCTTCTCTCTTTTCACCCTCCTTCTTCTTGTGGGGGCAGTCAACAATGACATGACGTGGCTTATTACAATAGTAACAAATAATGTCAGCAGAAATATATTTTTTCGGTTTGGAAGCATACCTGTCATGGCTGCTTGAGCCTTTTCGTTGTCGATAACTATCATGTTGTGATCTTCTGTAGGAGGCATCCTTGCCTTTCCATTGATTCTTTTTGTTCAAGAATTTCTTGAACTCTTGTGAGAGTAGAGAGATTTATCCTTTAGATAGCTCAGAGCCTGAGGTGCTTGGCTCTGAGGTTTCTTCTTCACTCACTTCTTATGCAGGGGCAGGAGAGGCAGCCTTTGACCTCCTTGAGGTGTCTGCTTTTAGAGCAATAGACTTTTCCTTGGATGCAGACCTGCACTTCTCTTCGTCAGTCTTTCTTGTGTTGAGTTGAAGCTCATATGACATAAGCTTCGCGAAGATATTCTGCGGGTCTGTCTCAGCTAGATTTCCAAATTCCCGGATGGCACAAACCTTGTTATCCCATTCCTTGGTTAGGGATCTCAAGTACTTATCATTTAGTTCTCCATTTATGAAGACTCGTCCATAGATCCATAGGCCCTTGACTATCTTGAAGAAGTTCTCAAAAGTGTCAGTAATGGTGCTCTTGCGTTCTTATCGGAAGGCTTCGTATTTCTGATTCAGAAGGGATCTTCTATCATCCCTAACTTCTTATGTGCCTTCCATCAAGGTGACGAGGGACTGCCACATCTCCTTAGAAGACTGATAGTGGATCAAGTTCTGCAGCATGGAGTCATCGACTGCACTTGCTATTATGTTCTTGGCCTTCTTATCTAAAGACACAAGTGCAATCTCGTCTTTATCTAGATCCATCAATTTCTTTGGAACTTTCTTTGTAGGATCTGTTGTGGAGACGGTCATGGGGATGCAAGGACCTTCTTCAACGATCATGAAGATTCTTGGATCCACAGCTTCCATGAAAACTCTTATTCTTTCTTTCCACATGGGAAAGTTATTCTTGGTGCACAATGAAAGCTTTACAAAATCTTTAGCCTTGTCCATGCTTGGAAAATTCTCAAAAGATAAATGGTAAGATCTGATCAAGGTGTTAACCTTTTATTGATCAACCTTGCTCTGATACCAATTAAAAGTGTTCAGTTGTCTACCTAAATCACCAAGAGGCGTTGAATAGGTGAGTTGTGCATCTTCTAGCGGAATAAAAATTTAGAGATCTATGTACACAATTATCTACCAAGCATTCACAGACGACAAAAGATTTATAGTGGTTCCCCAACTTTGGGTACATCCACTTTCCCTCACCGATCTAGCAAATCACTAGACTCGGCTACTCCACTATCTTGGATTGAAAACCAATCCTACGTCTCGGAACAAAGTTCCTACAATCTCGATCCATAACATAGATCTACACTCGGGAGATAAAACTTCCGACAACTCGGAGACAAAAAGCTCCTACACTCTGAGAGAAATCTCCTACAAGAATTAAATTGAAAGTATATGAAAATACAAACAGTAAAACTCAGATCTGAAAATCTCGGCCTATATCTTCTTCTTTGATCTTTACGGCTCTATCAGAAAAGTTGAAGAAAAATCTCGGCAAGAACTGGATCTGAAAATTTCTTTGACTTCACAAGATCCGACAGAAGATGAGGATATGAACAACAATCTCGATATGAAAGTCAATCTTGATCTGAATCTCTTGGATCGAAAGCCCTAGCGACTTGCACGAAGAAGATCGGTGGCGGCGGCTTCCGTTTTTAGACAGAGAGAATAGTATTCAGAAATTCTTAGAATAATTCTTGACAGCACTTAGGGTTAGTCAGTTTTGACAAGACCTTATATAAGATCTCCCTAACGGTCATAGTTAGCATTAATGACGTACACGTGGACCAATCACGTCATGGCATTTGAAATTCCCGTCAAATCTGGACTTAGCAACTTTTCTGGAAAAGAATGACTGAATTACTCGAGTAAACAATTACCTACTCGAGTACTTGATAAAGTTACTCGAGAGAATAGAAGAAGACTACTCGAGTATATGACTTACAGAAAATCCAGAAATAATGAGTAACTACTCGAGTACACAAAGTCTTACACGAGTGCTAATATAGTTACTCGAGACGTGGAGTTGAACAACTCGAGTACAAGAAGCATTTCTCGAGAGAATAAAAATTTAACTACTCGAGAGGTAGAAAGAATTCTCGAGTCAAAGACTTAAAATAATTTCTAAGAGAAGAAAACCGGTTACTCGAGAACTTGAACTGGACTACTCGAGAGGAGATAACCTACTCAAGTATATGGATATTACTACTCGAGTAATGAACTTAGAAAAATTCTAAGGGATGAGAAACTTATCACTCGAGTATTAAACCTGAACTACTCGAGTAGTAGATAGACTACTCGAGTAGTAGATAGACTACTCGGGTACATGTACTTGACTACTCGAGTGAAGTAAAACAACACGAAATCTTGTCTTCTGTAACTCGAGACAAAAGACTATTCTACTCGAGTACTAATATGACTACTCGGGTAAATGGCTTAGAAAATTTTTCAAAGAGGAAATTCTGTTAACTCAAGAGTAAGAGATGGTTTACTCGAGTAATTAACTTGGTTACTCGAGAGCTATATTTTGAATACTCGAGAGCTAATTCCCTTACTGGAGTACAGATAGACTTACTCGAGTATTAACCAAGTGTTTCACTCGAGTATATGAGCTACTACTCGAGTAAAAGACTTAGCAAAATATTTTCAACAGAATTTTCTCTTCTTCAATAAGTTCAGCAACATTTCATTCTCCAATCAGTCCTAGTGCTTGAAAATGAAGTGTATCACAATAGAGAGGCTACATATGAGTCAACACCATGGTCCTCTGTTTGGTGACCCATTATAGACTGACATTGGTCTACACTTGACAATATAGTCCTGCAAATACACAACTCAAACAAGACATCAAATATAACTTAATTCATCTTATTTCAAGGGTGACTTCATCAACTCTGGGTTATTGTGGATACAATACCCAAAAACTGAATAATGCATTTCTGTCAAGGTGGTAGAAGAGTGGATGTACCCAAATTTTGGGGAACCACTATAGTTTTGGTGTCTTCTATGTTTTCTGATTTTATTTCTTACTTTATTTATGTAATGTTTTATGTTATGATTAATCTTTAGTTTGAAATCTATGTGAGTTCAAGTCTTAGGTTAATTGAAATTATTTGAGAAGGTTTTTTAAATCCTTATTCATCCCCCTCTAGAGAATTCTCAAAGAATTTTTACAACTGTTCACACTTTCACATGACATTTTTGTTCAAACTCATTGGAGCAAAAATGTCGCCCCAAATGGGGCCATAGAAAAATTGAGATGCAACATTAGTAACTAGAAATGATAACATTATAATAATTATTCATCATACATTTTAACAATAGGAACCTGCACAATAGTTCATCATCCCAGTCCATTAAACTAGACTCTATTAGGAGTTGTGAGGAAATTAACTATTGCAAAATCATACAACTTTACATCTTCAAATATTTCTGGATGCTTTTCAATCTTATGAAATGCTTGGGCTATTAGTTTTTTACATGTAGGGATTGCGGGTGTTGCAACGCTCGGCATATTGGTGTGTGATGCTTTTACTAAATTTGTAGGATATGACCACCTCTTTCTCTGTGCATGTTTCCTTCTTCTTACCTTGACACAATCTCTTGGGTACATCATGCAAACTCTCACTGGGGGCACTCGAGCCAATCTTTTTGGGGCCCTTATCATCGGAGACAATCTCAGGATAAAAAAAACAAATGGTGCATTTCTCCGGTGGAAGGGATCTATACATTATCTCATATAGCAGTAACAAAACTAAACAATTTTCAAATTTCCCATCAAGCTCTGGTGATATTCATGGGTGTCAAAAAATTTTCGTCGTAGAAATCATCTACAAATGAAAAAGGATGATTTATAAACAATAGATGCATTGAAAATATGTATACAAAATTAATTTCCCAACATACATCCTCTCCTTCCACCAGTCATCCGTAGCATCTACGGTATGTGATGTCGGGTAACTTCATCTCACATTTTAATTGATTTGATTTGTTCTTTATTTGGGTACGATTGTATTCTAAACCATTACAATCCTTGAAATTAGTCATCAAATTATTTCGTTTGTTGTTGATGGATGAGTTGTTGGCATATTTTCTATCTCGATTTCTCGTATACAGAGATCAAAAAATAGCATAACATGAGATTTTTCTCATGATGCAGATATTTCACCTCCTCTACTTTACTCATTCATTATAGACGATAAATATATTGCCAATGAGAAATTAATAATGCCAATGAACGATTCATAAGCATATGCACACATACTATAAAGTGAGAGCAACATTGTCAATGATTGATCGACAATACCATTCCACTAATCTATCCAAACCATCTCTAATATTAATTTTATAACCCGTAATTTGTCGAGATCAGAAATGCCTAAAGAGACAGTTATTCGCAGACCAATCAACTCAGTAGTCCGGCGGTTATTCGCAAAACTCGTCAGAAGTGAACTTGATATCCTCAAGGAAGAGAACAATTGCGGGTATTTGTCAAAGGACGAGTACCCCTTACAACTCGCCATTATGGGCGAGTAATCATAACAACTCGCCATTATAGGTAAGTACCAATTATAACTCACCAATATGGGCGAGTACCCTTTGTTGAAATTAGTGAAGTGAAAGCGGGTGAATGGAGCACTTGAACCTATCCGCGCGAACTACGTGGATAGGGTTGGAGGACTGCTAGGTCGGCAGGGATGTTGCAAACGGTTTGTTCTATAGCGGTCTGGGCGGTCTATTCGCGCGGACTACGGGGACAGCAATGGCGGTTAGCCAGGCCGGCTTGTTCTCAGCAGGCAGTTGGATCCCAGGAAGTAACCGGGTGGATAGAAACTCTATCGGCGGAGTCCGGCAAGAAGCAGACTGAAGAACTGGAGCTCGGCAGACTGGATTGGCGAATGCCTTGGTCTTGCTCTGGTGCAGCGGCAAGTGAAAGCCGCAGAGACTGCCAGTTAGTGCGGACTGATACTGGAGTTCGCTAGGATTGGCGGACTGAATCTAGTGTCCGCCAGTAAGTGCGGACAGGCCCTTGTCGCCAGGGGGTGGACTTGGTTGATTCTGAACCAAGTCCATGGTTGGCTCAGTCCGGGGAGATCGCATAGTGGAGCGCGGACTGCTTCTCAGTCCGCCAAGCTCGGCAGAAGTGCATTTGCCTTGGTTGCGAGTTTGGGGATAAGCGGACTGAAGATTATGTCCGCAACTGCGTGCGGACTGGAGCTGGAGTCCGCTGAGTCCGATATGTGTCTTGGTGACAAGGATATGGACTCAGGGTATGCGGACTTTAGTGTCTGCAGGCACATGCAGGCTAGAGCTGTTCGCAGTATGGGCGGACTGAAGCTGTGTGTCCGCTGAGTCCAGCAGGTGCCTTGATGGCGAGGCTATTGGATTGGGATAAGCGGGCTGGAGCCGTGTTCACGGATTGGCAGACAGTGTTGTTGTGGAGTCCGGTTGTGGTGGTCTTGGTGGTTTGGCCTTTGGCGACAAGGCGGACTGGCGATTGTGTCCGGCCTTGGAGAAGCTAGGTGGGCTGGTTATCTTGTACAGGCGCGGAGGACTGGAATGTATCTCCGGACTGTGGAGATGTCTTGCTGCGGGATGTGGCGGTATTCCTATCGGCTTGGGCGTTGACCAAACTCATCATTGTGCCTATAAATAGGACACATGTCACATCAGGAAGTGTAACTAACCGAAGTAAGTGAACAGTACCTTGAGCCCGCACAAGTTGCTGCGGACTGCTTTTTGGTGTCCGCGTGGTTTGGTTGAGTTGACCGGGTTGTGCTGTGCAGGTTGTGAGGATAGCGCTGGAAAGCCAGGACTTGGCTCTTATTGCCGTCATGGATAGTGCGAACTCTACAGTTAAGCAACAGGCGGTAAACAGCAGGTCGCGGACAGCGACCAGACGGTCTTTTCTTTGCCAACTTGGTTCGGGGTTCAATAAGTCGCCTGCTTCAGGCGGACTGTTCTATTCGGCATCGCAGCGTGTGTGGTCTGGCGGCTAGGCGACCTCACGGTCAGGCGGCTTGCAGATCAGCGGCTAGAGCTAGCATTGGAATAAGGGGTAGTCCGCACGGCTTGGGTTGCGGTCTGGCGACCTGGCGGACTGAGCGGACTCCACTGCAGTAGACCGACGACTTGGTGGTTGAGTCCACACGGCTTGTTTCTCTTGTCTTGTATTTGTAGTTCTCTGCTTTCCCTTGGGTGGTTGGTTGGTGAAGCATGTCTCGCCATGTATGTCTCGCTGTGTAGAGAAGATTGCTGTGAATCAATAAAGACTCTTGTGCTGCATGTGTTTTCTGGTTGACTAGCTTTAGTTGAGATAACCCCTGCTCACTCCAAGTTCTAGAGAATTTTCCACGTGATCATGGTGTGATCTTGATAGTCATGAGAATATTAATTTGGCATCTGGCAATCTCGTTGACCACCTGGAGAAAATTCAACGTGGTAGTAGTGTCAGGTTGTTGAATTTTAACAACCATTGCAACTCGTCATTATGGAGGAGTTCCCCTTGCAACTTACCATTATGGGTGAGTATCCCTTCCAACTTGCCAGTACGGGCGGGCATCCAAAGACTGCCAGAGGGTGTGTTATCGCGACATTCACTATATGCGAGTAGTACCTCTTAGTTGTAAAGTATGCGAGGTTTCTCCTTAAGTCGCGTGGTAGGTATCTTGCATGGGTGGGGTTTTCTCGGATACATACTCCCCCCCCCTGCCAAGGATTTGTTAGGACCCCAGGGGTACCAGGAATGACACATTCCCTAAGCTGCATACTCGCTAAACATGTGCCTTCCATGTACCTAGCTCAACCATTTGGGTTTTGGAGGGGATCTTTTCGACTTTCGGGTACATGACGGGACCTGCATGATGTAGCACCTAGGACATCTTCATAAAAATTCCTTCCTTTCTCTAAGTGCTCTTGCCCTTTTATCCGGTCGAGTCAAACTGCAGGGCCAGTAACCTATTGCCGGCCATTGGCCCAAACATTTGGAATAGATTTTCCCGGTTCCAACATTAAAGATCAGATAATTTTGATCCAAAAAGTTTGTTTCAAAACCAGTGTGAAGATCAAATGTCTATTTGAATCTAATCTAAAAACAGTAGAGCATATACAGATCTGAGAGGTATAACGACATCCTGATTCAATAATACTTTTCAAGAAACCAAACTATTTCAAAACTTAAATGGAAGCAATGGATCTATCAAAACAGGAAGGATATCATGAAACATAACTGAAAGGACTATCGAAAAGAAACAATCACTACCTGGAGCTAATAGGAACTCAGTAGAGCTGTTGGCATCGATAAGGGGGAAGACTGGTATGATTCAAGTAAAGATGAAGCATCACCTTCTTCTACGCCAATAGTAGGCACCCACCGACCTTTATCATTATCATAGACGATGAGGATAGCTATTCTCTAGAGTGTCACCTTCTTCCTCGCCCGCTAATCTGAATATACAAACTAGAACAAATAATATGTATACAATTGAAGAGATGGAAATTAGGCTATGAAAAAGTTTGGAAGTGATAGGTGCCCCCTAATCTAGGCTGTGAATAGCCAAAATGCCCACCTCCTTTGATGGAGGAAGTGGGGTTAAACAAAGTCAACCCCACTAGCATTGTAACTATCCAAACCACCTCGGGCACAATCCGCGCACCAACTGCCACCTGTGCATCCCAATCACCACGACAACTGCTACCGTCGAATCCGCTGCTAAGCCCTGCTAGCCCCATGCCGACCGGCATGCTCGAGGCCACAAGGGGCGGATGGCTATTCATTGGCTAGCACACCTATAACACACAAGGTTTCCCATGTTTAATAACGATTATTTTTTTCTGTTTACTGCAAGCTACCGCCCGGCGAAATCAAGATACTACTGGTGGTGACAGGCGTCGAGTTGATGGCATCAAGAACGACCAGTGACATTGAATTGATGGCGTCGAGAACAAGCAGTGGCGTCTAGTTGCTAATGCCAGGTGGCAGCAATACCGCTGACGGTAGTGATGAAGTCGAACCAGTCGAATACGTGCAGTCAATCCTGTCTAATCGATGCAGTCAAAAATTTGATGAAGTCGAATTTCTTAACACTAGACCTACGTCTGCCATTGCGAGGACCTGCCTCCCTTGGCGGTTGGTGCCTGCCAAACAATAGGTAAGTTCTCCAGACTTACGACTACCATCGCTAGGGGCCTGCCCCTATTGGCGGTCGTTGCCCGCCAAACATTAGGTAAGGTCGCTAGACCTATACATTCCATCGCCAGGGGCCCGCCTACCTTGGCAGTTGGTGCCTGTCATATTACAATAGGTAAGTCCATCATACCTACACCTGCCAACGCTAGGGGCCTACCGCCCTTGGTGGTTGTTTCCCGCTAGATTAAAACTGGTATGGTTGCTAGACCTCTGTCTGCCACCGCTAAGGGACTTCCCTTTGGCAGTTGGAACCTGCAAAATTTCAACAACAACATTTAATATTGGGGTAGGACATCCGCAAACAACCAATAAATGACATACAAAACGCAGCAATAATACCACGTACGGTACAAGTATGAAGGTATATGGATACAAAATGTAGGGGTACTCCTAAACATAAACATCAGAGCAGTCATCCTCTGAGAGATCTCTGATACTAAGTCCAGCTACATCGAAGCAATGTGTACGCGCCACTATATATGAAATCATCGCTTCTATTCATGCAAGTATCCCATACCATTTTTACAGACATCGATCTGCCCCACATTTAATTAGGAGCACAACTAGGTCGGCCTCCCCTGTGAGCGACGCCTCAAAATTTAAAAAATCAAAACTCGCATAAGTCTTTGTGAAAATAAAATGCAAAATACACACAACATGCTACACAAATAAGGTATGCGCAACATGAGTCCTATAATACCCCAAAAATGGAAATTGAACTTTTGTTAGCTATCGCCGGGCGACAGTGGATATCGCTGGCGATATTGATAACACTCAATGCACTTGACGCTTTCGAGCATTGAGTAAACTCAAATAATCATTAAGTAAGAGACTATCGTGGGATGATAGTGGGTATCGCGCGATGATACCACTCAATGAACTCAATGCTTTCAATAAAGCATTGAGTAGACCCAACGCACTCAATGCTTTCGACGAATTGTCGAGTGAGATATCGTGTGGCTACAGTGGGTATCGCTGGGCGATACTGCCGCGTGTTGCATGACACATGTCATATTGCTGGTCGGCACCAAAAGAGAGGTGGTTGGCTATGGTCAAGGTGGTTACGATCGCTATCGCTAGGCGATAGCCGATATCGCATAGCGATATCGTTTTATTTGACTATTCAGCTGAAATCGTGGCATTTGCTTCCTTGTTATGAAATGTGTTGGGTACATTGGAAAATGTGTACCAGATTTGGAGAAGCCTCACCTAACTCAATGATATGCATCAAGTTGTATTTGATGTTGTGTTGATATATCATGTGCAGGTTAAGTAAATGGAAAGGAAAATTCACTAAGTACTTGTGTCGACACTTGGGAATGGTTGTGTCGACACCATGGGCTCGATTGTGTCGACACCCAGAATTTGTGTCGACACACAGAAAATCTGTCGACAACGCTGTGTTGACACTAAGGGCCAGAATTGTGTCGACATTATCAGAAGTTATGTCGAGGTACAGAGAAGCTGTCGACACATTCCAGAATTCTATCGACAACGACTGTGTCGACACACAGAACTTGTGTCGACACACACCAGAATTCTATCGACACCAACTTTGTCAAGACAAGGAGTGTTCGTGTCGACACACAAGACTTGTGTCGACACATTCCACAGAAGCTGTGTCGAGAAGTAAAAGTGAAGCTATGTCGACAACAACAAGACTTGTGTCGACACATGGACTATGTGTGTCGACACATATGAAGTGTTCAGTCGACATTCTCTGCTGTTGAGTCAAAGTCCAATGAAGGTTGAAGAAATACAACTGGATACTTGACAGCTGTCATTACTAACATTGCTGTCACATCTGTCAGAGGTGTCAGAAGACTGTTTGAAACCAGAACAGCCAGTTACCATGGATGAAGTCTATATATAGATATGCTCTCTGAATAATTGGCACAAGAACAACAACTAGATGAACAACAGATAATAGATAGTTGATCAATCATAATCTCTGAAGGATTTAGAATCCAGAAGAAGAGAAAGAAGAAACCGTCAACAGATTGTAGAGAGAGAAAAATAAGAATGAGAGAAGTTCTCATCCAGTGAAGGCAGATTCTGAACAGTCTGCCTGAAGAATTCAGATCACGTTTGAAGCAGAATTCAGATTAATTTATGAAGGAAGTTGATTGAAGATCAACTCCAACATCAATAAGATCAACCCTACTTTGTTCAGATTCAAGAAGCTTTGAAGAAAGCTAAGACAGGTTGATGCTTAAGTAATCAGTTCTATCAAGAACTGATCAAGAAGCCTTCAACCAATTCTCTCTCCATCTGGTTGAAGATATCAACAACTTTTCATCTATAATTCTTGTAGGATCTGTAATAGATCTGAGTGTAGGAGATTTATATCTCTGATTTGTAAGCCTAAATTATAAAGGCTGAGGTATGGCTGAGTGCCTGAGGTAGGGGAATTTGTTCCCTGAGTTGTAGGCCTATAAAAGAGGCTGAGGTAGGGCTTTTGCCTGAGTTGTAGGAGTGGGGTGTCACTCTGAGTTGTAGGCCTGTGGAAGAGGCTGAGGTATGGCTTGTGCCTAAGTTGTAGGAGTGTGGATTCACTCTGAGTTGTAGGAACCAGTCTTGGTTCTGAGTTGTAAGATCTGTGGATCTGAGAAGAAGGAAGGAAGTTAGGCCGAATCTAGTACAATGCTAGATAGGCGAAGGGGGAAAGTGGATGTACCCATCATTTGGGGAACCACTATAAAACTGGTGTGCAATTTGTGAATGTTGTGTATGTGAATGCTGTGTTGTATTGTCTGCTGAATAAATTGCTAAATTAGATAGAATTATCTGCCTAAGTCAGAAAAAGAGTTGAACCTATTCACCCCCCCCCTTAGGTGTTTAGAACATCTTGAAACCAATTCTTTCAGGTGGTATCATAGTGAGGTTACTCAAAAAATAGACCTAACAGTCTGAGTAGATCTCCAAGGTAGAAATCAATTAGGCAAAATGGGTTCCATTGAGAATCATAAGGAGTTTGGTTCCATGAAGTTACCTATATGCAGGAAAGAGATTTTTGGCATATGGAAAGAAAGTGTTAGATTGTTTATGGAAGATTCAGATCCAAGAATCTACATGAAAGTCAAAGAAGTGCCATTCATCCCAATGAAAGTCTCAGTTCTTGATGCAAATATCAGGACACCAAAGGGGTATTCTGAAATGACAAAGGATGAGATCATTTTGGCTACTATGGATAAGAGAGCACAGAATATAATAGTCAGTGTCATAGATGATTCAACATTCCAAAATTTGATTCACTGCAAGACCTCCAAAGAAATGTGGGACACCCTGATTGTCTATTTGGAGGGTTCAGAAGAGGTGAGAGAAGATAGAAAGTCTATGCTAAATCAGGAGTATGAAAGTTTTAGACAATCTAAAACATACAGCATAGCTGAATGTTATAAGAAATTTTTCAGAATAGTTAATGAATTGATGTCATATGGAATAGTATTCAGTACATATGAGTTAAATGAAAAGTTTTTGAGATCATTAACTAAGGACTGGGACACCAAGATATGTGACATTATGGAAGTGGCCAGACTAGCTGAAATTTCACCTCCAACATTATTTGGCAAACTGCTTTCATATGAAATGCAGCTGATTTTCAGAAAGGAGGAGGAGAAAAGTAATAAAGTTGATTACAGAGATAAGTCAGTGGCTTTCAAGACTGAAGCTGTAAGAAAGGATAGGAGGATGTCTCCATCTCCTCCTAGGTAAGCTGTAGAAGTAGTTTCAGAAAGTTATAACAGTCACACATCAGATAGTCCAAATTCTGATGAAGACTTAGCAGCTTTCTCAAAACAATTTCAAAGGTTTTTGAAGAAGAAATAGTGGAGATCCAAGCCATCCTCTTCATAATCCAAGGATGAATAGTATCAGAAAAAGAAATCCTATAGAAAGGACAGGTATAGCTCTAAACCTAGTAAATTATCTTCAACTAAGATTGTTTGCTATTGCTGCAACAGGCCTGTACATGTGGTAGCTGATTGTCCTGACAAAAGGAAAGAATCTAATGATAAGAAGAAACTAAAAAATAAGAGCAAGAAGGAGAAATCCTTCGTAGCAAAGAAGCAAAAAAGCTGGTCGGATTTTTCATCATCAGATTCTAAAGCTGAAGCTGAAGCTGAAGCATATATAGGACTGTTGGCAACTGAAGAGGATGTAGAAGAGGCTGAGTTCTTGAAGTTGCTAGATTCAGTAAATCGAATTGAAGAACCTTGTTGTAAAGGGCTAATGGCCTTGACAGAAGAAGATCAGTGCCAGGATCAGCCTGGACCTTGTAAGGTAAATAATTCTTCAATAGATTCTAATTATTATACTGGTTCAGAATCAGAAGCATCTGCATCAAGAGATGTATATGAATTTGAATCTGAAGGAGATGTTCATCAACTTATTGATGAATATGGTGATTTGCTGCAAGCACTTAAGAAAAGCAGAATCCTTAATAAAGCACAGGCCAAGGAAATTGCTGCTCTTAAGCTGGCTGCATTAGATTCAGGGAAATTGTTGGATCTAAAGATGAATGAAGTAGCCAAACTGAAAAAGATAACTGTTATTCAGATGGGTACTATTACATTCAAGAATGATCAAATCAAAAGTCTTGAAGTCAAACTTCAGAAGGAAAAGGATCTGGTGGCTAAGTTCTCTAAGCCAAAATTAGTCTTACCTTTAATTAATGACTTTATTCCCAAAAAGGGTAAGACATGATTGGGCTTTGAGGGAAATGCAAGGGCTGCCAATTCCAAAAGAAAAGGCAAAGCCCCAGTACAACCTCTAGCCTTCAAACCACCCATTTCCTTCAGAAAAGTGTGGCAGCCAACTAATAGATATGATCATGATATCATACATGGTTTTGGTAAGTCAGATATTCTGAATAACAAGGGTGTAGCTCCGGCACTCAAGCAAAGAACCACTGTACCAACAGTGTTAAGAACAGCTGACAGCAATGCTATTAAAGTTGTACCTAAAAGAGGTATAATAGATATGAGTGTTGGTGCTGTGGTACGATAGGGCATTATGCCATGGATTGCTGGCACAACACCAGTGTCAGGAAGAATGCCAGCTTACCTGTGAGGAAGACTGCTCGTAAGAATATCAAGTTTCAATCTAACTTGAACCTAGAACCCAATAAAAATTGGGGTTCTAAGGTAAATTAATTTTGTTTGCTGCAAGTGGGTCCAAGTTGCCATACCCCTATATGGTACTTGGAAAGTGGATATTCCAGGCACATGACTGGAACAAGAAGAATGTTAAAGGATTATACTACCATCGAGAATGGACCCAAAGGGATCTTTGATGGATCAAAAAAAGGGGTCATAAAAGGGTTTGGTAACATTTCTTCAAGTTCTATAACAATCACTCAAGTGGCTTATGTAAAAGGTTTGAAACATAACTTGATAAGCATAAGTCAGCTGAGTGATCTTGGGTATGACATTTCATTTATTAAGAATGGGTGTCAGATCAAAAGGACAAGTGATCAGAAGGTGATCTTGTCTGGTTATAGAAAAGGGAATGTTTATTGTTTAAATTTTGATTATGAAGACATGAACTCTCCTGTATGTTTAGTTGCAGATGAGAAAGCATCTCAGTGTGTCCAATGGCATAAGAGGCTAGCTCATCTGAACTATAAGACTATAGGCCAGCTCTACAGTTTAGAGTTAGTGAGGAATGGTCCTTAATTTAAGTGCATAAAACAGGGTATATGTTCAGCTTGTCAAAAAGGCAAGCAGACCAAATCCTCTTTTCATAGTCTTGATACCAAAGACTTTGTGAGGTGTTTGTACCTCTTGCATATGGATCTATTTTGTCCTATGCCAGTTCATAGTCTAGGTAGGAAAGTCTATACTTTTGTGGTAGTAGATGACTATTCAAGATTTACATGGGTTTTCTTTTTGAGGCAGAAATCTGAAACTCCTACTATCTTTCATAACTTTGTTAAACAAATTCAGAATGAATTTAACAATTCAGTGGTCAAAATCAGAAGTGACCATGGAACTGAATTTCAAACTGAGTGTATGAAAACGTTTTGTGAAGAACTAGGGATTCATCGGGAATTCTCCTCACCTAGATAACCTCAGCAAAATGGAATTGCTGAAAGAAAGAATAGAACTCTCATTGAGGCTGGTAGAACTCTACTTAGTGACACTTCACTCCCAGAATATTTCTGGGCTGAGGCAGTAAATACTGCTTGTCATGTTCTCAATAGAGCATCTATAACAAAGAACCACAAAAAAACTCCCTATGAGATTATGAAGGGCAGAAAACCAAACATATCCTACTTTAGGATCTTTAGTAGCAGGTGTTATGTGCTTAACACTGGCAAGTCTCACCTAACTAAGTTTGCTGTCAAATCCCAAGATGGGATATTTGTTGGGTACAACAATAACAATAAGGCATATAGGGTCTACAACTTGACTACACAAGTTGTCGAAGAATCTGTTCATGTAGTGTTTGATGAATCTGAGTTAATTAACTATGAGTTGTCTAGCAATTCTTGCAGCTCAACAGGTTTAAAAAAAAAGTTGGACATGCTGACCATTAATGAAGATCAAACTGCAAGGCAGGATGTGGAAAATGATGGTTGTTGTCCAGGGGAAGTACAAGGTACACAAGCTGATATTGAAGACAATGAAGTTCAGCATGGTGAAGAAATTGAAGAAGTTCAAATTGCTGATAGAATTCCTCAATCAATAAGAAATCTAAAGAATCATCCAGCACACCAAATCATTGGTGATCCCAGACATGGTGTGCAAACCAGAAGCAAACACATGAACACAATGCTTTGCTCAAGTTTCCTATCACAGTTGGAACCAAAAAGATTTGAAGAAGCCATACAAGACTCCAACTGGATTGATGCAATGCAGGAGGAGCTGAATAAATTCAGAAGGTGTAAAGTATGGGAGCTGGTTCCAAAACCAAAGGATCATAACATTTTTGAGACAAAGTGGATCTATAGGAACAAACTGAATGAAAATGGTATAGTAGTGAAGAACAAAGCAAGACTGGTTGCCAAAGGTTATAGACAGGAAGAGGGCATTGACTTTGATTAGACCTTTGCCCCAGTGGCAAGGTTGGAAGCAATAAGGCTATTCCTTGCCTTTGCTGCTTTCCAAGGTTTCAACGTATACCAAATGGATGTCAAGTCAGCTTTCCTAAATATTAATTTGAAAGAAGAAGTCTATGTTCATCAGCCCTCAGGTTTTGTTGATCCACTTTATCCTGATTTTGTTTATAGACTTAAGAAAGCCTTATATGGTTTGAAACAAGCCCCTAGGGCTTGGTATGAAACATTGTCTACTTTCCTCATTGAAAATAAATTTTCAAGGGGGAAAATAGACAAGACTCTATTCCTTAGGGAGTCAAAGGGCAAGATGATCCTAGTACAGATTTATGTTGATGACATAATCTTTGGATCTACAGAAAACAACCTTTGTAGGAAGTTTGCAAAACTTATGCAAGTGAAGTTTGAAATGAGCAGTATGGGTGAGCTCAAATTCTCCTTGGAACTCCAAGTAAGACAGACTGATGATGGCTTGTCCATATCATAGTCTAAGTTCACCAAGGAGTTAATTAAGAAATATGGTATGTAATCATCCACCACCATGAGAACTCCAATGGGGACAAGTACGCCTTTAGGCAAAGATGATGTAGGAAAACCTGTAGATGAGTCTTTGTATTGAAGGATAATTGGCTCCCTCCTATACTTAACTACCAGTAGACCAGACATTATGTATGCTACATGTGTCTGTGCTAGGTACCAAGCAAGCCCTAAAGAATCTCATTATACATCTGTTAAAAGAATATTGGGATATTTTAAGGGCACACCTAATCCTTGTCTTTGGTACCCTAAGAATAGAGACTTTTTACTGACTGGTTTTTCAGATGCAGACTTTGCAGGTTGGAAAGAAGATAGAAAGAGTACCACTGGTACATGTTAGTTTCTAGGTGGTAGATTGGTATAATGGAGCAGTAAGAAGCAGACTAGTGTGACAATTTCAACTGCAGAGTCTGAGTATATTGCTGCAGGCAGCTGCTGTGCTCAGCTTTTATGGATTCAACATCAACTTGAAGACTATGGTCTCAAGGTAAGTAGAACTCCACTATTTTGTGATTCAACAAGTGCAATTTCTATTGCCAAAAACCCTGTATCACATAGCAGAACAAAGCATATAGAAATTAGATTTCACTTCATTAGAGAGCATGTTGAAAAAGAAAATATTTGTTTGGAATTTGTCACCACAAATAATCAAATTGCTGACATGTTTACTAAACCACTAGATGAAACTAAATTCAATTATTTCAAAATTGAATTAGGCATGTTAAACCTAGAGTAACATAGTAATTCTGGCTAAGTAAGTCAATGTTGACATATAAAAGTTTATGTCAACACAAAAGGAAATCTGTGTCGACATATATTAGTTTGTGTCGACACTTAAGTAAGTTGTGTCGACACAACAAAATAAGTGCTGACATAGTGGTGTCGACACTCAGAGTTAAGTGTCGACACATAGAAGTTCTATCGTTAAGTGCTGACATGTATTAGAGTTGACTATTAAGAAGTCTGTGTCGACACATCGCAAACTGTGTCGACACATAGTGTTGTCTGACTTTGTCGAGACATTAGAAGTCTGTGTCGACACAATCTCTACAGTGTCGACACATTAAGTATCTATTACCCCGCCTTTTGACCTTCTGTGTTGACAAACATAGAAATAGGTCACAGAACAACTTTGTCGACTAAGCTCTCAAAAATTTCGAGACCAAATCCTTGAGTCGACAAACCTTCATCTCTCTTCTCCTCAAATTTCTTGTCACCAATGGCGCCAAAGTTGGAGACCGACATCAACGAAGGCTATGAGTTAGTGCGCAATGCTTTTGAGAGTGCAGCGTCTGAGATTAGAGATGTAATAACCCTAATCCAAGAAAATGGATTAGAATATCTAGTTGCAGAACCTACTAAGATCTGGAAGACGGAGATTCTTGAATTCTATACAAAAGCAACCCTGGATTAAACTGGATTGAAGATTAGGTCATCAATTCAAGGAAACAAGGTGAAACTTACCCAAAAGCGTCTGAGGAAGACACTCCAATTGCCCAAGACTCAGGAAGATGATGAAGTCACATCTTCAATGACAAAAGAAGCTCTTCAATGGTGTGGCCTGGATCCCACCACTAAGATTGAATCTTCAATGCAAAGGAAGGGGATGAACTCACAAGGAAAATTTCTCTCAGAGATTGTGGGTAAAGTAATTCTCTGCAAACCAGGTGGACATGATAGGAACTCAGCCTATATGTTCAGCTCGATGACCAGAAATATTTTCAGAATCAAAACTAACTGGTGTGCAGTGATTTTTGACAAGATCAAGGAAAACCTAAAAAAACCTAATCTATGTAGAATTCTGAGTCTGTATCTGGCAATAAATATTCCTGAAGTGCTGAACCACACCACGGGATCTAAAATAAACCACATGAGAAGGATGGATATGAAAATATTATCTAGGTGGGAAAAAGTTCTGACAAAGGATGGTTCTACACCACAAAAACCACCACAACAAAAAAAGAAAAAGACAACACCCAGGAAACCTGGATCTTCTAGTGATTCAGAAGAACAAGTAATCTTCAATTCAGATGAAGACCAACAAGAATCTAAAAGGAAATCATCTGCTCCTCAAAATATAGATGTTAGTCAGATGCAGGGGGAGTATATTCCAGAAAGCACCATCTCACTGGATTAAGTTCAGGATGTGCCTCCTCTAGGGGGAGCCAATGAACTTTCCCCAGTTTAATAAGAGGTCTTGCCTCCAGAAAGTGCTCCTGAGAAAGAGCAAGCTGCCTTAGAGAGTGAAACAGCCACTCAAACAATTCTTGAGGTAATAAATGATATTAATCAAACTATACTAGATACTGAGCCATATACACTAACTGTGCTTCTAACTGATGTTGAATAGACACACCATGACAACATCCCTGCACAGGATGTATCTATGGATAATACATCTGCATTAGATGATACTCCATTAAATGTACAAGATACAGATATTCCTCCAGTTCAACTGCAACAAGAATTTACTCTTGAGGAATTATTCCCTGATTTACAAGAAGTAAAACTGAGGAAGTAGTGTCAAGAACTGAGGGGGAGGAGCCCGGGACAAAGGGGGAGTTTCCAAAAGCTGATAAGGAGTTCCCCTCAAGTCCAAAGGACACAGTGCATCTTGAAAGTTCTTCTGAATCTGATGATGGAGAAGCACTAAGAGCAAAGAAGAGAAAACTGATGGTTTACATGAAGAAAAGCTCAAATTATAAGAAAGCTTTACAGACAGCCTCACAACCCTCAGCTCCAACAGTTGATTTCAGTTCACTGTTGGTTGCAATGCAAATAAAAATGGATGAGAAAAGAGCAGAAATGGAGAAATATATGGATGAAAGCCATAAGGATCTTCAGTTCTCTTTGGCTCAAGATATAAAATCAATCAAATTTGAGGTAAACTAGAATAAGAAAGAGATGACAGATTGTTTCCATAAAGGAGGTAATGTTGTAGTTTGTCTGGCCAAATAGCAAAAAGAGACAAGGACACAGATTGATGATATAGTGGTCAAGCAAGGATATATTCTGGAAAATCAGATAAGGATGAATGATAATCTTACTGAATCACATAATGTGATTGTTACTGAGTTAAAGAATACTACAACTGCATTAACTGAGGAAAGGGCTAAAGAGAAATCAGAGTTTGATAAGAAACTTCAAGAAGACTTAGCCACTTTCCAATCTGCCATTCAAGCCTCTCAAAAAATCATATATACTCAGCTATAGAAGTTTAAAGCCTATTATACAGAGGGAACCAATCATCAGGTTAATCAAATAAGGTTCCAAAAGAATGATCTCAGGGATCATATTGAAAGAGAAGTCATAAAGGGGGAGTGGTTGATAGTCAATGCTAGTTCAGAGCATGGTTAATGGATCACAAATGCTGTTAGAGCAACTCTGGGATATCCACCCCTATGTGATGATGATAATACAGCTAAGTCAGGTATTCAAGCTGCAGGATTTAAAGGGGGTCAGCAGGAGGTAGCTCAAATCATATATCCCCCTTCAAACTTTGAGGACATTCAACAACTGGTTCACCAGATGTATAGCCCTCCAGAGGCTACTAAGAATGTTATAATTGAGAAAGTAGACATGTCAGAAGCAGCACTGAATAAAGAGCAAGAAGCTCAACTCTCAAAGAAAAGATTTAGAGAGCAGGCTGAACTGAAGCCTGATTTTGAAAGATGGAGTCCAACCTCCAGAAATATAATACTCACTGCCTAGCAAGCTGTCAAAGACAAAATGCATGATAGAGGCAAGTGGTATTCTGAAGTTGAGTGGAATAAATATCTGCAAAGATAAGATGTTATTCAGCAGTTCATAAGGGATCACAAGACTGGGAAAATACCTGCTACAGTAGTAGAGCCCAATAAATACTTTCCCAAGCCTTTTCACTATTTTGAAAGGCAAAGAGTTAAGGCTGAAGAACTTAAGAAGAAGGATCTCAAAGGCAAGAAGCCAGTTGAAGATACTGAAGCTCTAGTACAAGCAAGGGTCCAGTCTGGAAAAGGCATAGTGATCAAGGAGCCTGATCAGCCTTAGGATAAATTGACTAGATTTTTATAACATTGTAATCTTCAGTTTTTAAACTCCATGTAATCTGTTGTCAACAAACTTTTGTGAAGTTTAAACAAAACAATGATTCATACTTGCTATGGTTATATCATGTCCTGTGATGATATTATTTACCTGTTTTGTTTATATATTTCCCTGTCATTGAATGCTTTTATACATCATATTGTTATTTTATTATAAGTGATGTATATCATTGACTAAGGGTTATGACTTCTCCAAATAGGGGGAGATTGTTGGGTACATTGGAAAATGTGTACCAGATTTGGAGAATCCTCACCTAACTCAATGATATGCATTAAGTTGTATTTGATGTTGTGTTGAATTATCATGGGCAGGTTAAGTAAATGGAAAGGAAAATTCACTAAGTACTTGTGTCGACACTTGGGAATGGCTGTGTCGACACTAAGGGCTAGATTGTGTCGACGCCCAGAATTTGTGTCGACACACAAAACATCTGTCGACAATGCTGTGTCGACACTAAGGGCCAGACTTGTGTCTACATTATCAGAAGTTGTGTCGACACACAGAGAAGTTGTCGACACATTCCAGAATTCTGTCGACAACGATTGTGTCGACACACAGATCTTATGTCGACACACACCAGAATTTTGTCGTCACCAACTTGGTCAAGACAAGGAGTGTTCGTGTTGACACACAAAACTTGTGTCGACACATTCCACAGAAGCTATGTCGAGAAGTAAAAGTGAAGCTGTGTTGACAATAACAAGACTTGTGTCGACACATGGACTATGTGTGTCGACACATATGAAGTATTCAGTCGACATTCTCTGCTGCTGAGTCAAAGTCCAATGAAGGCTGAAGAAATACAACTGGAGACTTGACAGATGTCATTACTGACATTGTTGTCACATCTGTCAGAGGTGTCAGAAGACTGTTTGAAACCGGAACAACCAGTTACCATGGTTGAAGTCTATATATAGATATGCTCTCTCAACAATTGGCACAAGAACAACAACTAGATTAACAACATATAACAGATAGCTAATCAATCATAATCTCTGAAAGATTGAGAATCCAGAAGAAGAGAAAGAAGAAACAGTCAACATATTGTAGAGAGAGAAAAACAAGAAGGAGAGAAGTTCTCATCCAGTGAAGGCAGATTCTGAATAGTTTGCCTGAAGAATTCAGATCAAGTCTGAAGAAGAATTCAGATTAATTTCTGAAGGAAGCTGATTGAAGATCAACTCCAACATCAAGAAGATCAACCCTACTTTGTTCAGATTCAAGAAGCTTTGAAGAAAGCTAAGACAGGTTGATCCTTAAGTAATCAGTTCTATCAAGAACTGATCAAGAAGCCTTCAACCAATTCTCTCTCCATCTGGTTGAAGATATCAACAACTTTTCATCTATAATTCTTGTAGGATCTGTAATAGATCTGAGTGTAGGAGATTTACATCTCTGAGTTGTAAGCCTAAATTATAAAGGCTGAGGTAGGTCTGAGTGCCTTAGGTACGGGAATTTGTTTCCTGAGTTATAGGTCCTGTGAAAGAGGCTGAGGTAGGGCTTTTGCCTGAGTTGTAGGAGTGGGGCGTCACTCTGAGTTGTAGGCCTGTGGAAGAGGCTGAGGTAGGGCTTGTGCCTGAGTTGTAGGAGTGTGGATTCACTCTGAGTTGTAGGAACCAGTCTTGGTTCTGAGCTGTAAGATCTGCGGATCTGAGAAGAAGGAAGGAAGTTAGGCTGAATCTAGTAAACTGCTAGATAGGCGAAAGAGGAAAGTGGATGTACCCATCATTTGGGGAACCACTATAAAACTGATGTACAATCTGTGAATGATGTGTTTGTGAATGTTGTGTTGTATTGTCTGCTGAATAAATTGCTAAATTAGATAGAATTATCTGCCTAAGTTAGAAAAAGAATTGAACTTATTCACCCCCCCCCCCCCTCTAGGTGTTTAGAACATCTTGAAACCAATTCTTTCAAAATGATCATGTGATTGTGATTAATCCCGATGCACTTAAGCAGACGAGGGGTAAAAAATGTCATTTCTCTTCTTATTTCTCTCTCTCCTCCTTTCATTATCATCTTAAGTGAAAAGAGCTAAGGAAGAAGGCTGAGGCTGAGGCTAAGTTTGAAAAGCTTGGTGAAGGAGATCTAATGGACGGAATCAAAATCCGAGGCTAGATCCATGAAGATGAAAGAGAGGTGCTTCTTTCTAACTGGATAGAAAGCTCGTTCATGGCTCAGAAATGAACTACAAGGGTAGCGATCTTCCTCCTTAGATAAGTGAAGTCCTCCTTTTGCATATGCATGGGATCCCCCACCAAAAGGTGGAGAATCGAGGGAATTCTGATGGGTTGATACATGACATCCCCGGGTGGTTTTGCATATAGAATTCAAAAAACACAGTAAGGAATAGGAATGCTGTGTGAATCCCATCTGGACAGGTTGGTCTGGATTGGTGATGTTTTATTTTGCATGTCGGAGAAGACTCCGAGTATAAACGAGTAGTTTACGGGATATGTGGGTTGTACTTATGAAGTGAGAGTAACATGAAGCACTGGGGGTGAGCTCCAGGAAAATACTCAGAGAATACCACAGTTTGCATAACTGTTGGATATCATCGGGAGACAGCGAGTATTTCTAGCGAGAGCACTTGGTGAGCTGTGATTGCTGTGAAAGACCACTTTTTTGGCACTGCAGGATGCTGTAGGATTTTGGCTTGAAAGATGTTCTAGTTGTGTATGAGTTTGGAGACAGAAGAGAGTTCTATCGCTAACACCAAGGGATAGTGACTATCGCTGGTGATAGCTTCCATATAGCATTTTATGTACAAAGCCAGTCTCTTGGAGACCGTGTGGCTAGTGTTAGCTGTGAGCTCTTAAAAGGCCAGTGAGCCGAATGGGAAAGGGGAAGCTAACCCGCGTTTTATCATTCGCCACGATGGCTATGATTGTCGACGTTGACCTGGCAATTTGAGCAACAAGAAATAGCTAAACTGTACCAGTGTTATGCCCGTCCGACTAGAGTTCATAAAGTAATTGACATTGTTGGAGCACATAATGAGAGTCTTAGAACCGGAGCCGGAAAGAGTAGAAATGCTCAAAGTTGACCATCAAGTCTCAGAACTCTGAATGGTGGTGGGACCATGGTAATCTGGTACACCGAGAATGTGCCCTGAGTGCACGAAAAGTTTGGCCACAGATGCACTCATTTGTGATATATTGAATGGTTCTTAAGTGTGTCTTCTTATGATATATCTATTCTATTAATGTTATGCATGCAGGGAAAGAATATCGCTGCCCCCAGATTGGGGTAGGGTCATTATAAATTGGTCGGCTGAAAGCGGACCATTGCCTTGTTTGCCTCCCTTGTGGTGGATTGTCCCCATGTCGGTGCTGGAGAGCCAAGCGGGAAATAACGAGTTGCTTCCATTGTTGCTATGCCAGTCCTCGAAGGCCAAGCGAAGGCTTTGTTTTTTTAGTATTTTAATGTGTGGTCGGCCTACGTGCTGATGTATGAAAATACTTGTGTAAAAAGGAAACCGTTGTAAGGTCTTAAGGCCAGTTTGACTTTGGTGTATTTTGTAAACATTCCTATTTGGTTTTTATTAGTGGACATTTGTACTGGTTGAGTTCAAAGTGCAACCCCTAAAGCTTCCGCTAGAATGCTCTGAGTTAGGATGTATGTAGTTTTGATATTTACATATAATTTCGTCGACTGTCTGTGGGATATAGCATGGGGCCCTGACCGAACCCTCTGTTATATTTCATGTGATAGATGGAGGTGTTACAATTTTGGCATCAACTTGACTTAGTTTTCCTTCTCCAAATTCGTGGTCAAATTCTTTTGCGGGGTGGCAAACACGTGTTTGTGCTTACCATTATAACATACATGAACTCACGAATGTCCACTTATGAATGAAAATAAACTTATTTGAGGAACATGCGCGTTCCTAATAGTCATTGTTAGCCTTTTTCGTAGTCATGAAATTGTGTATTTTAGACGTATCGGTGACTAGAAGTGGTGCGGGGCAATCTGAACCCCAGCATTCTGTCGGGAGTGTGGCACCAGCTGATGTGCATACACCTCCTCCTTCTGCGAAAATAGTACACTTAGTTGCTGAAGCAATGTTTGTAATGATGAATGCATAGCCAACTGGGCATGTGTGACCGGCGATGGTACCAGTTCAGGTTGGTGTAGTCGAGCCTGTCGCTGCTAGGCAAGTGCCTGCTGAGGATTTAATGGATAAGCGAGCGACTGAGCGGCAGCTGAAGTAATTCATGAGCTTTAGTCCGTCTACGTATACGGGTGCAGGATCCCCAATACAGGCAGAGGACTAGCTTTCCTGCGTCAAGAGGATATTGACGGTGATTGAGATAGAGGAGGTACAGAAGGTCGCCTTGGCCACTTTCCTGTTGGAGGGAGAGGCCCGGCTTTGGTGGGATGAGTTGGAGTTACACCACTTTGTGGGCAGGAGACTATCATAGGTATCGATGGAGGAGATTTGGAGACTGTTCCTAGCAAAGCATTTGTCGTCGTCACAGTGAATTGCCATGGAAAATGAGTTCCAACATTTGACTCAGTCTGAGGGTAGTGTGTATGACTACCTGCATGAGCTTACCAGGTTGAGGCTGTTGGATTTTGTATCCATAATAACCCAGATTTGTATGAAGTCACCCTTGAAATAAGATGAATTAAGGTTGTATTTGATGTCATCTTTTAGTTGAGTACTTGCAGGTTAATATTGTTAAGTGTAGACCAATGTCAATTTACAATGAGTCACCAGACACAAGACCATGCAAATTAATCCCTCATTGTGTGATCCATGGTATTGACTCATGTGTAACCTCTCTTTTGGGATGAACTTCATTTTCAAGTACTAAGGAAATAGCAGAAAGGAAGGGTTGTTGGTTTTAACTTAGAAGAAAAGAAAAAATTTCACTGAAAATTTCCTAAGACATTTTCTCACGAAATGGCATGTATTTCTCGAGAAGTCGAAGTAAATTTCTCGAGAAAGCATTGCTGTTTTTGAGAAACTACAAGACTTCTCGGGAAATTACCTGAAAAATATGCCAAGTCCTTTTCTCAAGAAATGCCTTGTATATTTCTTGAGAAGCCGGGTTCTCGAGAAAAGCAAAAGTTCTCGAGAATGCTAAATCTTCTTCTCGAGAAATCTGTCTTAAGTTCCAGAATTTTCGCTAAGTACATTTCTCGAGAAAGAAATTATTTTCTCGAGAAAGCATGTTATTCTCGAGAAACAAGTTCTTCACTTCACGAACTTTGCGGTAAGTCAATTTCTCGAGAGGTCGTATTGTTTCTCGAGAAATCAAATTTTTTTCTCGAGAAATATTGTCCATCTCGAGAACTCAGTGATTTACTTCACAGAAAATTTTCTTAAGTCTTTTCTCGAGAAGCCAAGTGCTTTTCTCGAGAAAGCTATTCAATTCTCGAGAAATATCATTCTTCTCGAGAATTGGACTTGCCGAATTTTTGTTTCTAATTTTCTGACACGAATTCAAATTAACTGAAGTTTAGTATGTTTGATCTTTCCTTAATTACGTGGATCCTACCTTAATTATGATTGACCGTTGGTCAATGACATATATAAAGTCACTTCAAGTATTCGCCGACAGGAAGAATCATTCACAAGAGGAATAATTTTTTGGAAATTAGAATAGCTCAAGCACTTTCCATATTCGGGAGAAAAGCCGGACATCTTCATCGTCAATCCTCTCTGTCGTTCTCTCCAGATCCAGCGATTGAAAGCAAGACAAGATTCGACCGATCCAAGATCAATTGATTCTTCAACTTCTATTCGATCGGGTCAGATCCTAGCTTTCAGATCAGCCTTCTCAGTTTTCTTCCTCAACCGTCTTCATCAAGTTGTTCAAGTTTCAAGAAGGAAGATTCAAGAAGGATTCAGATCTGAAGAGTAAAACAGTTTTCTTATTGTTGAAATTTGATTTTACATTTGTAGGAGCTTTGTCTCCGAGTTTGTAGGACTTTTCTCTCCGAGGTTGTAGATCCGTTAGTGGATCGAGTTTGTAGATTCGGTTTGTGGATCGAGGTGTAGATCCGGCTTGTGGATCGAGTTTGTAGATCCGTTGTGGATCGAGGTGTAGGAGAGTTTCTCCGATGTGTAAGATTGTGATAATCTGAGAAAGGTGAAGTGGCTGAATTATACCCTTTGTGATAGATAGGCGAGGAGGGACAGTGGACGTACCCAATACGGGGAACCATTATAAAAATCTCTGTGTTTGTGTACTTGTCTTTTAAATATTTTTATTCCGCAAAAAGATGCAAACATCACCTATTCACCGCCTCTAAGTGATTTAGGTAGACACTAGATACTTTCAAGTGGTATCAATGGGAGGTTGGTCAAATAAGGTTAACACCTTGATCAAGATCCTTGATCCAGCGTTCAGAGATTCTGCACTTTCACCATGGATCGAAGCAAAGATATATCATCTATGAAGCTACCGGTGTGTACCAAGGAAAAATTTCATATGTGGAAAGAGCGAGTATGGTTCTTCATCGAAGCTATTAATCCAAGGATCTTTCAGATAGTGGAAGCAGGACCTCACATCCCCACACATCCATCAATGATAAATCCAGCAATGATGATTCCAAATAAGATGATGGATCTTACTAAGGATGAGATTACCTTAGTCTCCCTTGATAAGAAGGCTAAGAATATCATAGCAAGTGCAGTGGACGATTCCATTCTCCAGAATGAATTCCACTGTAAGTCTGCTAAAGAGATGTTGGACTGTCTTATTGTCCTTATGGAAGGCACTGAGGAAGTGAAAGACGATCACAGAACGTTGTTAAACCATGAGTATGAAGCCTTCTAGCAAGGTGCAGATGACTCCATAGCTGACAGCTTTAAAAAGTTCGTCAAGATAGTGAATGGTCTCAGGAAGTACGATCGCGTCTTCACTTATGTTGAACTAAACAATGAGTTCTTTAGATCCCTCACAAAGGACTAGGACACAAATGTTGTTGCTATCAGAGAATTTGGAAAGTTGCGGGAGATCGACCCACAAAATCTTTTCATTTAATTGCACTCCTACGAACTCCAAATGAACACCAGAAAGAATGAGTAGCAAGCCAATCGATCTTCAAGCAAAGAGAAGTCTATATCCCTAAAGGCAGAAGGTTCAAGAAAGTCTAAAGCTCTGTCACCAATAAGGACAAGAGCTCCTGATACTCCTGAAGACTCTGAGCCTAGCACGTCTGGCTCCGAACTATCAGATGTAGAATTCTCCCTCCTCTACAAGTAGTTTAAGAAGCTACTAAGCAAGAGGAGACAGAGGAAAAACAAGTACTTTTCTTCAGACTCCAGAAGATCACGACGTGAAGGTGATCGCTCCAAGAAAACCCATAACAAGCAAGACAGGTATTAGTCCAAACCGAACAAACAGTTTTCTTATGACATTATTTATTACTATTGTGACAAATTGGGTCACATGATTATGGAGTTTCTGTACAAGAAGAAGGATAGCTCTAGGAAGGATGAGAAAAGATCCTTCAAAGGGAAAAAGTAAAAAGAGAAGAGCTACGTCGCCAAAAAGATGAAGACTTTCAGTGACAGTGACTCGAGTGAGTCAAGTTCTGAAAATGAAGAAACCTACTTTGGGCTGATGCCTTAATCTAACGAGGAAGTGGGCGACTCAAAATACTATGGGAAGGTAATCTCACACACCAATCTCTCTGAATATAAAACTTCCTTGAATGGTCATGAAGACTACTCCTCTGATGATAATGAATCAGAGCTGATGGCTCAGCACGAGCTGTTGTTAAAGGCTTTCAACAAATGTCGAAAGGTAGTCCGAAAGCAAGTTAAATAGATTGCCTCCCTCAAGGCAGTGGAAGCAAATCTGATGGAAGAAATTGCACAATTACTTCCTCACAGAGATGAAGTCCACTCCTTGAAAGAGGAACTCAGGGACTCTGCTGAGACGTTAAAGCTGAAAGAAAAGTATCATGATGATCTGGAAGAAAAGCTCGCAGTCGAGAGAAAACTCGTTGAGAGTTACTCCAAGCCGAAGACTATTCTCCCTCTCATTGATGGGTTCTTAGCTCAAAAGAAGGGTAGTGGTCTTGGCCATGTCGGTGGTAAGGGTAAGGCTGCCAAGAAGGCTAGCGCCAAAGAAGAGGGGAAAGTACCCATGAGTCAACCTTCGTTATGGAAAGTCATCTTTACAACGAATAAGTTTGACCTTGAGTCATCCTATGGTCATCATGCAAGGACTACTTATTTAGAGCCCAAGACCAGATACCAGGGATGGACCCGCCCCAGGGACTTTGGTGCTAGATTGTTCAAAGCAACTTATGAAGAAATTCAGATTAAGAGTTATGGTCCATATGTACATGGCCATAACAATAAGAAAGCACCTAAAGCCAAGCCCGTTGTACAAAAAGAAAAGGAGATGCAGAAACCTTGTGTATGATGAAATCATGAGGCTTCCACCTCAAAGTACGGTGCCTTTGCTAGACATAAATTTCAAAAGGTAAAGCAGGTGTACCCGAGAAGGTACAACAGGTTTGACTGTTGGTATTGCGACAAAGTTGGTAACTTTGGCTTCTACTGCTGGTACAACACCGCTAACTTTGTGACCCCACAAGTTAGCCATGCGAGACAGACCACTTGCAAAGCTAATGTTCCTAGGGTGAGTACGCTGACCAGGAACCAAGGACCCAAATACATTTGGTTTCCTAAGGTAAAATGATTTATTTTTGCAGGTATGTCCAAAGGCCAATAGAACGTCAATATGGTATTTGGACAGCGGATGCTCTCAGCACATGACCGGGACAAGAAGCCTTTTGCATGATTACACCACAGTCAAAGACGGACCAAAAGTCATTTTTGAAGGTTCAAACAGGGGAACAACAAAAGGTTATTGCATGATATCCAACGACATTGTCTCTTTCACATACATTGCTTATGTTGAGGGATTACACAATAATCTCATAAGCATAAGTCAACTATGTGACAAAGGCTACATCATTGAGTACTGCAAGGACAAGTGTTTGATAAAATCATCTGCATTTTTGGAGACTGTCTTAACAGGAACTCGGAGCAGAAATATTTTCTATTTAAATTTTCTTTGTTTAAACACTTCTACCCAGTGTGTTTTATGGCGAAAAGTAGTGCGGCTCTCTGTGACCAATGGCACAAGAGATTATCACATATTAATTTTAAAACCTTATATATGATATTTTATAACAACTTAGTGTGTGATGCCCCCAGCATGAAGTGCCTTAAAGAGATCCCATGTCACTCATGTTAAATGGGTAAGCAGACACGAGCCACCTTCAATGGTATTGCTGAGATAGATTCTTCACGAAGCTTTACTTGCTTCATATGGACTAATTCGGTCATATGCCTATTCACAGCTTAGGTGGTAAGGCCCATACGTTAGTAATTGTTGATGACTACTCGCGTTTCACTTGGGTGTTCTTTCTGAAACACAAGTCAGACACATTCGATTCTTTCACTAACTCTGTCCGGCAAATTCAGAACGAATTGGAATGCTCGGTGGTCAAAATCAGAAGTGACCATGGAATAGAGTTCGAGTCTGGTGCCATGACAAAATTTTGTGAAAGCCAAGGCTTCTTTCATGAGTTTTCCTCCCCGCGCACTCCACAAAAAAATAGAGTTGCCGAGAGAAGGAATAGAATCCTGGTTGAAGCATGTACAACCATGTTGAATGACGCTTCACTTCCGGAGTACTTGATGAGTCCACATTTTACACTGATTTTTGGACTCATCTAGGCTAGTTTTATCGCCTTAGCACTACACTTGAGAGCCTTTATTGCTTATTTGTGTTTATGTACCTTTTTCACGAGTAAGTGCACTGTAGGCCCGCTTCTGTGTGCTTTCTGTGTTTTCATTTTGTGTTATTCTCTAGCCCTATCTCGGGGATGTGGTGTGCACGTTCTGGTGGCCTTTCTGCCCCTTCTGCTGGTACAGGGGTCGTGTGCGTGTTCCGGGATGATTGTGAAACAGGAATACTGCGCACGATCAGGGGATCTAATGCGCACGGCCACTAGTCGTGCAACCCCGATCGTGCGCACTACTCTACATTTTCTATAGAATCAGCCTGGGGTAAGTGCACGATCACTGGACTTACTGCGCACGACCACTGGTCGTGCGCCACTGTTCGTGCGCATTACACCCCCCTTTTTCATAACCCTGTCTCAGTAATCGCACGAGCACTGGCCATAGTGTGCACGACCACTGGTCGTGCGCCACTGCTCGTGCGCGTATATGCTGATGCTTCTTGTCCAGGTTGTAGGTTTATTTGGAAAAGCCGCACGATCATCGACCTACAGTGCGCACGACCACTGGTTGTGCGCCACTGATCGTGCGCACTGCTTCTGTTGTCTCCGTATAAAAGGCCCTACTCCGTGTTTTAGGTCAATGCCTGTCATTTACTGTGACCGGAGAGTGCGCGGGAATCCACTTTTCACTTCTCCAGCTGCTCCATCACTTCCACCTTCGTCGGGAAGCCATTTCCACTTACTCCGAAGCTTTCCAACACTCCGGCGAAGCCCTCGGCCATTGATGACTTCAACTCCAAGCTTTCCTGCAGAGTTGGTGAAGTAGATAACCTAGAGAACAGACTTAAAGGCCTTCGAGGTGACAGATCGTTGGTACCGGAAGCCTCCTTGGACTGAGCCCGGAAGCGGATTTATAACTCGCTACTCCGGCCACGACCCGCGGTGGATCTTCATTCTCTTTTGGTTTAATCCTCTTCCCCTTCCTCTGTGTTATCAATATTTTGAGCAGTGTAATGAACATTTCCATCCCTGAACATCAAGTTTACTTTCTAGTTAATGGAATGTTAGTTTCTTCTTATGCTTGTGAGTTCTGTATGTGAATGCGCCTCACTCACCCCACATCCACTTCATTCCTGTGCCTTGTCCGATTGCAATCCACACAAGAACGCTGCAATCCATTAGTTTCCCTTCCGCTCGCCCGACTGAAGTTCGGCATAGCAGCCGACAAACCCATTTCACCTTGCGAAGCGGTGCCGTCGACCCGCATAGCTTTTACTAGTTCAGTAGATCAAACATCCACAATCTCCTGAATCCGCTATTTTCTTTTTGTTCTATTTTTAACTCTCATAATGATATTCTCAGTACTGTTGCCGTTCTACGCTAATTGCATTCCTCAAGAGACCGACACTTGGGGATTTACTCCCAAAACTTTATTGCTTGTGCGACCGGTGCGCTTGCCGTATTACACGCATCATGTTTTTGGCGTCGTTGCCGGGGAATGCAACTGTAGAGCGACTTCGGATGACTTCCAATATTGTTATCAGAGTTAGTATTGTTTTGTTTTGACTGTTGTTTCTTCTAGTGTGTAGTGTTTGCCACAGTGAATGCAAGGCCGAGCTACAAGAGATTTTGTCACCTACGACCCAGAGATCGAACGTACTCTCTTAGCACGATGACGCGCCGCAGCCATCAATTTTGCCCCAATGGGAGACCAGCTGAATATTGATGCAGGCAACCGAGTTGGAGGGCTACCTCATGACGACGAAAATGAAGTGAATCCTCCCCAGGTCCGCACCATGAGGGATTATACTACACCCACTGTTGGGAGTATATACCCCGGTTTCGGACCTGCTATTACCAATCCTCAGTTCGAGATCAAACCAGCTATTCTGAATATTATTCGGAACAACGCTCAGTTCTCCGGAATGGCCACTGAAGACGCCCATCTTCACCTTACAGAATTCTCTGAGATCTGCGCCACGTTCCGCTACGCTGGAATCCCAGATGAAACAGTCAAGCTCCGTCTCTTCCCTTTTTCATTAAGAGACAAAGCCAAGACATGGCTTCACTCCCTTCCACCTGGAACAGCCCCCACCTGGGAGGCTTTGACTACCAAATTTCTAGCTAAGTTCCATCTGGTGGATCGGATCGTGAGCTTGAGGCGCGCAATAGCCAACTTCCGGCAAGCCGATCAAGAAAGCATAGCCGAAGTTTGGGAGCGTTTTAATGAGCTGCTGAGGAAGTGCCCTAATCATGGATTCCAAACGTGGAATCTCGTCGAAAGTTTCTACTTTGCTATTGATCCCCACCACCGAGCCATGATCGATGCTGCCTCCAGAGGAACCATCATGAATCTTGCTCCAGATGATGCTCTGAAAGTCTTGCAAGACACCGCAACTCACAGTGCGTACTGGACCGCGGGAAGAAACATCCCACGAAGCACCAGTGGAGTGTTTGCCTTGGATATCCCCAAGCCTTCTCCTGCCGCCTCAGTGATGGCAATCTCATGTCAAGGGTGCGGAAGCACTGATCATCACAGCTTCAAATGCTCAGGAGTTGAGGTACAAGATGAATCTTTGTTTTTGAATGAATCTGTTAATTTTGTTGCCAATCAAAACAGGGGAGTGCCATACGGGAATACTAACAACCCGGGGGTGAGAAATCACCCCAACTTTTCTTGGAATCCTAACACATCTGGCCAAAGATGGCAACCGGGGCAGCATCAAAATGATGTGTATGCTTCCGGTAGCCAACTGCGGCCGCCTCAACCGAATTATTCCCAAGGGCCCCCCATCGTTAAGAAAAATTCTTTAGAAGAAATGTTCGAGAAGTTTGTTGAGATTTCCCAGACCAACATGACAAATCAGGCCGCCTCGATGCGCAAACTGGAGTCACAATTGGGCTAATTGGCTCAAGTGGTTTCCGAGCGCACCCAAGGCACCTTACCGAGAAACACTGAAAAGAACCCCCATGAACAAGGAAAGCTCCTTGGGGAGGACACTTCGGGAAACCGCAACGAACTTGTCATTAATTGTAAAATCAATAACATCGACACTCCAGCATTATGCGATTCCGGGGGGTCCAGCAACATACTCACTTTGCAAGATGCTGCAAAAATGCAGTTACAAGTTGACATTGAAAATCGGAAATCACTTATCTTAGCTAATGGCAATCTGGTTGACACGGAGGGAGGTGTGCGGGACGTTGAAATCGAGGTTAACGGCACCAGTATCACCACTGACTTTCAGGTTTTGGGACCACAGGACAATAACTCCATTCCTATATTAGGAGTCCCATTCCTAACAGCCAGTGGCGCATCCCTTGACTTTTCCAAAGGCCATGTCACTTGGCCAAACGAAGAGTCCACCCTCGATGAAACATCCCTACATTTTTCTTCCATCCCAAATAACATTTCTCTGAGTGTCACAGATGTCAAGCTGGATTCAGGTTCCCCCGCATTGGCAGCACATATGGAGAAGACACCAAAGAACGGACTTCCTCCAGAAGTCGATGAGAAGCAGGAACTACTGGTCCACGAAGGGATCAATTGCACCAAAGCCACGACTGTCTTTCTACTGTCAGCCAATTCTGTTGTTAAGCATGGCGAACTAAGTTTTATACGGGAGAAATCCCTGGACAATAATTTGTATAATTCTGTTAAACGATCTGTGACTTGGGCAGATCCGGTTGCCGTCACGGTGCCGGATAGGCCGCCACCAACCACGATACAAGCAAACACCACAGCCTACCTTCATTGGAGGTCTCCCACGGTGGAGAAACTGAAAGAGGCCAAGCATTTACGCGAAGAGCGCTACGCTGACTTCCGGCTCGTGAAAGAGTGCACTCGCAGTAATAGGACAATGCCTACCCCGAATGCAAAAAGACACTCTGATGTTCTCTCGCATCCCACCGGAGAGACTTACCATAAATCTGCGTATAGCTGATTGTGCCATCTTCTTTATTGCTACTTGTTGAATGCTGGTTGCTCTATTTTTTATTTTGTTTCATTTTGCTACTGCCAAGAACTCTATATTTGAACTGATAATACAGGTATTTGATCCACCTTAAGGACGGTAAACAAAAGGGCTTTCGGGAGACAACCCAAGTTGGACCGTTCGGTCCTATGCTGTGTTTTGATTTCGGTTTATTTCTTTATATACATTTATTGTGTCCAGATTTTGTTTGGCTTGCCTCCTTTAATCGCAGGTGCAGGAATATTTGAGGCGCGGCAACTTGGCCGCACTTGGACATCTCATTGCCCGACTGGTATGCTCAATTTTGAGCATAGGTAACTTCCTACCCTAGCTATTTCTCCTCTTTGGAATGTTTATTTTTACTCGTAGTCAACATTAAGACTGGGGGGGTAGTCTGCCTGTGGTCACTACACCGCACCTTCTGTTGCATTCCAGTTTCTTATTTACTTATTTCTTGTTTCTTTTTGGTTGCACACACTGAATCACCCACACGAGTGCGCTCTTACCCACGCGCACAACCCGAGTTAAATTTATTGCTTTTGTGTACACTTTAAAATAGTGGTACTGGCTTAGGATTTCAGGATTGAGTCATTCGAAACTCATGCAGTGCTCCTAATCGAATATTCATGGTTTGTGTAGAGTTAGGATAGAACTAATTTTTCTTTATGCTCGTAGAATTATTCTTTTCTGCTCACGTCAATATTGTTTGTACTGCTCAAAATCTGAATCTGGGATAATCAAACGATAGTGTAGGAATGTGTGTAGCCGCCACTAGACTCGTATTGCTCGAGTCGGGGGGAAGGATCATCTTTCTCGGTGGCTAAGGACTTTCCCTAAGCTACTCTCGAAGCATTGGTGCACGGTTAATTAAGCGTGAGCATGACGTAGGCCTTCTTTTTGGCTAGTTTGAGCCTTGTTTAGCCATTCCTACATGTTAACCATTGCATGCCAAATTTGTGCCTACCCTTCCTTTGATCCAGCTCCACTCACTTTCACCAAGGCCTGAAGCTAAACCCACCTTCGCAATCAAATGCTTGAGCTGATTTGTAATTCCTATTTTGCCGAGGTTGTGATTAGTGGACATTGTTTTGGGGGTGCTGATTTTATTCCCGTTTTGATTGCTTTGTTTGGGGATTGCTAGCGCAGAAAAGAAAACAACAATTTATGAAAATAAAAAGCTGATTCGCGCAATCGAAAAAACAAATATTTATGTGAAAGAATTGCTTTGAGATTTCGATCCCCATCCTCTTTTTTGAATTTGGTCGGGTTCAGCCGTGTTCACACCCGGATTTCAAGCTAATTCTGGGGGCGTGTGCCCCATTCATTTCTAAGTGGCTGTTTTGGTTCGGGTTGTTTTCGCTCGCTTTGGTTGCATAGAGCCTTCATGTTTATCTTTGACCACCAAGCCGCTGCCTAAGCCCCATTTCCTCCGACAAGTCCTACTGATTCACGCTTGAGTCTAACCCGCGCCGTGGAGAGAGTGTGAACGTGCAAGTGTATGGTCCCCGACATTGGTGGATTCCTTTGGAGGTGATCCTGAGTCCCGAACTTTGGCAATGCTCACCTTAGTGGTCTGCCTACTTTCTTCCTGCACATGATCGCACGATTTTCCAGAATTCTAATTTTGAGCAATTACAATATTTATTTACGTCTGTCGAATAGTTTAAACTACGTTGTATAATTAAAAAGTTTTTTTATTATATCTTCTATACTCATGATATATTTGATTTCTCGTCTTACTTCTTTTTGAAATTGCTGGGCCAGTTAGCTATCTTCGAGTCCATGGAGTGATGATTTGCTCGGGACGTGCAAATGGTTAAGTCTGGGGGTGTTATGAGTCCACATTTTACACTGATTTTTGGACTCATCTGGGCTAGTTTTATCGCCTTAGCACTACACTTGAGAGCCTTTATTGCTTATTTGTGTTTATGTACCTTTTTCACGAGTAAGTGCACTGTAGGCCCGCTTCTGTGTGCTTTCTGTGTTTTCATTTTGTGTTATTCTCTAGCCCTATCTCGGGGATGTGGTGTGCATGTTCTGGTGGCCTTTCTGCCCCTTCTGCTGGTACAGGGGTCGTGTGCGTGTTCCTGGATGATTGTGAAACAGGAATACTGCGCACGATCAGGGGATCTAATGCGCACGACCACTGGTCGTGCACCCCCGATCGTGCGCACTACTCTATGTTTTCTATAGAATCAGCCTGGGGTAAGCGCACGATCACTGGACTTACTGCGCACGACCACTGGTCGTGCGCCACTGTTCGTGCGCATTACACCCCCTTTTTCATAACCCTGTCTCGGTAATCGCACGAGCACTGGCCATAGTGTGCACGACCACTGGTCGTGCGCCACTGGTCGTGCACCACTGCTCGTGCGTGTATATGCTGATGCTTCTTGTCCAAGTTGCAGGTTTATTTGGAAAAGCCGCACGATCATCGACCTACAGTGCGCACGACCACTGGTCGTGCGCCACTGATCGTGCGCACTGCTTCTGCTGTCTCCATATAAAAGGCCCTGCTCCGCGTTTTAGGTCAACGCCTGTCATTTGCTGCGATCGGAGAGTGCGCGGGAATCCCCTTTTCACTTCTCCAGCTGCTCCATCACTTCCACCTTCGTCGGGAAGCCATTTCCACTTACTCCGAAGCTTTCCAACACTCCGGCGAAGCCCTCGGCCATTGATGACTTCAACTCCAAGCTTTCCTGCAGAGTTGGTGAAGTAGATAACCTAGAGAACGGACTTAAAGGCCTTCGAGGTGACAGATCGTTGGTACCGGAAGCCTCCTTGGACTGAGCCCGGAATCGGATTGACAACTCGCTACTCCGGCCACGACCCGCAGTGGATCTTCATTCTCTTTTGGTTTACTCCTCTTCCCCTTCCTCTGTGTTATGAATATTTTGAGCAGTGTAATGAACATTTCCATCCCTGAACATCAAGTTTACTTTCTAGTTAATGGAATGTTAGTTTCTTCTAATGCTTGTGAGTTCTGTCTGTGAATGCGCCTCACTCACCCACATCCACTTCATTCATGTGCCTTGTCCGATTGCAATCCACACAAGAACGCTGCAATCCATTAGTTTCCCTTCCACTCGCCCAACCGAAGTTCGGCATAGCGGCCGACAAACCCATTTCACCTTGCGAAGCGGTACCGTCGACCCGCATAGCTTTTACTAGTTCAGTAGATCAAACATCCACAATCTCCCGAATCCGCTATTTCTTTTTGTTCTATTTTTAACTCTCATAACGATATTCTCAGTACTGTTGCCGTTCTACGCTAATTGCATTCCTCAAGAGACCGACACTTGGGGATTTACTCCCAAAACTTTATTACTTGTGCGACCGGTGCGCTTGTCGTATTACACGCACCAGTACTTCTGGGCTGAAGCAATCAACACGGCTTGTCATGTACAAAACAGAGCACTAATCAACAAAAACTATCGTAAGACCCCCTATGAGCTATTGAAGGGCAGAAAACCGACTGTGTCCTATTTTAGAATCTTTGCCGCCAAATGCTTCGTACTTAATAATGGGAAGTATTACCGAACTAAGTTTACTGAAAAATATTTTGAAGGTATTTTTGTGGGACATAGTAGCCATAATAAGGCATATAGGATTTTCAACAAGAAAACTCTGGTGGTAGAAGAGTAGATAAATGTTGTATTTGATGAGACTAGCTTGCTTCATAGCAGCTCGTCTAGTGTTAATGGTGCAGATGAAGGTACCAGGTTCAAGGAACTTAGCTTGGATGAAGGTGTCAAGGACGAAGGTCCAAGCTCAGTCAAGCTCGTCAATCCAGGCTTGGTGAATGAAGAATCCATAGAGGAAGAATTGCTTCAACCTACAGAGGCAGCACCAGATATTGCAGAGCTTGCTGGTGGGAGAGCAAGCAACCTAGGACTCAGAAACCCAACTGATCAAATCATTAGAGAGCCAGGCGACGGTGTTAGAACCAGAAGAGGTATAGCTAACAAAGTTTTGCATCTCAGTTTTCTATCCCAGGTTGAACCAAAGAAGTTCGAGGAAGCAAACAAAGATGCCTCTTGGATCATGGAAATACAAGAGGAGCTCAGCCAATTTGATCGATGCAAAGTCTAGGAGCTAGTGCCCAGGCCAAAGGGATAGAATATAATCAGCACCAAGTGGATATTCAAAAACAAGCTGGACGAACATGAAGTAAATATCAAGAACAAATCCCTACTTGTTGCACAAGGATACATACAAGAAGAGGGGATCAACTTCGACCATACATTTGCTCCAATGGCTCGGCTCGTAGAGAGCAGGTTGTTTCTTGCGTATGCTGGACTCAAAGGCTTCACCGTCTACCAAATGGCCGTGAAGTCAGCATTCCTCAATGGGAATTTGAAAGTGTAAGTATACGTAGTGCAATCCACAGGTTTTGTCAATTCTCAATTCCTTGACTACGTTTATTTTCTACATAAAGCATTATATAGCTTAAAGAAAGCTCCCCGAGCTTGGTATGAGACACTCTCTAATTTCTTCTTAAGAACAAGTTCACAAGGGCAAAGATAGACAAGACATTATTTCTTATGGAAGTTAAAGGCAAGATTTTGCTAGTGCAAATCTATGTCGACGACATCATATTTGGCTCTACGGAAGACAGCATTTGCAGAAGGTTTTCTTAACTTATGCAAGTGAAGTTTGAAATGAGCAGTATGGGTGAGCTGAAGTATTTCTTAGGACTTCAGGTGAAGCAATCTGAAGATGATATTTTCATCTCTTAGACGAAATTCACCAAGGAGATTCTTAAGAAATTTGTAATGAAGAGCACAACCTCTATGAAGACTACAATGAGTTCAACTATGTCTCTAGACAAGGATGAGAAAGGGAAACCTTTTGATGAAATCAAGTACAGAAGCATAATTGGATCCTTGCTCTATCTGACTGCTAATAGACCAGATATAATGTTCTCAACATGTGTCTGCGCTAGATATCAGGTGAACACTAAGGAATCTCATTATGTCGCTGCAAAGAGAATTTTAAGATACCTTAAGGGTACACCAAATCTTGGCTCATGGTATCAAGAAGTATTGACATCGAGCTAATTGGATTTTTAGATGCTGGTTTTGCAGGAAGCAGGGACGATAGGTAAAGCACTTCCGTGGCGTGCAAATTCCTCGGAAGACGACTTAACTCTTGGAGCAGTAAGAAGCAAAATTGTGTGACAACGTCTACTGCCGAGTTAGAGTATATCTCTGTGAGAAGTTGTTGCGCACAGCTTCTATGGATCAGAAACCAACTCGAAGACTATAATTTGAAGTTCAGAGAAATTCCAATATATTACGACTCTTCCAGCGCAATAGCCATCGCCAACAATCGATTTTCCCATAGCCGGACAAAGTAGATCGAAGTTCGCTACCATTTCATCCGGGATCATGTGGAGAACGAGGACTTGGCCCCCAGCTATGTCCCGATGGATAAACAGGTGGCTGATATTTTCACGAAGTTGCTGGATGAGGCCAAGTTCTCCTCTTTTAAGACAGAACTTGGCATGCTCAACATGGAATCCTGAAGTGATTATTTCTGAAGTCAAGGGCAAATTCAAAGTAGATCTTGTGTTTCTCAGAAACTTATGTGGATTTCTCGAAAATAAGTCATTTTCTCGTGAAAAGGACTTCGATTTCTCGAAAGGCTCTACATTTCTCGAGAAAGGGTTTCTGGACTTCTCATAATTATCTCTTCTTCTCGAGAAATGGCATCTGGATTTCTCGGAACACTACTTCTATTTCACGAGAAAAGCCTTATGGATTTCTCGAGAAGCCTACTTTTCTCGAGAAATGCCCTATTCCGCCAGAATTACTTTTCTTTTTGATGAAGAATCTGAACCGCTACTCCAGGTACGCCTCTTTTATTTCTTAAAAATTTTTAATTTTATATAAATAAGAGATAAGTCTATAGAAATATCCAAACCCACAAATTCAAAAAACAATTCCCGAGAAAGATGGTTTAGTTTCGCGAAGGTCACAGCCATTCTTCACGCAAAATCCACTGCTTCTTCTCCGCCAAACCAGAAATTTCTCATTCTCTGCATTTGATGACTCCATCTTCCAAGATTGGTGTGGGAAGTGAATTCGTTAACCCCAGCATTGAAGAAATTTCCGACAAATTCAAAAATGTTCAGATACTTCTGGAATCTGTCGGCCTCTCCTTTATTCTAGAACATCCTTCCAAGGTCTTATTACCTGAAGTTGAGGAGTTTTTCTGTAATGCCAAGATCAAGAGAAGAGCGAAGTTATTGAAAACTTCAGTCAGAGGTACGAAACTCAAAATCAAGCCATCCTCTATAACATAGTTTCTGCGATTGCCATCCATAGATGAAGAAGACTATCTAGATGCAGATGATTACTCTAGAGCCTACTCCTTTTGTGGACTTCCAGATTCCACCACTTCAATTAAAAGACAGAACATGACACATGAAAGTAAACTTCTGAATGATATTCTAGGAAAGGTTCTTCTATGCAAAACAAGGTCTATTGGATATATTTCTTCAGAGTTCGTTGATATGCTAACTGTAGTTGCGTACAGAAAGAGGTTCTAATGGGGATACATGTTGTTCAACAAGATCAAGGAGAGTCTGAAGGCACCAAATTTTGGAAGAATTATTTCTCTATACTTGAATCAGGCTCACCCAGAGATCTTTGACATAACTAAGGTGTGGCAATTCACCACCTCAAGAAAGTCTCTATATCCTCCATCCAGAGATGGGAGATTAGAATTCAAAGGCCAGGTCAGGCTCCACCTATTTGAAGAATTATATTTGATGATGAGGATAGGATCCCATATCCTCACACAGATACAGCTGGCACATCTGGTGTAGCTATTATGGGGGAGCATTCTCCTTCAGTTCTTGTAGAAGTATAGTAACCTGAGATACCAACGACAGAGGTTCACCCAGATGTTCCTACAGCTCAGATTCCTAAGAAAGTGGTTGATGTTGATGTTGTAGTGGAAGAAGAAAACATAGATCAACCTGATGATGAGCAGAGCACCCTTGCACATGATGTTGGCTCAGGTATGAATGTTGACTCCTCCTCTGATCATGACATTTTAATGGATAATACTACAGAGGCCATCAACAAAATGATAAAAGAACTTAATTCAGATGACCCCCTGTTCAATCCTCCAGAGAAGCCTACTGAAAAGACTACTACAAAGTCCCCTAAAGCTATCCCGGAAGAGACCCCTCAAGAAAATCCTCCAGAAGATATACCAGAAAACTCTCAGCCCCAGGCACATATTGAGGGGGAGAATGAAGTTGTATTAACTGATTAAGAAGAAATTATACCAGAACCTACAGAACCTCCCATGAGGAGTTTGGATTTCTTTATCCCTGCTATCCTAGGTGAGGAAGGGGATGAGATACTACCTTTCCATAGAGGCAGGAGTTCAGTTGTGATTGAATAGATCCCTATCTAGACAACTCCAGATATTCCTCCTCCACCTCCTCCAACTAAAATCATTCCATATGATACCCTTCTTGGTAAAATTGAATCTATGCTTACAAAGCAACGAGAGTACTTTGATAAGTCTCTCATAGAAGTCACTGAAAAAGTCACTTCTCTAGAGAAAGAGATGAGAAGAGGCTTTGGTGTGATTCAACACAATATAGATGAATTCAAAAGGCTGTTTCAAATTGGTGGAAAAGCCATAGATCACACCATTACTAGTATTGGTCAAGTCATGGATCAATCAGTCACTCTTGCAAACAATCAGATCCTATTGGAAAAGAAAGCTCAAGAACACAACTTCAAGACTTGTGAAGAAGTTAGGAAGTTCAAAGAAGATGTCATAGCAACCCTCTCTATAGAAGTCAGAAAGTGGGGGGGAGTGGGACAAAGTAAAAGAATATCTAATAAAATCTAGTGAAGACATGAAGGTACTATTGATGCTAAACTGAATGAGATCAATACAGATGTATAGAAACAGATTCATGGTGTAACGTTTCATACTTATGATACCGCTGTATGGAAGCATAATCAGATTCTCCCAGACTTTCCTGTCAATCCACATGAGGCTCCACCTCCTCAACTTAATCCAATTGTTTGCATGTCTACATTCTCTCCTAGAACAGAACATTATGAAGCTCCTCCTGAAGACTACTCTCATGTTTGGACTTTTGATCAACAATAGTATCCTCAAGATCATCCTCCTGAAGTGCAAGTGCAAAAAATAAGGAAGTATGTTGAGGGTGTCTCTGCCAGCTGATCCATTCCAAGTCAAGAAGTTGAGAAAAGAAAAGCATAAGAATTTCTTGAGGTGCGGAGCCCAACCTCCAAATCACTTATTCTTGAGACTCTAAAGTTAGTTGTGGATTATAATGAAGACATAAATGATTATTATAGTCCCCAGGAGTGGGAGTTGTATGAAAATTTTTGACCAAGAGGAGGATCTATGATAGAGAATATGACAGAAACAATCGCAAAGCCCCTCCTAACCCTTCAAAGTACTACCCCAAGTCTTACTGCTATTAAAAGAGATAGCAAGAAAAGAAGGAAAGGCAGTAACAACAGAAATTCAAATGATTTTATGTTCATCAGTCCTATAGAATTTTGTGGTCTAAGACATTTATGTGGACAAACCTTATATATATATATATATATATATATATATATATATATATATATATATATATATATATATATATATATATATATATATATATATATATATATATATATATTTTGAATTTTGTTGAACTAGTTATTTCTTATCAGTCTTTACATACATACTCTGCTTTACTTGTTATTTCTTTATTTATCTTAATATAATTTATCTTAGTGTAGAGGTTTCTGACTTCTATAAATAGGAGGATATTGTTTGGTATTGTATCCACAATTACCCAGATTTGTATGAAGTCACCCTTGAACTTAGATGAATTATGGTTGTATTTGATGTCATCTTTTAGTTGAGTGTTTGCAGGTTAAGATTGCTAAATGTAGACCAACGTCAGTTTACAATGAGTCACCAAACATAGGACCATGCAATGTAATCCCTCATTATGTGATCCATGATATTGACTCATGTATAACCTCTTTATTCGGATGCACTTCATTGTTGGTTTCAACTTAGAAGAAAAGAAAAAAATTCACTAAAAATTTCCTAAGATATTTTCTCGAGAAATGGTATGTATTTCTCGAGAAGTCGAAGTAAATTTCTCGAGAAAGCATTGTGAATCTTGAAAAATATACCAAAAGACTCTCAGCCCAAGGCACATTTTGAGGGGGAGAATGAAGTTGTATTAAATGATGAAGAAGAAATTATACCAGAACCTGCAGAACCTCCCATGAGGAGTTTGGATTTCTCAATCCCTGCTATCCTAGGTGAGGAAGGGGATGAGATACTACCTTTCCACAAAGGTAGGATTTCAGTTGTGATTGAAGAGATCCCTATCAAGACAACTCCAGCTCTTCCTCCTCCACCACCTCCAACTAAAATCATTTCATATGATACCCTTCTAGGTAAAATTGAATCTATGCTTACAAAGCAATGAGAGTACTTTGATAAGTCTCTCATAGAAGTCACTGAAAAAGTCACTGCTCTAGAGAAAGAGATGAGAAGAGGCTTTGCTGTGATTCAACACAATATAGATGAATTCAAAAGGCTGTTGCAAATTGGTGGAAAAGCCATAGATCACACCATTACTAGTATTGGTCAAGTCATGGATCAATCAGTCACACTTGCAAACAATCAGATCCTATTAGAAAAGAAAGCTCAAGAACACAACTTCAAGACTTGTGAAGAAGTTGGGAAGTTCAAAGAAGATGTCATAGCAACCCTCTCTATAGAAGTCAGAAAGGGGGGGGGGGCAAAGTAAGAGAATATCTAACATAATCTAGTGAAGACATGAAGGTACTATGGGATGCTAAACTGAAAGAGATCGATACAGATGTACAGAAACAGATTCATGGTGTAACGTTTCATACTTATGATACTGTGCTGTATGGAAGCATAATTAGATTCTCGCAGACTTTCGAGTCAATCCACACGAGGCTCCACCTCCTCAACTTAATCCAATTGTGTGCATGTCTACATTCCCTCCTAGACCAGAACATTATGAAGCTCCTCCTGAAGACTACTCTCACGTTTGGACTTTTGATCAACAAAAGCATCTTCAAGATCTTCCTCCTGAAGTGCAAGTGTAAAAAAGAATGAAGTATGGTGAGGGTGCCTCTACCAGCCAATCCATTCCAAGTCAAGAAGTTGAGAAAAGAAAAGCATAAGAATTTCCTGAGGTGCGGAGCCCAACCTCCAAATCACTTATTCTTGAGACTCTAAAGTTAGTTGTGGATTACAATGAAGACAGAAATGATTATTATAGTCCACAGGAGTGGGAGCTGTATGAAAAATTTTTGACCAAGAGGAAGATCTATGATAGAGAATATGACAGAAACAATCGCAAAGCCCCTCCTAAACCTTCAAAGTACTACCTCAAGTCTTACTGCTATTAAAAGAGACGACAAGAAAAGAAGGAAAGATAGCAACAATAGAAATTCAAATGATTTTATGTTCCTCAGTCCTATAAAATTTTGTGGGCTAAGACATTTCCGTGGTCAAACCTTATATATATATATATAATTTTGAATTTTGTTGAACTAGTTATTTCATACAAGTCTTTACATACATACTCTGCTTTACTTGTTATTTCTTTATTTATCTTAATGTAATTCATCTTAGTGTAGAGGGTTCTGACCTCTATAAATAAAAGGAGATTGTTGGGTATTGTATCCATAATAATCCAGATTTGTATGAAGTCACCCTTGACCTAAGATGAATTATGGTTGTATTTGATGTCATCTTTTATTTGAGTGTTTGCAGGTAAATATTGCTAAATGTTGACCAATATCAGTTTACAATGAGTCACCAAACACAGGATCATGCAATGTAATCCCTCATTGTGTGATCCATGATATTGACTTGTGTGTAACCTCTCTATTGGGATGCACTTCATTTTCAAGTACTAAGGAAATGGAGGAAAGGAAGGGTTGCTGGTTTAAACTTAGAATAAAAGAAAAAATTTCACTAAAAAATTCCTAAGATATTTTCTCGAGAAATGTAATGTATTTCTCGAGAAGTCGAAGTAAATTTCTCGAGAAAGCATTGCGAAGAATAATTTTTATGAAATTAGAATCGCTCAAGCACTTTCCATATTTGGGAAAAAAGCCGGACATCTTCATCGTCAATCCTCTTTGTCATTCTCTCCAGATCCAGCGATTCAAAGCAAGACAAGATTTGATCGATCCAAGATTAACTGATTATTCAACTTCTATTCGATCGGGTCGGATCCTAACTTTGAGATTAGCCTTCTCAGTTTTCTTCCTCAACCTTCTTCATCAAGTTGTTCAAGTTTCAAGAAGTAAGATTGAAGAAGAATTCAGATATGAAGAGTAAAATAGTTTTCTTATTGTTGAAATTTATTTTTACATTTGTAGGAGAATTGTCTCTGAGTTTGTAGGAGTTTTATCTCTAAGGTTGTAGATCCGTTAGTGGATCGATTTTGTAGATCCGGTTTGTGGATCGAGGTGTAGTTCTAGCTTGTGGGCTGAGTTTGTAGATCCGTTGTGGATCGAGGTGTAGGAGCGTTGCTCTGAGGTGTAAGATTGTGATAATCTGAGAAAGGTGAAGTAGCTGAATCGTACCCTTTATGGTAGATAAGCGAGGAGGGACAGTGTTCGTACCCAATATGGGGAACCACTATAAAAATCTCTGTGTTTGTGTGCATGTCTTTTAAATATTTTTATTTCGTAAATACTTTCAGGGGCGTTATGCGGGGTCTACATTGCTGACGAAAAGCATAAGACCAACAGGTTCTATGAGGGACTACCAGATGAGCTGAGGTAATTGCTTTCGGGACCGATGAACCATGGTTTCCAAGTCTTAGTGAATACGACTCATTTGTTAGAGAAAGACATAAATAGGGCAGGTCAAGAGGGAATTGGTTGTGATAAAGACCGAGTTCAAATCATCGCATCCTGGAAAGTCTGAATATAGCAAGAGATGGGGTAAGAAGTCCAAATCTTCTGGGCAGGCTCCGTCTACCGGTACTTTTAGAACAACATCAGGGTGAGGCCCGCTAACATGTAACACTTGTGGTAAGCCAGGACAATTTACCAATGAGTGTAGTAGTGGTCCTCCAAAGGTTGATAAGAAGGCAGGAGAATCATATGCTGAAAAGGGAAAGGCGGTGGAGTCCACTGCATCCCAATATGCTCCAGCTCAGCCAAGGGTCTATAATCTTGGCCAACATGAGTCCATCAAATAGGCTGATGTCATCACCGGTACGAGTAGTATATAGTTTTCATGCTTTATATACTTTATACCGTATGAATTGCTTGTGTATAACTTGATAAGTATAGGCTTTCTTCTTATTTGGAACCATCTGGCAAGGGCACTGTTCGATACACGTGCTTCGCATTCATTTCTATCTGAGGACTTTGTATGGCGGATCGGAGTGCCTACTCTTGTGTCGACAGATAGAGTGAAGGTGTTATTACCTAACGGATTCGTGATGCATGCGGATAAGTCTTGTTGTATTGAGGTATGGATTGGTGAAAGTTATTTACTTAAGGTTAGCTAGTCACCTAGAGGGAGGGAGGGTGAATAGGTCTTTGAGATTTTTAAGTCTTTTTAATATTTTATTTTAATGTGATCTAGAGCTTGTCCTTAGAACCTACAATATAAAAGTAAAGCATACAACACAACCAAGAATACAATTGTTTATAGTGGTTCCCCAATTGGGTATATCCACTTTCCCTCCTACCTATCCAACTATCTTGTTGGACTAGGCACAAACTATACCAATATGCTCCTCAGAGCTTACACCTCAGGCCCTCAGCCTTACACTCAAGTTCTTTTCAGAACCCTATCCTACAACCACACAGGTTCCTACCTCAGAGCCATGTAGTGCACCTACAGCTCAGTGGTCCATTGACCACCTACCTCAGCCTTATTTCTAAGGCCTATAGGACAGGCTTTTCAGCCCTACAACTTCAGGCACAAATCCCTACTCTCAGAGTACTGCAGCAGTTCTACAACTCAGTACCTATCCAGGTACCTACCTCAGTGCCCTTCCAAGCACCTACAGCTCAACCTCCTCCAAGGCCTACAACTCAGTGACACACTTGTGACCTACAGCTCAGTGACTCACCAATCACCTACATCAGTCTTATTTTTAAGGCCTACTACTCAGGCTGGGAGGACAACCATACTCTCAGATCCATACTTGGATGCTACCTCAGTACTCCTACAGGGCAACTACCTCAGTGAATAATTAGTCACCTACACTCAGGCCAAAAGGCCCTATAGCTCAGATTTAGATAAACTAAATCCTACTAGAATTTAAACAAGATGTAAATTTGAAACAATTGACTCAGAGATAAATCTCTGAGTCTACCTTGCTGGACTAAGCAGATATCAGTCCAGCCCACGTTTTGTAGAAGGAATGAGTCTTCTTCTACAACTAACTTCTTCTTTGTTGCACTGGTAAGCAGCTATCTGTTGTTGAAGGTTGACAACCCTTCACACAGTAATCTTCTTGCTGAATAGTTGAATCAGCTGACTTGTTCTAAAGAGAACAATCTTACTGAATCTTGAAAGAGCTTCAGCTGACTTTCTCTACCTACTGGCTAGCTCTGCTGAACCTTTGCTTTCAAGCTTGTCAGAGAAGATGAAGTCCATCCGCCTCTAGTTTCCATATATTCTTCGTGTGTTCAGTGTTTATTCTCCGAAACCTTAATACCCTTTTCTTTCTTCCTTTTATATGTGTGTTGATTTGAATCAGCGACATAATTTGAGTGTTGGCCCAGCCAAGGATTGTGAGCTCCACCTCCCTCAGAAAAGGACAAACAAGCTTTCGGCACTACTGCAGCTTTCCCGCAACGGTATTGACAATTTTGACTTTGTTGACTTTAGGTGACGCCAGCAGTGGTCTTCCTGTGCTATTGTAGCTTTCCCACAATGGCATGAAGTATTTTGACTTGTTGACTTTTGATGACGTTAACAACGCTCATCACCTTCTGGGCTTAGAAAAATTCCAGATAGTCAATAAGCATTGAGTGATGTTAAGTCACTCAACACCATCTATCTTGGTTGTTAATTAGAAGCATTGAGTGAACCTGCCTCTCTCAATGCTTCTGGACTTAGAGAAATTCTGCTGGTTTTGTCTTAGCGGTTTCTTCTTTCACAGCTGAGACTATCACCTGTCTCAGCTGTTTTTTCTCGGCTGTCTCAGCGGTTTCTGCTTCACATCTGAGACTGACTTCTGTCTCAGTGGTTTCTTCTCAGCGGTCTCCGTGGTTTCTGCTTCACAGCTGAGACTATCTTCTGTTTCAGTGGTTTTTCTCTCAACTGTCTCAGCGCTTCCTTCTTCATTAGAAGCATTGAGTGAATCTGCTTCACTCAATGCTTCTAGACTTAGAAAATTCCATCTTGCTTTGTCTCAGCGATTATGCTGAGACATATTTCTCAGCTGTCTCAGCTGTCTCAGCTGTCTCAGCGGTTTTGCCTTAGTCAATTTTCCTGACTTTAGTTCGACGAATGTTGAGCTGAGATCAACGATCTGTGGGCTGATCTCGATGAATTCTGAATCCCAAATTATGACTTTAGCTTGACAAATGGTGAGCTTAGCTCGACGAATGATGAGCTGAGCTCGACGTATTCAGAGTCTCGCACTTTTGAATTTAGCTCGACTAATGGCGAGCTGAGCTCGATGAATTGGGAGCTGAGCTCAACAAATTCTTAATCTTCCAACATACACTTTTTCTTCACCTGTCTCAATGAATGTCGAGCTGAGCTCGAGGAATTCTGAGTTTTCCAGCATACTCATTTCATCACCTGTCCAATCATGGACTATCTGCATGCATGAACTTAAGCACATATCAAATACATTTTTCCCTTTAGCATGATTCGTGATGCCTCTTCAAATCAAGAGGAACATTGTAGGGCACAATTCCCAACAATCTCCCCCTATTTGAAGAAGGCAGAAAACCCATCCATGGTAAGGTGCATCAACACAAAAAAAATATCTTGATAGGCCTGATGTGACTTTATTATGACAACTAGCCATCCCAGTACTGGATAACTCCCCCTAGATGAGATGACATAACACTATGATTGAATGACTAATAGTACAAGTGAATTTTCGATCATTTACAAGGTAAACATTATGATTAAGATATACTTAATCATTAACTAATTTAGAGAGATATAGTCAAACAATAGTAGGCAAAACTTGTGATTTCAAGATATCTATCAAAAAAAAGCATATTCATTAATCATAGATATATAAATGATAATTTCATGCACATTTGTCACATCAATATAGTCAGGGCCAACTTATATTAATTTTTTTGATAGAGATTTGAAATTTCTACACAGTTGTTATACATTACAAGACATTGATAAAATAATTTAAAGAAACCTGACCCTAACCCTATATCAGCTATTCTTTGATGAGCTTGCATCAGCATCCTTGCTTGCAGAAGTCCTATTCAAGTTTTCAGCTTTTTCTTCTGCCTTTTTAAGTAAAGGAATGGCTTTGGAATATATCTGGAAGTCATTTTCTTAGTATTGCTCTTCCCTACCAGATTTTCTTTAATACTTTTTCCCTTAGTGAATTTCTTTCTAAATGCGTTATCCATTTCTCAAAAGGATATACACTATCAATTTTCTTTAGAACTTGTCCATGGCTTACCCAAGCATTTATAATGATGGATTCAGAGGCATCACTTAGCTGTTCATAATCTGGATCATCTCTGTTCTCAGCTTTCCTCTTGGCCATAAACTCTTCAGCCATCTAAATTCCTTCCCATTTTCTTCTGGCAGCAAGTTGTTCATCCTGTGTAACTCTAACTTGTGTTGAGAAGTCTAGATCCTCTGGCCACTTTTTATCTAGCAGGGGCAAGTGCAGTGCCACCATAGTGCCTTAAATTACGTTGAATGTTTGATCTTCAATGAGTCCAGCTGTCTTAGCATGGCTGCTCTCCCTCTTTCTGCCTTCTTCAATGATGGTTTCTTGCAATAAGGAGGTGTTGGCTTCATTTTCGCTTGATATAGATTAGAATACTGTCTCATTGTCAGTAAGCAGCTAATTTTTCAGAAGTATTGCCTACTTCATAGAGTGGAGAGCAACATTGGTGACATGTTGATTTACATGATCTGTTGTACCCTTGATCACCTCAACAGTTGTACTCACATAATTCTTGACATATCATATGTCAGCTGCAGAGAATTTCTGGCTTATTTCCATGGATTTCATGAGGGTGGTCAGCTTTATGCCAGTAGTTCCAGCCATATCAAACCAACTAGTAACCTATTTTTTTTAAGTGAGAGGTCTCTTCTTTTCATTCCTTAACTTCAGTTAATAATTCATCCCTTAGTTTGACAACTTAGTCGTCAACATACTTCTTGAGAGTTATTGTTTGAGCATCCAGGAGTGCTTCAATATGTTTTAGGAGTGGCTCATTAGAGATTTGTGTAGTGGGTGGTTGGCTTACTGAAGAAGGGACTTCTGTCAGAGCAGGGACCTGTGAGACTCCCCCTCAACTACATCACCTGTAGAAGGAGCCATTTCCTTAGCTAAAGTTGTATTAGCACTACAAATTAAGAGGGTGTTAGCATTACTTGCAGTGGGTGAATACTCAACTAATCTGTTGATAACTTTGTCCAAGGAGGTCAAATCCATCTCATTATGCTCCCCCTCAGACTTAGCATCCTTCTCTAGGCTAAATCTATCAAGATCAGTATCTAGTGCCTCAGGTGGCTCACGGTTATCATCTATACTAGCGATATCTTTAATTGTTGCAACACCATCAGTGTCAGCCATGTCTGCCTCATCTTCTACAGCAGCCTCTTCTTCAGTGGCATTCTTTAAAACTTGTCCTAACCTAGGACTGGCATGGATTTTATCAACATGCACAACAGTATCCTGGAGTTGAATGTTTGTTGGGGAGAGACTCAGGGTTATGTCTGTCTGCAAACCAACATCAGTAAGGGTAGTTCCTAGCTCAGGTTCAGAGTAGAAGGAAATGTCTACTTCAGCAGCTTGCTGTCTTTTATCCCTTGAGGAGTCCTTTGTTTTTGAAGGATGTCTCTTGGGTAAGATCCTAGTGAATCTATCCAATGTCTTTACGTCCATTTTTTTCAGGTAGTAAATCTTCACTCCATGTTCTTGTTTGAATGTATCAGGGTAGGTATTCACTAGGTATAGGGAAAGAATTCTGTCCTTGTTTGGAGTGGGTAGACAGTCTACTAATCTCTGGTAGATGAGAGAAGACCAAAAGGTCTTTCTATTAAGGATTATTCTAGTCATAACATCAAACATAGCCATGGAGATTGTGTCATATGATCCATGTTTGTAGATAAGGGATTTCCCTACAATATCTGCTAGTAATTTACCTCTCTGATTGAAGAATTTTCTCTTAAGAGACCCAGGTTTGGCATCACTGTATCCACACCACCTGAGAACACTTTCTCTGTCTGTGACAGTGGGTTCCTATTCTTCACTAGGGTTGATGGAGGGTATATGAACGGTTTTGCCTAGTCTCTTATGGTTTACCTTAATCTTGATGTCCTCAATCTTAGACTTGAGAGAGTTTTGAGAAGAGAACACTTTAATGTCGGTGAATAATTCTACAACCTCCTTTCTAAGAATGGTGGAGGGTTCGAAAAGAGTGCACTCCAAACCTATGTCGTCAATCATTCTTATCACTGCTTTAATATCTGGCGAGACATGACTGAATCCATCCCTCATAATTTCATATCCTTCCTGGAGCTCCTTGATGACATTTAGTGCCATTGAAACAATGTGGCGGAACGCTGAGAGGGTTTAGGTCTCGAAGGCTAGGGTTAAGGCTTTTAAGAGTGATGTGGCTTTTTGTTTCTTTTCATCAAAATTTTAATTACTTCATCATTAGAATAATCAATTAAACATTTTGGCTTATATTAGCACTTTTCCATCTTACGGGTTGTGTTACGCTTCCTGTTAAGATACAGGGCATTTAGCGCTACTGTTATACCTCTCAACTTTTCTTCCATTTACTCAATGCTTGATTAATTTGTTATTTCCCTCACTGTCTAGACATACATTCTTTTTGACACGCCATTAATCAAAATATTCTGTTAATTTTAGGTGAAAAGGGGACCTAACATGCTAATAAGCCAGTTATATTGGAAACCCAATTATGGACTGATTTACCTTGAAGCTTGCTAATAAGTTATTTGAATTTGAGAGTAAAGGCTGCATAAATTAACAGTGTAGACAATTATAAATAATAATTGAATCACTGTTTTATATTTAGGTGTGTTTGATTAGGTTCATCCTGATCACATCCAACTTAATTTATCAATTAGTAAACTTAGTCTCTATATAAGAGAGAGATACTTACCTTGTGGCTTGCTGCCACTAGCTTCTGAGAATTACACACTTGACAGCCTCATCATTAGTTTATTGCTTTATATGGAGCATATTCCTTGAGCAATCATCCTGTCCTAGACATTTGCTTGGAACAACCATTGTCCAAATACCAAGTCTTATCTAGACAGGTATTTGGACTATCCTACAAAGAAAAATTATTTACCCTTAGGCATTATAAAACATTTGCCCAACTCTCTGCCTGGGCTGAGCACCTTTTTGTCCACTAGCCATATTCAGGTTGTGCCAACAATCATTGACAAAGTGGCACACCTTCCCACAACACCAACATTTATGAATGTTGTATCTTTTCTTTAGGACAGTACAGAATTATTGTCCATGAGAGATGTGAGCAGCACTAGACTTTGCTGGATTAGCATTGCATGATATTGCCTCCTTCTTCCTAAGTGAAGGTGTTGAAGAACAAAATACAGCTGGTCCAGGATGGGCCAAATGTATTTTTAGAGCCTGCCATCTAGTCGACTCTCTCATCTCCTTAGATAAAGGATATCTGGATCCAAACCTAAAGAACTTATCCAGAACATTAAGGCTAGAGTGAGCAGTATCACTCTTTCTAAGATCATGTGTCTTCACCCCACTGGTGGAGCACACATTAGATTGATTCTTCTGGAGTGGTGCAAACTTGATAGTTTTAGAAGGTAAATTCACTCTTTGAAACACTGTCAACTTATTAGGGATATTTGATTGGACTTGATAATTAGTGTTATTAATAGCCAGCTTCTTAGTGTTTGACAAGTTGCAGTTTTTGGAAACCCGCCAAGAGATTGAGAATGGTTAATCACAGTCCCTAATTTCTCAACAAATTTCTATTCTAAATATTTAATATATTTAGATTTCTCTTCTAGAACCTTAGTCTGACACTCAAGGCTTTTCTTGAGTTCAGAAACCTCATGACATTTCTTATGAAACTCAATAGACTAATTGTTATAAAGAGTTTGATAAGACTTGAAAACTTCAATCTCCTTTGCTTGCCTTTTGGCAAGAATTCTGCACTTCTTTAGAGCATCTAGGAGTAGTCAATACTTCTCAATCAATTGATTGACATCAGTTTCAGATTCTGATCAATCTTTATCACAGTATGAAGATGCACCAGTATCTGGATGGGTTTCATAGTCAGAAGAAGATGAAGAAATGGATAGAGGATGTACCTTGATTGATTATGTATGTAGCTCACTTCTTTCTTCTTCAGTTATTGCCATCAGCCCTTGGTATCCACAGTCTTCTTCATCCTCCTCATTGTCACTGTCAGAGTGTGACAGAGGGGCCTTTATTCCTATCCTGGCAGCAGGATATTCCTCTTTTTTTTGGATCAGCACCAACATATATTAGCTCAATTTAGGCTTCTTCTTCATCTGATTCTGAGGAGGAAGAATCTGTCCAGCTTCTCTCCTTCTTAGCCACAATAGACTTCTCCTTCTCCCTATCTTTATGATGATGGTGATGCTTCTTCTTCTTCATTTCATACTCTTCCTTGTTCCTGACTGGGAAGTTCGCAATGACATGTCCAGCCTTGCTGCAAAAAATATCAAATAACTTTAGATGCAATCTGTTTACTAGATTTAGGGCATACATGTCCTTCTTGTAGGACCTCCTGTGATGCGATGATGATGAGGGTCTGTTCTCCCAGTGCTTATTCTTCATGAACTTTTGAAGTTTCATGAAGAAAGCTACAAACTCTTCATTTGACATGTGGTTGTCTGAGGAACTAGTCTCAGATAATTCTGAGCTAGACTCAGCTTCTCTCCTTAGTGGAGAAGGAGTATTTCTTCTGCTTCTTCTTGGGGCTTCTGCCTTGAGGTCTACTGTCTTATTCTTAGCCTTGGATTGACTTTCCTTTTCCTCTTCTTGTCTAGTAGCCAGTTGCATTTCATAGGACAGCAGCTTTCCAAAGAGTGATGGCGGAGGAGTGTCTGTCAGCTTGGCCATTTCCCTAATGGAACAAATCTTGGTGTCCCCAATCTCTAGTGTGAGATCTAAGGAACTTGTCATTCAGCTCATAGTTGCTGAAGACCCTACCATAGTTTCTTAGTTCATTAACTATCCTCAAGAACCTTTCAAAGCAGTCAGCCACTTTTCCGGATTTGCTTTGTCTGAAAGCCTCATACTTTTGGTTGAGCATGGACTTCCTATCATCTCTAACTTCCTCAGATCCTTCCATATAGACCACAAGAGTGTCTCACATTTCCTTGGAGGTTTTACAGTGTACAGGATTTTGGAAGGTTGAGTCATCAATGGCAATAGCTATAATATTTTGTGCCCTTGTGTCCATGGTGAACATAATTACTTCATCTCTGTCCATCTCTGTATATGTCTTAGGCACTCTCACAGTTGGATCTATGGTGGAAGCCTTTTTGGGGAAAAAGGTCCTTCCACTACTATTATATAGATCCTAGGGTCAGATGCTTCCATGAATAGTATGACGCTTTGCTTCCAGAGGCCAAATCCTTCCTTCCTGGAGATTGGTAGTTTCATGGCCCCTAGCTCCTTATAGTTCATTCCTGACCCCATGATTATATCTTCTAGCTAACCTTTGAGGTATGCTCAGATTGTTACATCCTTTTTGAGCAACCTCCCTCTGATACCACTTGAAAGTTATTTACTTAACGTTAGCTAGTCACCTAGAGGGGGGGTGAATAAGTGTTTGAGATTTGTAAGTCTTTTTGTTGTTTTCTTTTAATGTGATTTAGAGCTTTTCCTTAGAACCTGCAATATAAAAGAAAAGCAGACAACACAATCAAGTACACAGTTGTTTATAGTGGTTGCCCAATTAGGTACATCCACTTTCCCTCCCACCTATCCAACTATCTTGTTGGACTAGGCACAAACTCCACCAATATACTCCTCGGAACTTACACCTCCGGCCCTCAGCCTTACACTCAGGTTCTCTTCAGAACCCTACATCAGAACCACATAGGTTTCTACCTCAGAGCCCCGCAGTGCTCCTACAACTCAGTGATCCACTGACCACCTACATTAGAATTATTTCTAAGTCCTACACCTCAGGCTTTTCAACCCTACAACTTTAGGCACATAGCCTTACTCTTAGAGTGATGCATCACTCCTACAACCCAGTACCTATCCAGGTACCTACCTCAGTACCCTTCCAGGAACCTGTAACTCAGCCTCCTCTAAGGACTCAGTGACACACTTGTCACCTACAGCTCAATGACTCACCAGTCACCTACCTCAGCCTTATTTTAAAGGCCTACTACTCAAGTTAGGAGGACATCCCTACTATCATATCCACACTGAAAGAATTAGTTCCTAAACACCTAGAGGGGGGGGGGTAAATAGGTGTAATTCCTTTTTCTTCTAAAGCAGAATATCTATTCAGTTAATTAATCAGACACAACTAATTCTACAGCTAACACCGCACAACATTCACAGAATCACACAAACACAGATTGCACACAGATTTTATAGTGGTTCCCCAAGGTCTGGGTACATCCACTTTCCCCCTTCGCCTATCTAGCAGTGTGCTAGATTCGGCCTAACTTCTTCTCTTCACCTCAGATCCTCAGATCTTACAGCAGCTCATAACCCAAACAAGGCTCCTACAACTCAGAGTGAGTCCACACTCCTACAGCTCAGGCAATCTTCCCTACCTCAGCCTTCAACAAGGCCTACACTCAGAGATCACAATCTCCTACAACTCAGGCTCACAGCCCAACCTCAGCCTTCAACAAGGCCTACACTCAGAGATCACAATCTCCTACAACTCAGCCTTTATAAACACAGGCTTACAACTCAGATCTTATAAAGATCCTATAGAAAATAGGTTTAACAATGTATTTTACCACCACCCTGGTAGATAGAGAAAGGATGGATGGCTTCTTGATCAGTTCTTGGAAGAATATGATGGCAGAGAACAACCACTCTTAGCTTTCTTCAAAGCTTCTTGAATCTGAACTCAGTAGGGTTGATCTCCTTTGAAGTTGATCTTCAATCAGCTTCTTTCTTGAAATTCAGATCTCAATCTGAATCCTTCTTGGCAGACTAGTTCAGAATCTGCACTTGAGGGACTTGTTGATATAAGTCCCTTTCTTCACTTCAATAGATGGAGCTCTCTCTCTCCAACTTCTTCTTTTATTTTGTATCAGTGTTTTTACTTCTATCAGTATTCATTATCTTTCTGTTGATGGATAATTCCTTTATATAGTCTTCCTCCATGGTAACCGGCTGATCCGGTTTCTAACAAACTTCTGACAGCTCTGACAATTACAGTAGACCGGTTGGTAATGGCAGCTGTCAAGTCATCCAGTCTCTTTTTGAAACTTTGTCTCAGTCAGCAAAGTGTCGAGACTGAACTTCATCATGTGTCGACACAAGTAGACTAAGTGTCGACACAATCCTTGGTGGTGTCGACACAGCTTCCTTGGTGTTGACATTGCTTCTTGACACAGCTTATGTAGATTGTGTCGACACTAGTTCAGTGATGTCGATACAGCCACTTCTTTTCTTCATACAAATTTACTTTGTTGAAATTCTGCCATGTGTCGACACAAGTCCTGTGTGTCGACACAGTTGATGTCGATAAGGACTTCTGTGTGTCGACACTGCCTTTGTGTGTCGACACAATTGATGTCGACTAAGCTTCTGTGTGTCGACACTGCCTCTGTGTGTCGACACAGTTGATGTCGACTAAACTTTCTCTGTGTGTCGACACTGCCTCTATGTGTCGACATAGTTGATGTCGACTATGCTTCTCTTTGTGTCGACACTGCCTCTGTATGTCGACACAGTTTCTTCTAGTGTCGATACAGCCTCTCCAAGTGTCGACACAATTAACTACAAGTGTCGACACAGCTCTTCTTCAGTGTCGACACAAGCCTTCATAAGTGTCGACACAGCTTCTTCTAGTGTCGACATATGGACTTAGAAACTTTTTCCTGCATTCTTGCATTTTCTTAACCTACACATATAAACTCAAAACAACATCAAATACACCTTGATTCATATCATTGAGTAAGGTGAGGCTTCTTCAAATCAGGTACACATTTTCCAATGTAACCAACAATCTCCCCCTAATTGGAGAAGTCATAACCCTTAGTCAATGATATACACCATTCATAACAAACACATATGATGATGTACAAAAACATTATATGACAGGGTAACTTTTAAACAAAACATATATAAGATATCATCACAGAATAATAATGCTAACACAATGAGCATCAATCATTATTTTGTTTCAACTTTCAAAAGTTTCTTTAGCAATAGTTTACATAGATTTTTAACACTAAAATTTACAAAGTTATAAAATCTAGTAAATTTATCCTAAGGCTGCTCAGGCTCCTTGATAACTAGTCCTTTGCCTGATTGGATCTTGGCTTGTATAGGAGCATCTGTATCCTCAGCTGGCTTCTTGCCCTTCAGATCCTTCTTCTTTTGTTCTTCTGCCCTTATTCTCTGTCTTTCAAAATAATGAAAAGGCTTAGGGAAATATTTGCTAGACTCCTGAGCATTAGGAGGTAGCTTCCCAGGCTTTGTCTTTCTTCTATATTGCAGAATAGCTTCTTGTCTAGCTTCATGCTTTTGCCATTCTTGTTCTGTGTACCATTTTACCCTGTCATGGGTCTGGTCCTTTACAGCTTTCCAGGCAGTCAGAATAATATTCCTAGAAGTAGGACTCCACTGCTCAAAATCAGGCTTTAACTCAGCCTGTTCTTTGAATCTCTTCTTTGGCAGTTGAGCTTCTTGCTCTTTATTCACGACTGCTTCTAACATTTTAACTTTCTCAATGATAACATTTTTATTACCCTCTGGAGGGCTGTACATTGACTGTACTTCTTGATGAATCATTTCAAAATCTGCTGGAGGGTAAATGACCTGAGCAACTTCAGCTTGATCACCTCCAAAATAAGCAGGGTGTATACCTGACGCAGCTACATTGTCATCATCACAGAGGGGTGGATATCCAAGTGTGGCTCTGATGCTATTAGATATCCATTTAGCATGATCTGAGCCAGCCTTGACTAACACTCTCTCCCCCTTTATGACTTCTCTAGCAATATGATCCCTAAGGTCATCTTTCTAAAATCTGATTTGTTCATCAAGATAATTAGCACCATCTTTATAAAATGACCTTAACTTCAGTAGTTATGCAGAAATGGTCTTTTGAGATTGCTCAGTAGCTATTTTTACAGCAACTAGGCCTTCCTGTAATTGCTTGTCAAAATCTGCCTTGGCATTAGTCCTTGCTTCAGTCTGAGCAGTTGCAACATTCTGCAGTTCTATAACAATCACATTATGTGATTCTGTCAGATTATCATTCATTCTAAGTTGATTCTCTAGGACATATCCTTGCTTAAGAGCTATATCATCAACTTGAGTCTTGATTTTTTTCTTGATGTGTGGCTAGGAAAACCACAGCATTACCACCTTTGTGGAAACAATCAGTCATTTCCTTCTTATTCTGATTTACTTCAAATCTTATTGATTTTATATCCTGAGCCAAGGAGAATTATAGATCTTTGTGAGTTTCATCCATATATTTCTCCATGGCAATCCTTTGTTCATCCAACTTTACTTGTAAAGATATCAACAAAGAACTATAATCAGTTACTGGGGAAGATTGTGGAGCAGTTTGTAAAGCCCTTTTATAGTTTTGGCTTCTACTTTTGAAAACCATCAGCTTCCTCTTTTTGGCTTGAATTTCTGCTTCATCTTCTAAAGCTGAGGTACTAGCTATATCAACTCTATCCTTTGGACTAGGAGGCAATTCATGTGCATTCCTAGGTAGCTCCCCTTAAGTCCCTTGCTCCTCCCCCACAGTACTTACTTGCTCCTCCTCAATGTTAACTTGCTCCTCCTCAATGTTAACTTGCTCCCCCTCAACATCTGCTTTCTCCCCATCAAATTCAGGTTGCTCCCCTTCAGTTCTTTCTTGTACTATATTTGGAAACAACTCCTCAACGGTAAACTCTTGTTGAGTAGGGACTTGAGGCACCACCAACTCAGGAGCATTAATAGCAGCAGATGTATCATCCATGATAACATCTTGTGCTTGACTGTTTAGTTGTGTGTTCTGGTCAGCATCATCCAAAGACACAGTTAGTGTTTCATCTTTATTAATGAAAATTGATTGATTAATTTCTTGAATTACCTCAAGTATAGTCTGTGTAGCCATTTCACTTCCCAAGTGGGTTGGCTCTTCCTCAAGATGAGGCTCCCCCTACACTTGAGCACCATCTGCAATATCTTGTGCAGGAGATTTTTCAGGAATCTCTGGCCTCTCTTCATCAGGCATATCCTTAGTTAGGACCCTATCCCATTGAAGATAATCCTTATTTCCATTCTTCTCATATGGTTGATTTTTGAACCAACAGTTTGTTCCATTAATTCAGGAATTATTCTAGCCAAGTACAGGCTCATAATTCTTCCCAGATTTGGCTTCTTAATACTTCCTTAATCTTTTCAAATATTACTACTGACCAATCTATGTTTAGTCTGTAGATGATCCTCGTCATCAGGCTGAACATATAGGCTGAAATCCTATCATGCCCCCTGGCTTCCAGAGAATGACTTTGCCCACTACTTCTGAAAGGAATTTGCCTTGTAGATTCATCCCTTTTCTATTTATTGCTGATCCAATGTTCAAGGTGGGATCCAATCCACACCATTGAAGTGCTTCCCTAGTCTTTGATGAGGGTACTTCTACTTCTTCTTGAGTTCTTGGAGGTTGAAGAGTTTTCCTCAAGCTCATCAAGGTTAGTTTAACTTTAGATCCTTGAACTATAAATTTGATCTGAAGTCCAGTTTAATCTATAGTAGCTGCGCCATAGAAATCTAGTACTTCTTTCTCCCATATCTTTGTTGGTTCAGATACCAGAAATTCTAACCCATTTTCAGCAATTTGGGTTACTACTGCTTTAATTTCAGGTTTCGCATTATCAAAGGCATTACGTACCAGCTCATAACCTTCATTGACACTATCTTCTAGCTTTGGCGCCATTAGGGTTGAGTGAATGCTTGGATTGAGAAGATAGAAGTTGTCAACACAAGGTTTTGTTCTCGAGAGCGTGTCGACAGACTATGTTGTTGACCTATTTATACCTTTCTAAGTAATGAAGGTGAAAAGGCACGTCATAATTCTCTTAATGTGTCGACACTGTTGAAAAGTGTCGACACAGACTTCTAATGACTCGACATCAATTCTATTTGACTTTTTTGAGTTCGACGATCTGAGGTCGACGAATCTGTGTGTTTACTCTAAGTGTCAACACAGCTTCTGGATGTGTTGACAACACTTCTCTGAAGTGTCAACACCGATTCTCTAGATCTGTCGATACCACTTTCCTGGAATGTCGACACCAACTACTATGTGTCGACACAGACAACTTCTTGTGTCGACACGATTTTACTTAGCCAAATTTTGTAAACTAATTTATGTTCAACATACCTATTTCAATTTTGAAATTGTTGAATTTAGTTTCATCTAAAAGCTTAGTAAACATGTCAGCTAGTTGTAAATCAGTACTAACATATTCTAAAGAGATATCTTCTTTCTCTGCATGGTCTCTAAGAAAATGGTATCTTATTTATATATGATTTGTTCTACTATGATAAATAGGATTATGAGCAATAGAAATAGCACTGGTAAAATCACATAATAATGGAGTTCTACTTACCTGAATATCATAGTCTTCTAACTGATGCTGTATCCATAAAGTTGTGCACAGCAACTTCCAGCAGCAACATACTCAGACTCAGCTGTGGATATTGCCACACTGGTCTGCTTCTTACATCTCCAAGACACCAATCTTCCTCCTAGAAATTGACAGGTGTCTGTTGTACATTTCCTATCTACTTTGCAACCTGCAAAGTCTGCATCTGAATATCTCATTAGTAGAAAATCTCTATTCCTAGGATACCAAAGGCCTAGATTATGAGTTCCCTTAAGATATCTAAAAATCCTTTTGACAGCAGTAAGATGAGATTCTTTAGGGCAGGATTGGTACCTAGCACAGACACATGTAGCATACATGATATCTGGTCTACTAGCAGTCAGATATAGGAGGGAGCCAACTATTCCTCTATACAAAGTTTCATCTACAGGTTTCCCTGCATCATCTTTGCTAAGAGATAGACTTGTCCCCATAGGAGTTCTCATGGTAGTGGATGACTCCATACCATACTTCTTAATTAACTCCAGGGTGAACTTAGACTGAGATATGGACAGGCCATCATCAGTCTGTCTTACTTGGAGACCCAAGAAGAACTTAATTTCTCCCATACTGCTCATTTCAAATTTCCCTTGCATAAGTTTTGCAAACTTCCTACAAAGGTTACTTTCAGTATACCCAAATATTATGTCATCAACATATATTTGGACTAGAATTATCTTTCCTTTGGATTCCCTAAAGAATAGAGTCTTGTCTATTTTCCCCCTTGAGAATTTATTATCAATGAGGAAATTAGATAGGGTTTCATACCAAGCCCTTGGGGCTTATTTCAACCCATACAAAGCTTTCTAAGTCTATAAACATAAGTAGGATTGAGTGGATCAAAAAAACCTGAGGGCTGCTCTACATAGACCTCCTCTTTTAAGTCTCCATTTAAGAATGCAGACTTAACATCCATCTGGAACACTTTGAACCCTTGATATGATGCATAGGCTAGAAATAGCCTGATAGCTTCCAGCCTTGCCACTGGGGAAAAAGTCTGATCAAAGTCTATGCCCTCCTCCTGTCTGTGTCCTTTGGCAACTAGTATTGCCTTATTCTTCACTATGATCCCACTCTCATCAAGCTTGTTTCTATAAATCCACTTTGTCCCTATGACATTGTGGCCCTTTGGTTTTGGAACCAAATCCCAGACCTTGCACCTTCTGAATTGATTTAACTCCTCCTGCGTGGCATCAATCCAGTGTGGGTCCTTAACAGCTTCTTCAAATCTCTTGGGTTCCACTTGAGATAAGAAGCTAGAGCAAAGAACTGTGTCCAAGTTCCTGCTCCTTGTTTGTACTCCTTGTCTTGGATCACCAATGATCTGGCGTGCAGGATGATCCTTCAACTGTCTAACTGCTGGAGGTAATCTATCAGTAGTTTGACCTTCTCCAATTTCTTCATTATGCTGCACCTCATGGTCTTCATCAGCATCTTGTGTGTCTTGTACTCCCCCTGGACAGTAACTACCATTTTCCACATCCTGCTTTGCAGTTGGATCTTCTCTGATAGTAAGATGACCCATCTTCTACTTGGCAACTCACTGTTAATAAGTCTAGTTTCATCAAAAATGACATGAGCAGACTCTTCTACAACTGGAGTAGCCAAATTGTAGACCCTATAAGCCTTACTATTGTTGATGTACCCAACAAATATCCCATCTTGGGATTTGGCAGCAAACTTAGTTAGGTGAGATTTGCCATTGTTAAGCACATAACACTTGCAACCAAAAATTCTAAAATAGGATAAGTTTGGTTTTCTGCCTTTCACAACTTCATAGGGTATCTTTTTGTGGCTTTTGGTGATGGAAGCCCTATTGAGCACATGACATGCAGTGTTAACTGCCTCAGCCCAGAAATATTCTGTGAGAGAAGTATCACTCAATAGTGTTCTTCCAGCCTCAATCAATGTCCTATTCTTTCTCTCAGCAATGCCATTTTGCTGAGGTGTTCTAGGTGAGGAGAATTCCTGATGAATCCCAAACTCTTCACACAGCCTTGTCATACTTTCAGATTGAAATTCAGTTCCATGGTCACTTCTGATTTTGACCAATTAACTATCTAATTCATTCTGAATTTGTTTGACAAAATTGTAGAAGACCTTTGTGGTTTCAGATTTCTGTCTCAGAAAGAATACCCATGAGAATCTAGAATAGTCATCTACAACCACAAAAGTGTAGACCTTCCTACCTAGGCTTTGAACTGGCATAGGACCAAATAAATCCATATGCAAGAGGTACAAGCACCTCACTGAATCCTTGGTTTCAAGACTATGAAAGGAGAATCTAGTCTGCTTGCCTTTTTGACAAGCTGAGCATATTCCATCCTTAACACACTTAACTTGAGGACCACTCCTCACTAACTCTTTACTAAAGAGTTGGCCAATTGTCTTGTAGTTAAGATGGGCTAGCCTCTTGTACCATTTGACATAATGAGAGACTTTCTCATCAGCCACAAGACAGATAGGAGAATTTTTATTCTCACACACAAAGTCTATGCAATATACATTTCTTTTTCTATATCCAGTCAATATGACCTCTTGATCACTTGACCTCTTGATATGACACTCATTCTAGACAAATGAAATGTCATATCCTAGATCACTCAGCTGGCTAATGCTTATTAGATTATATTTCAAACCCTTTACATAGGCCACTTGAGTGATTGTAATTGAGTTATTAGAAATATTACCAAAACCTTTGATGACTCCCTTTTCAGAACCACCAAAGATTACTTTAGGCCCATTCAGCATAGGTGAGTAGTCCTTCAGCAATCCCCTTGTTCCAGTCATGTGCCTGGAATATCCACTGTCCAAGTACCATATAGGTGCATGGCAACTTGGACTCACCTGCAACAAATATTACTTAACCTTAGAACCCAAATAACTTTTTGGTCCTTGGTTCAAGTTATTCTGAAACTTAACAAATCTGCCTGCAACTCTTCTAACAGGCAGACTGCTATTCTCCTTGACACTGGAATTGTGCCAACAGTCTAAGGAATAATGGCCTATCTTGCTACAGCACCAGCACTCAAACTTATTATACCTTTGTTTAGGTACAACCTTAGCTGAATTATTTGCAGCAGGTCTTTTATTTTGAGCTGGGGCTTTGCCTTTCTTATTGGACTGTGCAGCCCATGCAGTTTTCTTAAAGCCTATTCCTGCCTTACCCTTTTGTGACACAAAGTCATCTATTAAGGGTAATACAGATTTTGGCTTAGAAAAACTAGCCACTATCTCCTTCTCTTTCTAAAGTCTGTATTCCAGACTTTTGATCTGATCATTTTTGAAAGTGATGGTTCCCATTTGAATAACAGTTATGTTCTTCAATTTGGCAATTTCATTCATCTTTTGATCCAGAATCTTCTCTGAATCAGATGCAGCCAACTTGAGAGCTGCAATTTCCTTAGCCTGATTTTTGGCCAGGTTTTTGCTTCTCTTAAGTGTCCTACAATAAATCCCCATATTCATCTATCAGCTAATGAATATCTCCTTCAGATTCAGACCCATCTCCATCTTTTGATGGAGATGCATCTGATTCTGACCCAGTGAAGTAATCAGAATCTACATATACACATTTTACCTTACTGGGGCCAGGCTGATCCTGGCACTGGACTTCTTCAAACACTGTCATCAATCCTTTGCACTGATGGTCTTCTTGCTCATAGATAGAATCCAGTAATTGCATAAACTCATCCTCTTCTTCTGCAAACAGACTAATATATGCCTCAGCCTCAGATTCAGACTCTGAAGTTGATTGATCTGTCAAACTTTTCTCTTTCTCAGCAACCAAGGATTTCTCCTTTTTGCTCTTATGCTGTGACTTCTTCCTATTAGCTGACTCCTTCCTTTTGTATGGACAGTCAGCCATAACATGTTCAGCTTTGTTGCATCAATAGCATATAATCTTGGATGTAGTTGACTTGCTAGGCTTTGTCCCATTCCTGTCCTTCCTGAATGATTTCCTCTTCTGATAATAATCATCCCTGGACTGAGATGTGGAATGCTTAGATTTCCACTGCTTCTTCTTTAAGAATCTCTGGAACTGCCTTGTAAATGCTGCAAAGTCTTCATCTGAATTACTACTGTCTGAACTGGGATTATCTGAATTTTCTGAAATCATTTCTGCATCTCTCTTCAGAGAAGATGGAGACATTCTCCTATTTTTCCTTGTGGATTCTACCTTGAAGGACACTGACTTTTCTTTATAGTCACCCTTTGTAATTTTCTCTTCCTCCTTTCTAGCTAACAACTGCATCTCATATGACAGCAATTTTCCAAATAGTGTTGGAGGAGAAATCTCAGCCAGTCTAGCCACTTCCCTTATGGCACAGATTTTTGTATCCCAATCCTTAGTCAAAGACCTAAGGAATTTATCATTCAGCTCATAAGTACTGAAAACTCTTCCATAACATATTAGTTCATTGACAATCCTATAGAACTTCTTATAACATTCAGTAATGCTTTCAGACTTGGCTTGTCTAAAACTCTCATATTCTTGATTAAGCATAGATTTTCTATCTTGCCTAACCTCTTCAGAACCCTCCATGTAGACTATCAATGTGTCCCACATTTCCTTGGAGGTTCTGCAATGAATTAGATTCTGGAATGTTGAATCATCAATGGCACTTACTATAATATTCTGGGCACTTTTATCCATTGTAGCCAAGATGATCTCATCCTTAGTCATCTCTGAAAAATCCTTTGGAATTCTTTGTTGGCATCAAGAACAGAAATCTTCATAGGAACATATGGTCCTTCCTTAACTGTTATGTAAATTCTAGGATCAGATGCCTACATAAATAATTTGACCCTTTCCTTCCATATTCAAAATATTTCTTTCTTGCAGATAGGCAATTTCATTGAACCAAGTTCTTTATGGTTTTCTCCTGAACCCATCTTCTTGATCTTAATTATGCCTTACAGATCTCACTTAGACTGTTAAGTCTAACATTTGAGGAACCTCCCTCTGATACCACTTGAAAGAATTAGTTCCTATACACCAAGAGGGGGGTGAATATGTGTAATTCCTTTTTCTTCTAAAGCAGAATATCTATTCAGTTAATTAATCAGACACAGCTAATTCTACAGCTAACACAGCACATCATTCACAGAATCACACAAACACATATTGCACACAGATTTTATAATAGTTCCCCAAGGTCTGGGTACATTCACTTTCCCCCTTGTCCTATCTAGTAGTGTGCTAGATTCGGCCTAACTTCTTCTCTTCATCTCAGATCCTCAGATCTTACAGCAGCTCAGAACCCAAACAAGGCTCCTACAACTCAGAGTGAGTCCACACTCCTACAGCTCAGGCAATCTGCCCTACCTCAGCCTTCAACAAGGCCAACACTCAGAGATCACAATCTCCTACAACTCAGGCTCATAGCCCTACCTCGGCCTTCAACAAGTCCTACACTCAGAGATCACAATCTCCTACAACTCAACCTTTATAAACACAGGCTTACAACTCAGATCTTATAAAGATCCTATAGAAAATAGATTTAACAATGTATTTTACCACCACCCTGGTAGAGAGACAAAGGATGGATAGCTTCTTGATCAGTTCTTGGAAGAATCTGATGGCAGAGAACAACCACTCTTAGCTTTCTTCAAATCTTCTTGAATCTGAACTCAGTAGGGTTGATCTCCTTTGAAGTTGATCTTCAATCAGCTTCTTTCTTGAAATTCATATCTCAATCTGAATCCTTCTTAGCAGACTGGTTCAGAATCTGCACTTGAGGGACTTGTTGATATAACTCTCTTTCTTCACTTCAATAGATGGAGCTCTCTCTCTCCAACTTCTTCTTTTATTCTGTATCAGTGTTTTTACTTCTATCAGTATTCATTATCTTTCTGTTGATGGAGAATGCCTTTATATAGTCTTCCTCCATGGTAACCGGCTGATCCGGTTTCTAACAAACTTCTGACAGCTCTGACAGTTGCAGTAGACTGGTTGGTAATGGCAGCTGTCAAGTCATTCAGTTTCTTCTTGAAACTCTGTCTCTGTCAGCAAAGTGTCGAGACTGAACTTCATCATGTGTCGACACAAGTAGACTAAGTGTCGACACAAGCCTTGGTGGTGTCGACACAAATTCCTTGGTGTTGACACTGCTTCTCGACACAGCTTCTGTAGATTGTGACGACACTAGTTCTGCGATGTCGACACAGTCACTTCTTTTCTTCATACAAATTTACTTTGTTGAAATTCTGCCATGTGTCGACACAAGTCCTGTGTGTCGACACAGTTGATGTCGACAAGGTCTTCTGTGTGTCGACACTGCCTCTGTGTGTCGACACAATTGATGTTGACTAAGCTTCTATGTGTCGACACTGCCTCTGTGTGTCGACATAGTTGATGTCGACTAAACTTTCTCTGTGTGTTGACATTGCCTCTATGTGTCGAGACAGTTGATGTCGATTATGCTTCTCTGTGTGTCGACACTGCCTCTGTATGTCGAAACAGTTTCTTCTGGTGTCGACAGAGCCTCTCCTAGTGTCGACACAATTAACTCCAAGTGTCGACACAACTTTTCTTCAGTATCGACACAAGCCTTCATAAGTGTCGACACAGCTTCTGTTGGTGTCGACATATGGACTTAGAAACTTTTTTCTGCATTCTTGCATTTTCTTTACCTGCACATATAAACTCAAAACAACATCAAATACACCTTGATGCATATCATTGAGTAAGGTGAGCCTTCTTCAAATCAGGTACACATTTTCCAATGTACCCAACACACACTTAGATCCTACCTCAGTCCCCCAATAGGGATCCTACCTCAGTGACTAATTAGTCACCTACACTCAGTCCAAAAGGCCCTACTACTCAGATTCAGATAAAATGAATCCTACAAGAATTTAAACAAGATGTAAATTTGAAACAATTGACTCAAGGATAAATCTTTGAGTATACCTTGCTGGACTGAGCAGATATCATTCGATCCCACTTGTTGTAGAAGGAATGAGTCTTCTTCTACAACCAACTTCTTCTTTGCTGCACTGGGGAGCAGCTATCTGATGTTGATGGTTGACAGCCCTTCACATAGCAATCTTCTTGCTGAACAGATGAATTAGCTGCATTGTTCTGGAGAGAACAATCTTGCTGAATCTTGAAAGAGCTTCAGCTGACTTTCTCTGTCTGCTGGCAAGCTCTGCTGGACTTTTGCTTTCAAGCTTGTTGGAGAAGATGAAGTCTAGCCACCTCTACTTTCCGTATATTCTTCGTGTGTTCAGCGTTTGTTCTCTGTAACCCTAATCCCCTTTTCTTTCTTCCTTTTATATATATGTTGATTTGTATCAATGACATAATTTGAGTGTGGGCCCAACCAAGGATGGTGAGCTCCACCTACCTCAGAAAAGGACAAACAAGCTTTCGGCGCTATTGTAGCTTTACCGCAACGACATTGACAATTTTGACTTTGTTGACTTCAGGTGATGTCATTAGTGGTCTTCCTGTGCTGTTGTAGCTTTCCCACAATGACATGAAGTATTTGGACTTGTTGACTTTTGATGACATTAGCAGCGGTCATCACCTTTTGGACTTAAAAAAAATTACAGATCCTCAATAAGCATTGAGTGATGTTAAGTCACTCAACGCCATATGTCTTGGCTCTTCATTAAAAGCGTTGAGTGAAACTACCTCTCTCAACGCTTCTGGACTTAGAGAAATTATGCTGGCTTTGTCTCAGCGCTTACTTCTCAACTATATTAGCGGTTTCTTCTTTCACAGCTGAGACTATCTCCTGTCCAGCGGTTTCTTCTCCGCGGTCTCAGCAGTTTCTGCTTCACAGCTGAGACTGACTTCTATCTCAGCAGTTTCTTCTCAGCTGTCTCAACGATTTCTGCTTCAAAGCTGAGACTATCTTCTGTCTCAGCGGTTTTTCTCATAACTGTCTCAGCGCTTCCTTGTTCATTAGAAGTGTTGAGTGAACCTGCTTCACTCAACGCTTCTTGGGCTTAGAAAATTCTAGCTTGCTTTGTCTCAGCGGTTATGCTGAGACATACTTCTCAGCTGTCTAAACTGTCTCATTGGCTTTGCCTTAATCAATTTTACTGGCTTTAGTTCGACAAATGTTAAGTTGAGATCGACGATCTGTGGGATGAGCTCGATGAATTCTGAATCACAAATTCTGAATTTAGCTTGACAAATGGAGAGCTCAGCTCGACGAATGATGATCTGAGCTCGAAAAATTTTGAGTCCCACACATCTGAATTTAGCTCGACGAATGGCGAGCTGAGCTCGATGAATTGTGAGCTGAGCTCGAAGAATTATGAATCTTCCAGCATACTCTTTTTCTTCACCTGTCTTGACTAATGTCGAGCTGAGCTCGACGAATTGTGAGCTGAGCTCGACAAATTCTGAGTTTTCCAGCATACTCATTTTCTTCACATGTGTAATCATGGAATATCTGCATGCATGAACTTAAGTACATATCAAATACATTTTGCCCCTTAGCATGATTGGTGATGCCTCTTCAAATCCAGAGGAACATTGTAGGGCATAATTACCAACAATTGGACATCAGGATTTCGAATTGGAGGCCTCTTTGCTGTCGATATCTGAGTTCAATGTAATCTTTGATATGGACTGGCTCGTGGAGCAGTGTGCCTATATAGATTGCAACTCAAATGAAGTCACACTGGGACAGAACATTGAACGAGAGACTAACTTCATTGGCATGCGAGAATCGAGCAAGATATTGATGTCTGCTCTCCAGATAGTCAAAGCTGTTCGGAAGGGTGCATAGTTGTTCTTCACGTTGTTGGAGTCTGTTGAGCCGAAGTCCAGTTTGAGTGACGTTCCTATTGTATCGGAGTATGGAGACGTATTTCCAAAGGATATCCCTGGGTTACCGCCCTAGCGGGAGATTGACTTCACTATAGAGTTGGTGCCAGGTGCGAAATCTATGGCCCGCTCGCCATACCGTGTTGCGCCAAAGGAGATGCAGAGTTGATAGTTCAATTGCAAGAATTGCTAGAGCAAGGCTATATACATCCAAGTATATCACCTTGGAGTGCACCAGTTCTTTTTGTGAAGAAGAAGGATGGAATCTTGCGTCTATGCATTGATTATCGAGGACTGAATAAGCTGACAGAGAAGAACAAGTATCTGATACCACGGATTGATGACTTGTTTGATCAATTGGTGGGATCAACTGTCTACTCGAAGCTAGATCTAAAGTCTGGCTATTATTAGTTGAGGATTCAGTAAGATGATATTACCAAGACAGTGTTTGGTACATGAAAGAGATGGTATAACACTGATACCAATAGAAAGATAGGGGTAGACCTGATTTACTCTATAGGGGGTGAATAGAGTAATTAAAATTCCTGGTTGTTTTGAATATTATCATAGTATTAAAATAGGTGATACTATAATATTAATATAAATAGAAAAACAACAAGCTAATCTACTCTATCACAGCACAACAATCTATCACAAACTATCACAGCAAACTAGTCTATCACAGTAAAGCAAGAACAACACAAAAAATGATCAACCAGACGACACAAGAATTTTATAGTGGTTCCCCAAACTGGGTACATCCACTCTTCTACCACCCCGATAGGAATCCATTGGCATGTTTTTGATCAGGTGACTGCCACCATAAGATCTATTTTCAGGGAGATCTCACAACCCTTTAGGCTTTTGATCAGGTGCCGAAAAACCAAGTATAAACTTTTGAAGGGAGTTAATAAACCCTTTGTACATGAGGTGAGAGAGGTGATGGTGTCTTCTCTTTCTCTAATCAACAGAGAAGACTAGTGGATTATTATTGTCAAAAGCTACTTCCAAAATCACTTGGAGCCTTGCTCAGGGTGTAGGTCTTCAGCCTTGTCTTGAAATGATCCAGGATTCTTCTGACTGATTCAGATTTTGTTGTCCGTGAATATTCCTGGAGTTGAAGTTGAAGAAGACTCTTTATATGTGTTTATTGTTCTTCTTCAGTCTTCAGTAAGCACAAGGAGAAAACTGGATGTTTTTTGCACAGAGAATGGTTCTGAATCTTTCAGTATTCTCTGTATTATTGCTTGTATCTCTGTTTATCTCTGTCGTTTGAAACGAGAAAAACTCTTTTATATTTTGATGTCGAATTATCCTTTGAAATTTGAATTCCCTGCATTGATTGTTGATTCCCTAGAGAATGAAATACGGCTGAAGAATATTGTCTTTAATGAGTTTCCCAACTGTCCCAATAAATTAAGCAAGTAATTAACCCTGATGAAAACCATAATTAATGCTGCCAATAACGGCTACATTTAGGGGAATATATGCATTAATTACTTAGGAAATCACTACTAAATAATATATGGAAATAAGGATAGAAAATAAGGAAAAACGCTAAGTCTGGCACTGTACAGAAATCGTAGAGCTCTGAACAGATTTCGTCGACCAGAGTTCCAAGTTCGTCGAGCTGAGAAAACTGCGTTCTGCCAATAATTTGCCAATTCTACTATCTAAGTTCGTCGAGCACAGAATATGTCTTCATCGAGCTGAGTTTAGCGAAAATAACTGGAAAGAATCTATTGATGCTGAACTTCAGATTTCGTCGTCCTGAGCTCAAATATCGTCGAGCTCAAGTTAGAGAATTGATTCTGAGTTCGTTGATCTGCGATCGACGATCGTCGAGCTGAGTTCGAAGAATTTCAAACAGATAATTTTGAACTTGAATTCTTCTAAGTCTTGAGTCTCCTGAAGTCTACTGCTGGCTGGTCCATGAATGTTGAACCTAATGACTAGTCTAAACTCTAAGACTCAAAGACATGACCCTGACTATACAATGTGGGCCAAAACTTAACCTAATTAGTGAACCTAGCCCAAATCCAACTAGGAATCCAACAATCTCCCCCTATTTGGGTGAGGTCACTAATAATATAAAATGAAAATTATAACAAAGAAAAAAATAATATATCTGGCAGAAAATTAAAACATCTAGCAGATATGTTCATAATAGTAGCTTTGTGACAGTTTAAACAAATAGAGTTTAGAAATAAAAACTAAGCAAAATGTTCATTTGTTCTTTTTTGCCTTTCCTTTATTAGATTTGTCAGAACCTTCAGAGGGCTATCTGAATTTAATTTCTCTATTGGGATTGGCAGCTTCTCTTTTAGACATTGTCATGTCAGCTGCTCCAAGGATATTGAGAGAAGTGGCTCTTGGAACTACAGCCTTTGGATGCAAATTCATATAAGCATCTACATTGAAAAATTTGTTAGCCTTGTCATACCTTTTCAGTTCTTCTTTCCTATAGGTTGACATTGTGGAGTACTGAGAAGGATCTCTGCCTTCAGCTTTTGCTTTATTAATCATGGAGAGTCCAACCAATTCTTGAAATCTGGTCATTCTTCCAGTTGTATCTTGTTCAGGATCCACAAAGGGGATTGGAGGAGATTCTGGCCTTTTTGGACTGTAATCCTTTTCAAATTTATCCATTTCAGATACTATTTGTTGCTTGTATGGCTTCTAATGTTGTTGTTGTTGTCTGCTGCTCCTTGAATATTTGTGCTGACTGCTTCCTTGAAATTGAGATCTTGAAGATCTATCATGTTGTCTTTTATAAGTTTGAGCATATGAAGTAGATCTCAGAGAAATATTTCCTGAAGCACCAGCAGCTGGAGGAGGAGGAGGAGAAGGACCTCTCCAATTCCTTTGGGAAGGAGGAGGAGGAGGAGAGTACCTTTTGCTTTTCTTCCTGGATTTCTGCTCATTTTTGGATAGCCACATCCATGAAGGCATCCCTGGAAAAGGTATAATCTTTTGAAGAATATAGTAGGGAGTGTCTGCATCTGGATTTGGCTTTGGAATAGCTTTAGTAGGATCTTTTCTTTTCTTGGCCACTTTCTTCTTTGCTTTTGAGTCAACAGACTCATCAGAGTCTTCATCATCATTTTCATCATCAGATGATCCTTGAGGATTGTCATATAAGTCGTCAATTGCTTTCAAAATATCTTTGGAAATTTGTTTCTAAGCCTGAGGCTGTACTTGAGATTCTGCAACTTCAGGTTCAGTAAGACTTTCAGAAATTAACTTATTCTCTTCTTCAATATCAGCTACAATAATATCATCTAGATCTGGTAGGGGACTGTCATACATCTTGTAGGTAGGAGGAGAGATAGCCTTTGGAGGATAAATAGCCTTGGGGGCTGATACTATTGGAGGCTCTGCTACTGCAAAACTTGCCTTAAGTTGCTTAGCAACTGCAGGGCTTATTGGGGTAGTATAAGCTATAATAGCTTTGGATTGTTGTGAGCCAACTTCTGGAAGATAATTTAAATAAGTTGTGTCAAAAGAATTTAACAAACTGAAAATATCTATTGTGGGATTGATAAGACAATCACCAACAGTCAAAACTTCTGGCAAGTTTACTTGCTCAACTATACAAAACATATCAACTGCCACTGTCTCAGCCTCTATAAGCATATATACATCTGTCTCTACATCTGCAGGCTCATCTATCTGTAAAATTTTTGTTGCTGCTGGAGCTAGAACTACTTCTTCATTGAGCATCTCCCACTGCCTGATTTCAGTGGATACTAGAACCAAGCCCCTAGATGAAGAAGGGACAGAGGAGGCAGCAAGGATAGCAGCAAGGGAAGAGATGGAGGCAGCAAGAGTTGTGATTTCTTCTGCTATAAGTTTCCTGATCACTGGAGTGATGTGCTCCAGGATGGTGGAAAGTGAGGGAGAATCCATATCCATAAACTCTGGAGGAGTTTGAGTTGATACAGATGGATGAGGAGGAGTGACATCTGGAATGATGTTATCCTGGAAAGGTGATGCGGCAGGAGATGGAATTGGAGTGGAAATGTCATGTTGAGGTGAGATTGGTGTAGATGGAAGAAGAGATAATAGATTGAAAGAGGGTTGAAAGGTAGATGGAAAGTCAGATAGATTAATTGGAGGTGGAGAATCAAATGTGTGGGATGACATGAATATTTTAGGATGTATGTCATTTAGATGAGGTGGTAATGGAGATGGAGGTGGTGTGATGTGTTTTGGAGATGGAACTAGTGTTGGTAGATGTATTGGTGAGGCAATTGGTTGTTGTGAAGGAGGTGGTGACTGACGAGATGGAGGAGTTATTGTAGAAAGAGGTGTTGTTAAAGGAGGAGGAGGAATGGAAACTTCTTCAATAATAGGGTGGGGAGTGGCTGGTATAGCCCTTGTGCCCTCAGAAGGTGTGGAAGAGGAGGAAGCCCTGGATGGTTTAGAAATGGTCCTCTCCCACCTTCCAAACAAGGCACATGTCAGCCTTTTGGCAGCATTGATTAATATGGTCTGGGAGACCAGGGATTCAGCAGCTTTCTCCTATAGTAATATTCTCAGTACTCTTCCAAAACATACTTCCTTCTTATTATTTTTCTTCTTTATTAAATCAAACAGTAGTTTTCAACAGTTAATTGCTTTCTTATTTACCAAGGCACACATCACCAAGAACTGGTGTCTGGTAATGTAGTCATGGGCTGTGTGTTTGCCCAACAGGACCTTCCCGACAACATCAGCCAAAAATTTATACTCAGAAGATAAATTATTCTTTAGTATATTATTAGGGTTTTCTCCAATATGACCCATTTTTATCAGCATGTTATCATATTCAGTATTATTCCTCTCAATATCTTCATTACCATTTATCAAACCGAAAATCTCAGATAATACGGTAGGGGTTAAAGAAATCTGATTACCGGATATAATCCCGATCATTGTATATGCATCTGGAGTGGTGGAAGTGAACACCCATTCTCTAATCTCTGTCACTGCTATCTTGATTCGATGTGTCTTGAATTTCTTCGGATTCTGTTCCTCAAAAAATTTCAGTATATCCAAAAATATCTGGTCTGAATGTTCGAAGGATTCAAAATCGATGTCGAATCCCATATCAAACTTCATCGCCACCAGAGAGCTTACTAGAATTGTCATTGTTTGCCTACAAAGGAAAATAGATAGATCAAGTGCAAAGGGAATAGAAAGCGTGGGACGGAGTTTGAAGAAAACCTAGATATATGTTTTTCAGAATATGAAGCGGCAGACTCCGTCCGAAGAAAAATAAAAATTCTTCGATCTGCGTTCGACGAAATATTTTATTGACAAAAGAGTTCGTTGATCTCAGTCAGAAGAAGGGAAAACATTTCGTCGATCTCAGGTCGACGAAACATTTTCTGAAGCAATATCGTCGATCTCCGTTCGACGAATAGAACTTCACACACAGAGAGTTCTTCGATCTCAGGTCGACGAATTTCTCAAGAACTATTCTCAGTTCGTCGATCTTCATTCGACGAACTGTGGCAAATTCTTCGACCATAGATAGAAAATTAAATTAATGCATCTTCATTGATCATACCTAATTGATTCATAAATAATAGATGTTTATTCTCATCCAAGAGTTTGGTGAAGATATCTGCCGTTTGCAAGTCAGTAGAAATAAAGGTGAGATTAATTTTCTTTTTGTCTACACACTCCCTAATGAAATGATGACTTACATCTATATGCTTTGTCCTACTATGATGCATTTGATTCTGTGCAATAGAAATTGCACTTGTATTATCACACTGTAGAGTTGAATTATTTAAGTTGACAACATAATCTAGGAGTTGGTTTTGAATCCACAACATCTGTAAATAACAACTACCAGCTGTAATATACTCAGCTTCTGCTGTTGAGGTAGACACAGATGTTTGCTTCTTGCAAAACCATGACACTAGCCTATCAATAAGGAATTGATATGTCCCTGATGTGCTATTTCTATCGACTCTACATCCAGTAAAGTCAGCATCAGAGTATCCAGTTAACTCAAATTCTGACTCAGTTGGATACTAGAGTCCTAAATTAGGGCAACTCTTTTTATATCTTAAAATCCTTTTTAAGAAAATAAGGTGAGATTCTTTAGGGTTCACCTGTAACCCAGCACAAATGCATGTAGCAAACATAATATCTGGTCTACTTGCTGTAAGATATAATAGGGACCCAACAATGTCCCTATATAATTTCTAATCTACACATTTCTCATGTTCATCAGAATCAATTACAACATTGGTAGTCATAGGTGTTTTCTTTGCTGAAGCATCAGCCATCCCAAACCTTTTTATTAGCTTTTTAGCATACTTGGATTGAGATAAGAAGATGCCATCAGGTGTCTGCTTCACTTGGAGAACAAGAAAGTATGAGAGCTCACTCATACTACTCATTTCAAACTTGGAATGCATAAGGTTGGAGAACCTTTTGCATAGTTTAGAATCTATAAAACCAAATATAATATCATCTACATTTATTTGTACTAATAATATTTTATCATGATGATGCTTAATAAATATAGTCCTATTTATTATGTCTCTAGAAAATTTATGCTCTAAGAGAATGCAAGCTAAGATTTCATACCAAGCTCTTGGAGCTTGCTTTAGACCATAGAGAGCCTTATGCAATTTAAAAACATAAGAGGGATGAGTAGGAGAAATAAAACATAGTGGTTGTTCTACAAAAACCTCTTCTTTAAGTTCACCATTAAAGAACGCTCTCTTGACATCCATTTGATATATTGTGAACTTCTTGTAGCTGCATAAGCCAAGAATATCCTAATTGCTTCCAGCCTTGCAACAGGTGCAAATGTCTGATCATAGTCTATGCCTTCTTCTTATCTATATCCTTGAGCAATCAGTCTATCCGTGTTCCTTATGATAAGACCTTAAGCATCTAGCTTGTTTTTAAATACTCATTTAGTTCAAATGACTGGATAGTCCTTTGGACTTGGAACTAAATCACAAACTCTACATCTCTCAAATTGGCTGAGCTCATCTTGCATTGCAATAATCCAGTGTGGATCTTGCTCAACATCTTTAATGGATTGGGGATCAATTTGAGATATGAAGCAGACATGCATCATGTCCTGGTGGAGTTGATGCCTTGTCTGCACATCAACTGAAATGTCTCCAATCACTTAAGATACAGGGTGATCTCTAAGTGTGACAAATTTAGTAGGAGGAGTTTGTTGAGCAACAGCTTGGGGAATTAATTGCTCTTGTGGAATTATAATAGCTATTGGAGGAAGTTCAGCCACTTCCAAGCTTTCTTCTTCAATCTCTTCAGCAATATGTGGAGAAGATTGTATGACATCCTTATTGGTGATGGTCAATTCATTTAACTTCTAACATAAATTTGGTTCCTGCAAATTCTCATTGGTAGAAGGAATCTTCTCCTTGTAAAACATGTTAGTCTCACCAAAAGTAATATGAATAGATTCTTCTATTTTCATGGTTGATTTATTATATACCCTATAAGCCTTTCTTACTTTGGAATATCCAAGAAAAATTCCCATTTCAGCCTAGCCTTCAAACTTTCTAATGCGATCCTTATTATTGTTGTTAATATAATAAATGCAACCAAAAATTTTAAAGTAATCTACTTTAGGTTTCTTCCCTTTAAGTAGATCATAAGGAGTCTTATTTCTTAAGCTTGTGTATCAGACTTCTGTTCAGTACATAATTTGATGTGCTCACAGCCTCGCCCAAAAGGATATGGGCAAGTGAGCATCTGCAAGTAATGTGCCTGCAGATTCTATTAGGGTTCTATTTTTCCTTTCAGCAACCCCATTTTGTTGAGGTGTTCTAGGAGCTGAGAAGCAGTGCCTGATACCTTCCTTTTCACAGAACTCTTGCATAAGAAGAGACTCAAACTCAGTACCATGATCACTTCTAATCAATACAACTAGAGTAGAGTACTCAATCTGTATGTTCTTGAGAAAATCTATAAGAACCATAAAGTTATCTGACTTACATCTCAGAAAGAATACCCAAGTGAATCTAGAGAAGTCATCTACAATCACTAAAGTATAAGATTTCTCTCATAGGCTTTGTACAACAATAGGGCCAAAAAGGTCCATATGTAGCAAGTACAATATTCTAGGTGAGTCACTTTTATTTACAGATTTAAAACTATTTTTGGTTTGCTTGTCTAACTAACAAGCACTACGAAGGCTTTCCTTCTTGTAGGAGCAAGAAGGCAATCCTCTAACAAGGTTGTCCCTAGAGAGTTTAACAATATTTTTCAAATTAACATGTCCTAATATCATATGTCAAAGGTCATTATTATTACTGGTTTGATTAAATAAACATATTTCAGATTTTGTAGACTTAAAATTAACTACATAAATGTTTCCTACTCTAGTGTCAGTCAATACTACAAGATTATCTACTGAAGTAATAATACAGGAAGTTTTATTAAAGGATACCTGAAACCTTTCATCACATAACTAACTTATGGATATCAAGTTGTGCTTCAGTCCACTTACATAAGCAACATTCCTGAAGGTGACTGCTCCAATCTTGACCTTTCCATATCCTTCAGTCTGGCCACAATTGGAATCACCAAATATTACTTTGGGTCCTAGCTTTGACTTGTAGTGAATTAGGTTGTCCTTATTTCCAGCCATGTATTTTGAACATCCACTATCCAAATACCAATGTTGCTCTGTGGTGGGATAGTCTTTCACCTGCAATAAAACAGATTAGTTATTCTTGACACAGGTTACCTTGGGTCCTTTTTTCTTCACATAATTAAAACTGGAGATATAAGAATATTCAGGTTGACATTTATAACATAAAGGATGATATCTTTTAGGTGGAATAATCCATTGATTAAATTGATTGATGGAAGATCTTGGTTGATTATGAGTTTTAGCAAAATTAAAGTTTCTGTTAAAGTGAACTGGTTTCGACGAATTCAAGTAAGTTCTTCGATCTGAGTTCGATGAATGGGGATGAGTTTGTCTAACTCCACTTAGAGAATGGAAGTATTCATTCTCTGGGCCCCAAAATCGTCGATCTCAGTTCGACGAACCATACTGGTTTCGTCGATCGTAGTTCAACGAATAATTATAGTGAAAGTTTGTGTTCGGAGTTCGTCGACTTGAGTTCGACGAACTATACATATTTCGTCGATCGGAGTTTGACAAAATTTGTTGAACATTGTTATAATTAGGATTTTTCTTATTCTTTTTCTTTTTCTTATTCTTTTGTTTTAACTCAGTTTGTTTAACATTATTATTATCTATCTTTTCTTTTTCTTTATCTGAAATAAATTTTATTGGTGTTCACATTATATTTTTCTGGATTAGTGGGGGTTGGCTTGATGAAGCTCCTACGCCCAGCTTGCCATTTAGTCTGGTATTCACTGTGCTTGTAATGTCCATCAACTTGATGCTTCTCCCATTTAGGGATTCTTCAAGTTGCCTTGCCTCAGCTAATTCAGATTTTAATGATATGATTTGTTCATTGTCTAAAGTTAATTCATCTTTCAGTTTAATGTTTTCTGAAATCAATTTTTCTTGATCAGTTATTTTTTCTCTAAGTGTCTTAATTTCAAATTCAGAATTGATTAAATCAATACATAAAGATTTGAATTCAGTTTTAAAAGTATCTGAATTCTAATCAAAAGATGATAATACCAGATCTGCCTCAGATTCTGATGATTCTTCATTGTCTGACTAGTCAGCTTCTGATTGACTGCAGGAGGCATTGATAGCCATAAGGCAAACTTCCCTTGACTTTGCTTTTTCTTCATCTTCACTGGAGCTGGAAGATGAGGATTCTTTTTCAGTGTCACTCCAGGTCTCAGCCACAAAGCCTTTCTCTTTTCTCTTATGCTTGCTGGAGGAAGGCTTGCTGTAGTGATGTTTTCTGGAGTCTTTTTCTCTTCTTCTCTCCTTCTTTTGATTTTCTGGACACTCTGAAATAAAGTGTCCTGTTTTCCTGCAACCAAAACAAATAATCTCCTTAATGGGTGTCTTGTCATACCTGGGTTTGTCATCTTGCCTAAATGACTTTCTTCTGAAGTCCTTCTTTGTCATCTTGTAGAATCTCTTGGCTAATAGACTCAGGAGTTCTTCACTTGATGTTGGAGCTTCTGATTCTTCTGAAGCTTTGAAGGCTATGTTTTGTTCTTTTCTTGCTGCTGGAGGATTGTTCAGCTCTGTAGCTTCTCTTGTCTTTATGAGTTGCTCTTATGACTTGAGCTTTCCAAGAAGAGATTCAGTGGAAATCTCATTAAGACTTCTGGCCTCCTTGATTGGCCATATTCTGGAATCCCATGAGCTTGGGAAGCACATGAGGATTTTGTCATTTACTTCTATAAGAGTGATGTTCTAATCCAGAGTCTTTAGCCCATTGATGATTGAGCATAGTCTGTTATACATATCACTGACAGACTATGATTCATCATTCTTAAAATTTTCATACTGTGAGATGAGAGTTGATCTCTTGTCCTTTCTCTGATTTGCAGAACCAGTAACCATCTGGTTGAGAGAGTCCCAGATATCCTTGGTAGATGTGCACTCAGCCACTTTTTGGAATATGTCATCTGACATTGTCTGTTCTAGGATGTTCATGTCTTTGCATTTACTATTTTGGCCTTCTTTTAAGCATCTGTCCACTCAGGCGGTAGAATATCATGTGTACTTAAAGATGTAGTAGCAGCTGTAGGTTGAGGGGGACCTGTCAAAATAGAATTATTATATGTCTTCATCAATAGAATTCATATAAAGCCTAATTCTTGCCTTACAGATTGCAAACTTATTCAGATTGTAGACTGGAGGTCTGGTGCTTGCATAATCCAGGTTTTGTACCATGTTATGAAATAAACAAAAAAACTAAGGGAAAAGAAAATCAGATCTAATAATGATCTTTTGGTTCAAGTGTTAGCTTGTACAACCAAAGGAACACCCCTCTAATACTAATTGAAAGAGATGGTATACCACTGGTACCAATAAAAAGATAGGGGGTAGACCTGATTTACTCTAGGGGGAGGGTGAATAGAGTAATTAAAATTTCTAGCTATTTTGAATATTATCAGAGTATTAAAATAGGTGATACTATAATAGTAATATAAACAGAAACAGTAAGATAATCTACTCTATCACAGTACAGTAATCTATCACAGACTATCACAACAAACTAGTCTATCACAGCAAAGCAAGAACAACACAGAAAATGATCAACCAGACGACACAAGAATTTTATAGTGGTTCCCCAAACTAGGTATATCCACTCTTCTACCACCCTGGTAGGAATCCACTAGCAGATTTTTGATCAGGTGACTGCCACTACAAGATCTATTTCTAGGGAGATCTCACAACCCTTTAGGATTTTGATCAGGTGCCCAAAAACCAAGAATAAACTTTTGAAGGAAGTTAATAAACCCTTTGTACAGGAGATGAGAGAGGTGATGGTGTGTTCTCTTTCTCTAATCATCAGAGAAGACTAGTGGATTGTTGTTGCCAAAAGCTCCTTCTAAAATCACTTGGAGCCTTACTCAGGGTGTAGGTCTTCACCCTTATCTTGAAATGATCCAGGAATCTTCTGATTGATTCAGATTTTGTTGTCCTTGAATATTCCTGGAGTTAAAGTTGAAGAAGACTCTTGATATCTGTTTGTTGTTCTTCTTCAGTCTTCAGTAAGCACAAGGAGAAAACTGGATGTTTTCTACACATTGAATGGTTCTGAATCTTTCTGTATTCTCTGTATTGTTGCTTGTATCTCTATCTATCTCTACTGTCTGAAAAGAGAAAAACTCTTTTATATTTTGCTATTGAATTCTCCTTTGAATTTTGAATTCCCTACATTTATTGATTTTTGCCTGGAGAATTAAATACAGCTGGATAATATTGTCTTTAATGAGTTTCCCAACTGTCCCAATAAATTAAACAAGTAATTAACCCGAATGAAGACCATAATTAATGCTGCCAATAACGGCTATATTTAGGGGAATATATGCTTTAATTACTCAGGAAATCGCTGCTAAATAATATATGGAACTAAGGACAGAAAATAAGTAAAAACTCTATGTCTGGCGCTAGACAAAAATCGTCGAGCTCTGAACAGATTTCGTCGACCGGAGTTCCAAGTTTGTCGAGCTGAGAAATCTTGTTCGTCGACCTGAGCTCAGTGAATTGTGTTCTGCGAATAATTTGCCAATTCTACGGTTCCAGTTCGTCGAGCACAGAATCTGTCTTCGTCGAGCTGAGTGTTGGGTACATTGGTCAAATGTACCTGATTTGAAGAAGCCTCACCCAACTCAATGATATACATCATAATGTATTTGATGTATGTTTGAGTTACTTGTGCAGGTTAAGAAATCACTGGACTGAAGCAAAAAGTTTCTAAGTCCATGTGTCGACACCCAGAGGGAAAGTGTCGACACTTAAGAAAGCTTGTGTCGACACCCAGACAAGCTGAGTCGACACTTGGAGTCATTGTGTCGACACCTGGGATGCAGAGTCGACACCAGACAGAAAGTGTCGACACTTGGAGCTGTGTCGACACTCAGTGAAGAAAAGTGCAGACAGAAAGTGTCGACACAAGGAGGTGTGTCGACACTCAGTGAAGCTGTGTCTACACCAAAAAGTGTCGACACTTGGAGCTGTTTCGACACTCAGCAAAAGTCTGCAGAGTCTAAGTACAAGTGTCGACACTCAACACAATGTGTCGACACTATGCAGAAGAGTCAGCACTTGAAGTAAGTGTCGACATTCAACACAATGTGTCGACACTCAACAGAAGAGTCAGCATTTGAAGTATGTGTCGACACCCAGAACAATGTGTCGACACACAGCTGAAGACTAAACACTGGAAGAAAGTGTCGACACATGGAGCTGTGTCGACACTTAGCAAAGAACAACAAATTATTCTAAGTACAAGTGTCGACACTATGGGAATGTGTCGACACTCAACTGAAGTCTCAACGACAAGAAGGTGTGTCGACACAAAGAGCTGTGTCGACACTCAGCAAGATTCAACATAGAAGACTATGTGTCGACACCAAGAAGCAGTGTCGACACTTGACAGATTCAACACAAGAAGATGTGTCGACACAAAGGAGATGTGTCGACACATAGAAGAATTCAGCAAAAGCTAGAAGAACAAGTACTTGTGTCGACACTCAATTTCAGTGTCGACACATGCAGAAGAATCTGTGTCGAGACATACAAGAAGTTGTGTCGACACCTTGTAGACTTGTGTCGACACTTACACAACATGTGTCGACACTTGGACTATAAGTGTCGACAATTAAAAACAGAAAGTCTCGACACTTACAGATAGTTAGAGATTTTCAAGAAGTGACTGGATGACTTGACAGCTGCCGTTCCAGCCGGTCTACAGCAACTGTCAGAGTTGTCAGAAGTCAGTTATGAACCGGTCCAGCCGGTTACCATGAAGAAAGCCTATAAATAGGCACCTACAGTTTACAGAAACCAGAGTGTGGAAAGTTGTTGAAAGAAGTTCAAAGTTGTTGATCAGATTATTGAAGTAATTATAGTGTTACAAAGAGGATCAACACAAGAAGATCTTGCAGTTCAAGTGCAGATATAAGAAGTTGGAGAGAGTGTGCTCCATCCAAGAAATCAGCCTCTGGAACTAGGCTGAGAAGAAGGATTCAGATTCAATTCTGGATCTTAAGTGGCAGAGGTCAAGAAATAACTGCAGAGGATTCAGCCTTATTCAGTTCTACTCAAGAAGCTTTAAAGAAAGCTAAGTCAGGGTGAATCTAGCTGAGTTCTTCCAAGAACTCATCAAGAATCTCTCAACTCCCCTCCTTTAATTCTGAGTTGTAGAGTTATTACTTGTATTACATTTTTAACTTGTAGGATCCATTGGATCTGAGTGATTGTAATCCTATATTTATAAAGGCTGAGGGTAGGGCTTGTTTGCCTGAGTGTAGGAGATAGAGATCTCTGAGTGTAGGCCTTGTTGGCTGAGTGTAGGCCTTGGTTGGCTGAGTGTAGGCCTTGATTGGCTGAGTGTAGGCTTTGGAATAAAGCTGAGTTGTAAGGCTTTGGGCCTGAGGTGTAGGAACCAATTTGGGTTCTGAGACAGTGCAGGAGGTTGGCCGAATCTAGTACACTGCTAGATAGGCGAAGGGGGAAAGTGGATGTACCCATATCTTGGGGAACCACTATAAATCACTGTGTGCTGTACTGTGCTGAAATTGTTGCTGTGTATGTTGTGTTTGCTGTGGTAAACTAGTTAGATTGCTGTGATATAACTGATTGCTGCCAATAAAGTTAGAAAAGGATTAGGTCACCTATTCACCCCACTCCCCCTCTAGGTGTTTAGGTACCATATCTTTCAAGTGGTATCAGAGGGAGGTTCCTCAAAACAAGGACTAACAGTCTGAGGAGATCCTGTTTGGCAGATTCAGTGTAAGACATTACACAGTTTCAAGAAAATCAAGAAACATGGGTTCTTATGAGAATCACAAGGAATTGGGTTCCATGAAATTACCCATATGCAGAAAGGAGATCTTTGGGATCTGAAAAGAAAGGGTAAGGCTATTTATGGAAGCCTCTGACCCTAGAATCTACATCACAGTTAAGGAAGGGCCATATGTGCCAATGAAGATTTCAGTATTGGATGCAAACCAGAGAACTCCAAAGGATTTCTCTGAGATGACTAAGGATGAAATTGTCCTGGCCACCATGGACAAGAGGGCACAGAACATAATAGTGAGTGTCATTGATGATGCAACTTTTTAGAACTTAATTCACTGTAAAACAGCAAAAGAGATGTGAGATACTCTCATTGTCTATATGGAAGGTTCTGAAGAAGTTAGGCAAGATAGGAAGTCCTTGCTAAATCAGGAGTATGAAATCTTTAGGCAAGGAAAGGGTGATAGCATCACTGAGTGCTATAAGAAATTTTACAGAATAGTTAATGAACTCATGTCTTATGGAAGAGAGTTCAGTAACTATGAACTAAATGACAAGTTCTTAAGGTCCCTAACCAAAGATTGGGACACCAAGATCTGTGTCATAAGAGAAATGGCTAAGTTAGGGGAAATTCCTCCTCCCACACTGTTTGGCAAGCTATTGTCATATGAGATGCAGTTGACAGTAAGAAAAGAGGAGGAGAAATCAACAAGGACTGAGCATAAAGAAAGAACTGTTACTTTCAAGACAGAAATTCCCAGAAAGTGCAGGAATAAGTCTTCAACTCCACCTCCAGAGGTAGTTGAATCAGAGTCTGATGAGTCTGTCAGCACAAAGTCTAAGAGCAGTGAAAGTGATGAAGACTTTGCTGCTTTCACTAGACACTTTCAGAAGTTTTTGAAAAAGAAACAGTGGAGGTCAAGGCCTTCTACATCACAAGGAAAGGAAGACTCTTATCAGAAAAAGAGGTCTTCAAAGAATGACAAGAAAAGGACAAAATCAAGCAAGGCAACTGGTTCAAAGATTGTTTGCTATTGCTGCAATAGACAGGGTCATGTTATTGCAGATTGTCCAGAGAAGAGAAAGGAATCTGGTGACAGGAAAAAGACTCACTTCAAAGGGAAGAAAGAAAAGTCTTTTGTTGCTAAGAAGGAGAAGACTCTATCAGATATCTCTTCTTCAGAAACTGAGTCTGAGGTTGAAGCCTACATAGGGTTATTTGCTGAAGAAGAAGAGGAAGAATTCATGCAGATCTTGGAGTTAATTTATGAACAAGAAGACAGTCATTGTCAAGGGCTAATGGCATTGACAGAAAGTGCCCAAATCCTGGAGCAGCCAGGACCCAGTCAGGTACAAGGTTCATGTTCAAGTTCAGTTTCTTGTTCTAGTTCAGATTCAGATTCTTCTTCATCAAGTGATGAGAATGTATCTGAGTCTGAGGAAGATATTCATCAGCTTATAGATGAATATAAGGTACTGTTGCAAGCCTACAAGAAAAGCAAGACCCTAGCCAAAAGTCAGGCAAAGGAAATTGTTGATCTTAAAGCTGCTGCAATAGATTTTGAGAAGCAATTTGATCAAAAACTGAATGAGGTAGCCAGGCTGAAACACATTACTGTGATTCAGATGGGAACTATCACTTTTAAGAATGATCAAATTAAGTGTCTGGAGAACAATCTTCAGAAGGAGAAGGACTTGGTTGATAGGTTTTCTAAACCTAAGTCAGTGTTACCCATAATTGATGAATTTGTTCATCACAAGGGTAAAGCTGGACTGGGCTTTGTTAGACCTGCAAGGACTGAGCAGTCCAAGTATAAGTCCAAGGGCAAAGCCCCAACATTCAACAAGCCTGTTGTAGTCAAGACAGCCAAGGCAGTACCTAAGCAAAGGTACAATAAATTTGAATGTTGGTGCTGTGCCAAAGTTGGCCATTTTGCAATAGACTGTTGGCACAATGTGAGTGCCAAAGTGAGTTCCAAACTACCTGTTGGAAAGCCAGTAGGTAGGTTTGTCAAATTGGAAACTAACAATCACCAAGGACCCAAGAATACTTTGGGTTCTAAGGTTCATTAATTTGTTTTGCAGGTGAGTCCAAGTGGCCATACCCCTACATGGTACTTGGACAGTGGATGTTCCAGACATATGACTGGAACTAGGGGACTACTGAAGGACTACATTCCAATCAAAAATGGTCCTAAAGTGACCTTTGGTGGTTCTGAAAAAGGAATCATCAAAGGGTTTGGTAACATTTCTTCAAACTTAGTTACCATTACTCAAGTGGCTTATGTTAAAGGGTTGAAACACAACCTAATAAGTATAAGTCAATTAAGTGATGTAGGGTATGACATCTCATTTGTTAAAAATGATTGTCATATCAAGAGGTCAAGTGATCAAGAGATCATTTTGACAGGTTATAGGAAGAGGAATGTCTACTGCCTAGACATTATGATTGAGAACAATGGTTCTCCAGTTTGTCTTGTAGCTGATGAGACAGTCTCTTATTGTGTCAAATGGCACAAGAGGCTAGCCCATCTTAACTACAAGACTATTAGCAAACTCTTTAGCAAAGAGTTAGTGAGGAATGATCCTCAAGTTAAGTGTGTTAAAGATGGCATTTGCTCAGCTTGTCAAAAGGGCAAACAGACTAAATCCACCTTTAGAAGCATAGATAACAAAGATGCTGTGAGGTGTTTGTACCTCTTGCATTTGGATCTCTTTGGTCCAATGCCAGTTCACAGCTTGGGTAGGAAGGTCTATACCCTTGTAGTTGTAGATGACTACTCAAGGTTTTCCTGGGTGTTCTTCTTAAGACAGAAATCTGAAACACCTAGTGTCTTCTACAGCTTTGTCAAGCAAATTCAGAATGAACTAAATAGTGCTGTGGTCAAAATTAGAAGTGACCATGGTACTGAGTTTCAATCTGAAAGCATGACAAAACTATGTGAAGACTTTGGGATATTTCAAGAATTCTCTTCACCTAGAACACCTCAGCAAAATGGCATTGCTGAGAGGAAAAATAGAACCTTGATAGAGGCTGGTAGAACCCTATTGAGTGATACATCACTGCCAGAGTATTTCTGGGCTGAAGCAGTTAACACTGCATGCCATGTTATAAATAGGGCTACCACCACTAAAGGGCTAAACAAGACCCCCTATGAAGTTGTGAAAGGCAGGAAACCAAACCTATCCTACTTCAGGATCTTTGGTTGCAAATGCTTCATACTTAACAATGGGAAGTCTTACTTAACTAAGTTTGTTGTCAAGTCCCAAGAGGGAATTTTTGTTGGGTACAGCAATAATAGTAAGGCTTATAGAGTCTACAACTTGACTACACAAGTTGTAGAAGAATTAGTGCATGTAGTTTTTGATGAGTCAAAACTTATTAATAATGAGTTGTCTAGCAATGTATGCAGCCCCACAGGTTTGACAAAGACAATGGACAAGCTTACTATAGAAGAGGTGCCTGCTGCAAGACAGCAAGGAGAGGAGAGTAGCTGCTGTCCAGGGGGAGAACTACATGTGCCAATTGCTGAAGAAATCCAAGGAATACAGCATGATGCAGATGCTGAAGTGGTTCAACCTGACGTGAGGATGCCTTCAGCCCACAGGCATCTTAGAATCATCCAGTAGAGCTGATTATTGGAGATCCAAGACAAGGAGTACAAACCAGGAGTAGAAACATGAATGCTGCAATCTATTCCAGCTTTTTGTCTCAAGTTGAACCTAAAAGATTTGAAGAAGCAATAATGGATCCACAATGGACTGAAGCAATGCAAGAAGAGCTTAATCAGTTCAAGAGGTGCAAGGTCTAAGAATTGGTTCCTAAACCTAAAGACCATAATGTAATAGGAGTTAAGTGGATCTACAGGAATAAGATGGATGAACAAGGTGTCATCATTAAGAATAAAGCTAGACTGGTTGCTAAAGGATATAGGAAAGAAGAAGGTATTGACTTTGATCAAACCTTTGCTCCAGTAGCCAGACTGGAAGCCATATGAATGTTCTTGGCCTATGCAACCTATCAAGGATTCAAGGTATACCAAATGGATGTCAAGTCAGCATTCCTAAATGGTAATTTGAAAGAAGATGTCTATGTGGAGCAGCCTTCAAGATGCAAAGAGGATAGAAAGAGCACTACTGGAACCTGTCAATTCCTAGGGGGAAGACTAATTTCATGGAGCAGCAAAAAGCAAACCAGTGTGGCTATCTCCACAGCTGAGTCAGAGTATGTGGCTGCAGGAAGTTGCTGTGCTCAACTTCTGTGGATTCAACATCAGCTAGAGGACTATGGATTTCAGGTAAGTAGAACTCCACTTTACTGTGATTCTACAAGTGCTATTTCAATAGCTAATAACCCTTTATCTCATAGTAGAACAAAATATATTGAGATTAAATATCACTTTCTTAGAGAACATGTAGAAAGAGAAGATATTTCACTTGAATATGTTAAAACTAATAATCAGATAGCTGACATGTTTACTAAGCCCCTAGAAGAAGCTAAGTTCAATAGATTCAAAATTGAACTAGGAATGATAAACTTAGACTAAGTTTACAGAATAGAAAATTGGCTAAGTGAAAAGGTGTCGACACATAGACAAGTCTATGTCGACACAGAATAGTGGTGTCGACACTTCAAGAGAAAGGTGTCGACACATCTAGGAATGTGGTGTCGACATTTCAGAATGTTAGTGTCGACACATGTCAAGTAGGTGTCGACACATCCTATGTGGTGTCGACACTTAAGTTTTACTCCGAATTTTTCTAAGTAAAGTCTCGACAATGTGTCGAGTTATGTTGTGTCGACACATAACCAAGTGTCGACACATAAAATCTGTTGACTAAACTTGTGTCGACACATGTGTGTCGAGACATTATAAGTCAGTGTCGACACTTATTGCCAGTGTCGACACACTTTAAGCTAGCTGTCCTGCCTGTTCATCTTCAAAATCAGAAAGGTATAAATAGGGTTCTGTCTTTGTTTGTCGACACGCTTTCAAAGTTTCGAGACCAAAACTCCTGTGTCGACACCTCTCTTTTCTCAAGACTAATTCTCCAAACCCTAATGACTCCTAAGCTTGAGGAGAACGTTAACAAGGGCTATGAGCTAGTGCGCGGCGCGTTCGATGAAGCTGATCAAGAAATCAAGTCAGTGGTAACCCTAGTCGCCAATTCTGGACTAGAATACTTGGTTTCAGAACCAACAAAGATTTGGAAGAAGGAAGTTCTTGAATTCCTTAATGGAGCTGTTGTAGATGACTCTGGATATAGAATCAAATCCAGAGTTCATGGATCTAAAGTCAAGATTTCACCAAAAAGTCTGAGGAAGGTACTCCAGCTACCTAAAACACAAGATGAAGAAGAAGTAACTGTATCCAAGACCAGGGAAGCTCTTACCTGGTGTGGACTTGATCCAAAGATGAAGATAGGATCTATCTTTAACAGGAAAGGCATGAACAGTCAAGGAAAATTCATGTCTGAGATTGTAAGCAAGGTTATTCTCAGTAAGCCTGGAGGGCATGACAGGATATCTGCCTCTATGTTTGGAATAATGACTAGAATCATCTTCACTCTGAAAACAGATTGGTCTCAAGTGGTGTATGAGAAAATTAAGGAAACTCTGAAGAAGCCCAACCTGGGCAGAATACTTAGTCTCTACCTAGCTGGTACCATACCAGAGGTAATGAATACAGCTGCAGGAAGTAAGATCAACCACATGAGGAAGATGGATCTCAGGATCTTTTCTAGATGGGACAGGGTGTTGTCCAAGGAACTGTCAACCCCTGAGAAGCCAGTATCTGAAAAAGAAATTCCTCCAAAGAAGAAGAGAAAGACTGTACAAGTGGTACAAGAGTCCACTAGTGATTCTGATAGTGAAGAACAGGTTGTCTTCACTCCAGATGATCATGAGGGAGAGCCTGCTGACAAGACTCCTGCTCCTCCAGCTGATGCAGAGATCCAGGGGGAGCTGCCTCCAGCTAGCCCCATCCACAGGGATCAAAGCCAGGGGGAGCATCCAGTTGTAGAGAAGCCATCTACACTGGACAGTGAGCAAGCCACCATCATTATCCAAGAGGTACTCACTGACCTAAAAACTTTAGAATATCTTATAGAAGATGCTGATTTGTCTGATGTTCCTCAGCAAATTCAGCTGCCTAGCCAAGAACCAGATGTTGTTATCAAAGACACATCTACTATTCCAGTGGTTGAAGAGCACAGAATAACTCCAGCTCAATCACCTCAAGAGTTCACCATGGAAGATCTATTTCTAAATCTAGATCAAGAAGATTTTAACATGGACAAGGATGCTGCTGCTGAAGATAAGACTGCTGCTGCTGAGGGGGAGCTAGTACAAGATCTGGAAGAGCCTATTAGGCTGGAAACTAATCAAGCACCTGATGTGCAAACTGAGAAGCCTCAAAGCCATAAGGACAGGGTTGATATTGCCAGCACTTCTGCCTCTGAAGATGAGGAGAGTGTTAGGGCTAAGAAGAAGAAACTCTATGTCTTCAAGAGGAGAAGCCAAAATTATAAGAAGGCCTTGCAATCTATAGCCCCACAGCCTATAGTTCAACAAGCTCCAACTGTTGACTATAGTGCTTTACTGATTGCACTGCAGATAAAAATGGATGAACAAAGGAAAGCCATTGAGGCATATGTGGATGAAGGGCACAAGACCCTATAGTTTGATCTTGCACTGGACATAAAGTCTATAAGGTTTGAGATGAACCTTAACAAGAAGGAAATGAATGAATGCTTCCACAAGGGTGGAAATGCTGTGGTGCATCTGGCAACACACCAAGAGAAAATCAAAGCACAAGTAGATGATATAGCATTGAAGCAAGGGTATGTACTGGAAAATCAGTTAAGGATGAATGACAACTTGACTGCTTCACACAATGCTATAGTCACTGAATTGAAGAATAAGACTGCTGAACCTTCTACATCTGCTGCTGCAGTTAAGGCTGACTTTGATAAAGTATTTCAAGCTGAGATTACTGCTGTTAAGTCTGCTATTCAAGCTTCCCAGAAAGCCATCTCTGAACAACTTACAAAGCTGAAACCATTCTTTAAAGAGGGCATCAGATATTTGGACAGTCAAATTAGATTTCAAAAGGATGATGTCAGAGACCATATGGCTAGAGAAGTCATAAAGGGGGAGAGAGTATTAGTCAAAGCTAGCTCTGACCATGTCAAATGGATATCTAACTCCATCAGAGCTACACTGGGCTATCCTCCACTCTGTGATGATGATAATGTTGCTGAATCAGGGATTCAAACTGCATATCTTGGAGGTGAGCAACCAGAGGTAGCTCAAGTGATTTATCCACCTCCAGATTTTGACATGGTTCAAGCAGATGTTCAGACCATGTATAGCCCAACTGAAGGGAAGCCTAATGTTATTCTGGATAAAGTGGTTCAGCCTATTTCTGCAGCTATGCAAGAGGCATTAGAGAAAGAAGAAGAGGCAAGGTTGTCAAAGAAGAGGTTTAGGGAACAAGCAGAACAAAGGCCAGATTTTGAACAGTGGAGCCCTACCTCTAGAAATATAATTTTAACTGCCTGGAAAGCTGCCAAGGACAATGCTCATAAAAGGAACAAGTGGTTCTCTGAAGCAGAATGGAGGAAACATGAAATAAGACAGGAGGCCATTGTTCAATATAGAAGAAAGGCAAAGATGGGAAAGCTACCTCCTACTGCAGTGGAGCATAGCAAGTACTTCCCCAAGCCATACCACTATTTTGAAAGGCAGAAAATCAAAGCAGAAGAGCTGAAGAAGAAGGACTTAAAAGGCAAGAAGCCTGCTGATGCTGCAACTGCTGAAGCCACTGTCAAAGCTCAAGTCCAATCTGGCAAAGGCATTGTTATCAAAGAACCAGAACAGAAATAGATTAGGAATTGACTTGAAGATTGTTGTAATCTTTTGAATGAAATACATTTTTGTAAACCATTGAAGATGTATTAGAAAAATGTTAGAACAATAAATGATAAATCTATTTTATGATTGCTCTGAGAATTTGTCTATTTCTTGTTTGTTCTGAAATGTTGAATGTGTATACATGTGTGAAATATTACATGTTTATGTTTACCCTGCTGTTTATAACTGTTTTACATCATTCTGTAATTTTTAATTATGAATGGTGTATATCATTGACTAAGGGTTATGACTTCTCCAAATAGGGGGAGATTGTTGGGTACATTGGTCAAATGTACCTGATTTGAAGAAGCCTCACCCAACTCAATGATATACATCATAATGTATTTGATGTATGTTTGAGTTACTTGTGCAGGTTAAGAAATCACTGGACTGAAGCAAAAAGTTTCTAAGTCCATGTGTCGACACCCAGAGGGAAAGTGTCGACACTTAAGAAAGCTTGTGTCGACACCCAGACAAGCTGAGTCGACACTTGGAGTCATTGTGTCGACACCTGGGATACAGAGTCGACACCAGACAGAAAGTGTCGACACTTGGAGCTGTGTCGACACTCAGTGAAGAAAAGTGCAGACAGAAAGTGTCGACACAAGGAGGTGTGTCGACACTCAGTGAAGCTGTGTCTACACCAAAAAGTGTCGACACTTGGAGCTGTGTCGACACTCAGCAAAAGTCTGCAGAGTCTAAGTACAAGTGTCGACACTCAACACAATGTGTCGACACTATGCAGAAGAGTCAGCACTTGAAGTAAGTGTCGACACTCAACACAATGTGTCGACACTCAACAGAAGAGTCAGCATTTGAAGTATGTGTCGACACCCAGAACAATGTGTCGACACACAGCTGAAGACTCAACACTGGAAGAAAGTGTCGACACATGGAGTTGTGTCGACACTTAGCAAAGAACAGAAAGAACAACAAATTATTCTAAGTACAAGTGTCGACACTATGGGAATGTGTCGACACTCAGCTGAAGTCTCAACGACAAGAAGGTGTGTCGACACAAGGAGCTGTGTCGACACTCAGCAAGATTCAACATAGAAGACTATGTGTCGACACCAAGAAGCAGTGTCGACACTTAACAGATTCAACACAAGAAGATGTGTCGACACAAAGGAGATGTGTCGACCCATAGAAGAATTCAGCAAAAGCTAGAAGAACAAGTACTTGTGTCGACACTCAATTTCAGTGTCGACACATGCAGAAGAATCTGTGTCGAGACATACAAGGAGTTGTGTCGACACCTTGTAGACTTGTGTCGACACTTGGACTATAAGTGTCGACACTTAAAGATAGAAAGTCTCGACACTTACAGACAGTTAGAGATTTTCAAGAAGTGACTGGATGACTTGACAGCTGCCGTTCCAGCCGGTCTACAGCAACTGTCAGAGTTGTCAGAAGTCAGTTATGAACCGGTACAGCCGGTTACCATGAAGAAAGCCTATAAATAGGCACCTACAGTTTACAGAAACCAGAGTGTGGAAATTTGTTGAAAGATGTTCAAAGTTGTTGATCAGATTATTGAAGTAATTATAGTGTTACAAAGAGGATCAACACAAGAAGATCTTGCAGTTCAAGTGCAGATCTAAGAAGTTGGAGAGAGAGGGCTCCATCCAAGAAATCAGCCTCTGGAACTAGGCTGAGAAGAAGGATTCAGATTCAATTCTGGATCTTAAGTGGCAGAGGTCAAGGAACAACTGCAGAGGATTCAGCCTTATTCAGTTCTACTCAAGAAGCTTTGAAGAAAGCTAAGTCAGGGTGAATCCAGCTGAGTTCTTCCAAGAACTCATCAAGAATCTCTCAACTCCCCTCCTTTAATTCTGAGTTGTAGAGTTATTACTTGTATTACATTTTTAACTTGTAGGATCCATTGGATCTGAGTGATTGTAAGCCTATATTTATAAAGGCTGAGGGTAGGGCTTGTTTGCCTGAGTGTAGGAGATAGAGATCTCTGAGTGTAGGCCTTGTTGGCTGAGTGTAGGCCTTGGTTGGCTGAGTGTAGGCCTTGATTGGCTGAGTGTAGGCTTTGCGATAAAGCTGAGTTGTAAGGCTTTGGGCCTGAGGTGCAGGAACCAATTTGGGTTCTAAGACAGTGCAGGAGTTTGGCCGAATCTAGTACACTGCTAGATAGGCGAAGGGGGAAAGTGGATGTACCCATATCTTGGGGAACCACTATAAATCACTGTGTGTTGTACTGTGCTGAAATTGTTGCTGTGTATGCTGTGTTTGCTGTGATAAACTAGTTAGATTACTGTGATATAACTGATTGCTACCAATAAAGTTAGAAAAGGATTAGGTCACCTATTCACCCCCCCCCCCCCCCTCTAGGTGTTTAGGTACCATATCTTTCACTGAGCTCAGCGAAAATAACTGGAAAGAATCTGTTGAAGCTGAACTCCAGATTTCGTCATCCTGAGCTCGAATATCTTCGAGCTCAACTCAGAGAATTGATTTTGAGTTCGTCGATCTGCGATCGACGATCGTCGAGCTGAGTTCGAAGAATTTCGAACTGATAATTTTGAACTTGAATTCTTCTAAGTCTTGAGTCTCCTGAAGTATGCTGCTGGCTGGTCCATGAATGTTGAACCTAATGACTAGCCTAAACTCTAAGACTCAAAGACTTGATCCTGACTATACAATGTGGGTCAAAACTTAACCTAATTAGTGAACCTAGCACAAATCCAACTAGGGATCCAACAGTACACGCTATGTCCATTTTGAGTTCACTGTAATGCCGTTTGGGCAAACAAATGCACCATCAGTATTCATAGACTTAATGCATCGAACGTTTAGAGAGTACTTGGACCTATTTGCGATAGTCTTTATTGACGATATATTAGTGTACTCTCAGTCTGAATAAGATCATGCAAATCATTTACGGATTGTTTTACACACCCTGAGGAGAAACAAGCTCTATGCCAAGTTCTCAAAGTGCGAGTTTTGGTTGTCATCTGTGGCTTTTCTTGGCCATGTGGTTTGTGGAGAAGGTATTACATTGGATCCGGCGAATATAGTTGTGAGACGTGAGTGGCCTGTGTTGTCTTCTGTAGCAGAAGTCAGGAGTTTCCTTGTGATTGTTGGCTACTACAGGCGCTTTGTAAAGAACTTTTTGTGGATAGCCTTACCTCTCATAATGCTGTCAAGGAAAGATCAAAAGTTTGTTTGGACGCCTGACTGCGCGCGAGCTTTTGAGGAGTTAAAGAGTTGTTTGACCACGGCGCCTATTTTGAGTTAGTCATATGGTACAGACGGCTTTGAGATCTATAGTGATGCCTCAGGGAGCAGCTTATACTGTATTATTCTTCAGTTAGAAAGCTTATGGCTCACGCTAGATGAAAGTGCACGAGCGAAATTATCAAGTCCACGACTTGGAGTTAGCGGCTATGATTTTTGCACTTAAACTGTAACATCACTATTTATATGGCATGAAAGTTGACATCTTCACAGATCATAAGAGCCTTAAGTACTTAATAGATCAGAAGGATCTGAATATACGGCAGCGGAGGTGGATGGAGTTCCTCGGCAACCACACCTTCCAGATACACTATACTCTCAGAAAGGGAAATGTGGTTGCAAATGCCTTGAGTCGACAGACTCCGGTAAGGGCAAGTTGGTTGTAGATGCATGATGAGCGTCAGATTCAGGAGTTTGATGCCTTATATATTTCTTGTGTTGACAAGAATACTATTACTAATGAGTTCCTGAACTGGACGGAGGTACAGTATGACCTTGCGGACAGGGTACGACGAGCGACGAAACTCGATGAGAGTATGAAATGCTATGCAACAGATGGGTCAAATTCTCAATTCTCCTTAGGTGACGGTCTTTTAAGGAATGATGGTCGTTTGTGCATCCCAAATGTGGGAAACTTATGGGAGGAATTGATGTATGAGGCACATTTTACGAAGTACTAAATTCACCTAGGGAGCACAAAGATTTACAACGACATGAAAAAATTGTTCTGGTGGCCGGGTTTGAAGAAATACATAGCCATTTACGTGGCAAAGTGCCAAACTTGTGCCCTACTAAAAGCAAAATGTCAAAAGCCTGGCGGTTTCCTAAAGTTGTTACCAATTCTGGTATGGAAGTTCGATGATATCTCTGTGGATTTTGTGCATGGATTGTCGAGATCACAGACCATGAATGATGCTGTGTGGGTGATCGTTGACCGACTGACAAAAGTATAGCACTTCATACCAAACAAGAAAGACAATTCAGTGGAAAAGTTGGCTAGGTTGTACGTGGGCAACATAGTATGATTGCATAATGTGCCCCATAGAATCGTTAGTGACCGAGACGAGTGCTTTACGTCGAATGATTGGAGGCTAATCCATAAGTTGTTAGTACTCAACTGAAGTTCAGCATGACCTTTCATCCATAGACGGATGGTCAGACTGAGAGGACCAATTAAACAATGGAGGATATGTTGCGAATGAGCGCATTGGATTTCGAGAAGAGGTGTTTGGACCATCTATATATGATTGAGTTTGCATATAATAATGACTGTTAAGCTAGTATTCAGATGGCGCCTTTTGAAGCTTTATACAGTAGGAAGTGTCGTACTCCTTTAACTTGGGCGAAAATAGGCAAATCGAAGTTGTATAAGCATAAGGAAGTCGAAGATGCAAATTCGACTATATGCACCATTCGAGAAAGGCTATTGGTAGCCCACGATAGACAAGCAAAATACTACAACGCCAAGCTCCGAAACGTGAACTTTGCGGATGGCGGTTGGGTATATTTCAAGATAAAACCATTCAAAGGCTTATCCAGGATTCAGCGCTTGAAAAAGTTGAGTCTGAGGTATCTTGGTCTGTTTGAAGTGGTTAAACGAGTTGGAGACGCTGCCTATCGGTTAGCTCTTTCGACGGAGCTAACTGCTTACACGATGTATTTCACATATCAGTGCTGTGAAAAGCTATGAAAGAGCCAACTCAAGTGATTGTGGATGATCGAGTACCAGTCAATAGTGAGCTAACAACGAAGGTTAGGCCAATTCGGATCGAGGATATGAAAATAAAGAAGCTACGGAACACGATAATCAGGATAGTCAAAGTCCGTTGGCACAATTGTGGCCGAGAAGAACTGACATGAGAGGGTGAGCAAACCATGTGCGATGAGTTTCCCGAGTTGTTTGTAAATTAATGTTGTAATATTGTTTTATGAGCGAAAAATATGTTGTAACATATTACTTGTTATTTTTATTACCAACAAATGAATAAATTTCCGGACAAAATATATGTAAGGAGGGGAGGTTTGTAACACCCTAAAAATGGAAACAGAACTTTTGTTATCTATCGTTGGGCGATAATGGGTATCGTTAGCGATAGTGATAACACTCGACGCACACGACGCTTTCGAGAATTGAGTAAACTCGAAGAATTGTTCAGTAAGAGACTATCGTGTGGCGATAGTGGGTATCGCGTGGAGATACCACTCAACGCACACAACGCTTTCAACGAAGCGTGGAGTAGACTCAACGCACTCGATGCTTTCGACGAATCGTCGAGTGAGCTATAGCGTGCCGACAGTGGGTACCACTGGTCGATACTGCCGTGTGTGGCTTGACACGTGTCTGATGGCCGGTCGCGGCCGAAGAGTGGTGGTTGATTCGGGACAAGGCGGTTACTATCGCTATCGCCAGGCAATAGCCGATATCACGCGGCGATATCGTTTTATTTGACTATTTAGTTGAAATCATGGCCTTTGCTCCCTTTTATGAAATGATCATTTGTCTGGGATTAATCCCGATGCCACTTAAGTAGAGGAGGGGTAAAAGAGAAGTCATTTCTCATCTTCTTTCTCTCTCTCCTCCTTTCATTATCATCTTAAGTGAAAAGAGCTAAGAAAGAAGACTGAGGCTGAGGCTGAGCTTGAAAAGCTTGGTGAAGGAGATCTAGTGGACGGAATCAAAATCCAAGGCTAGATTCGCGAAGACGAAAGAGAGGTGCTCCTTTCCAATCGAATAGAAAGCTCGTTCATGGCTCCGAAATGAACTACGAGGGTAATGATCTTCCTTCTTGGACAAGAGAAGTACTCCTTTTACATATGCATGGAATCCCCCACCAAAAGGTGGAGAATTGAGGGAATTGCGATGGGTTGATACGTGATATCCCCGGGTGGTTTTCATATAGAATCCGGAAATCACAGTACAGAATAGGCATGTTGTGTGAAGCCCATACGAATGGGCTAGTTTGGATTGGTGATGTTTTATTTTGCATGCCAGAGAAGACTCCAAGTATAAACGAGTAGTTTACGGGGTTTGTGCATTATACCTGTGAAGTGAGAGTAGCGGGAAGTACTGGGGGTGAGCTCCAAGAAATACCCAGAAAATACCATAGTTTGCATAACTGTTGGATATTGTCGGGCGACAGCGAGTATCGCTGGAGATAACCCTCGGTGAGCTATGATTGCTATGTAAACCAGTTTTCTAGCACTGTAGGATGCTGCGGGGTTTTGGTTGGAAAGATGTTCCAGTTGTGGATGAGTCTGGAGACAGAAGAGAGTTTTGTCGCTAACGCAAGACGATAGTGACTATCGCTAGCGATAACATCCAGATAGCATTTTATGTACGAAGCCATTGTCTCGGAGATCGTGTGGCTAGTGTGAGCTGTGAGCTCTTAAAAAGCCAGTGAGCCAAACGGGAAAGGGGAAACTGACCCGCGTATTTTCATTTGCCATGATGGATGTGACCGTCGGCGTTGACCTGGCGATTTGAGCAATGGGAAATAGCTGAACGGTATCTGCGTTATGCCCGTCCGACTCGAGTGCCTAAAGTAATTGGCGTCGTTAGAGCGCATAATGAGAGTCTTAGGCCTGGAGCCGAAAAGACTATAGCTGCTCAAACTTGATCGTCAAGTCTCGGACATCTAAACGGTGGTGGGACACTAGTAATCCTGTACACCGAGAATGTGCCCTGAGTGCATGAAACGTTTGGCCGTTAAGGCACTCATTTATGATATATTGAATGTTGCTTAAGTGTGCCTTCTTGTGATATATCTGTTGTGTTAATGTTATGCCTGCATGGAAGGAATACTGTTGCCCCGGGATTGGGGTAGTGTCGTTATAAATTGGTCGGCGGAAAGCGAACCATTGCTCTGTTTACCGTCCTTGTGGTGGATTGTCCCCGTGCAGGTGCTGGAGAGTCGAACGGGAAATAGCTGGTTGCTGCCCTTGTTGCTATACCGGCCCTCGAAGGCCAAGACAAGGCTTTGTTTTTTTTAGGATTTTCATGTGTGGTCGGCCTGCGTGCCGATGTATGAAAATACTTGTGTAAAAAGGGAGCCGTTGTAAGGCCTCAAGGCCAGTTTGACTTTGGTGTATTTTTTTAAACATTCCTGTTTGGTTTTTACTAGGAGACATTTATACTACTTGAGTTCAATGTGCAACCCCTGAAGCTTCAGCTATAATGCTCTGAGTTAAGATGCATGTGGTTTTGATATTAACATGTAACTTCGCTGACTATGTGTGGGATATGGCGTGTGGCCTCGGCCTGACCATCTGTTATATTTCATGTGATGGATGGAGGTGTTATAAGTCCCCACAAAGACACACGCCAAAGAGTAACCTGCGTCCATACGCCCCTTGCAAAAATCCAAACGTACGACCTTTCCATCATGTGAGCCCACATGCGCAGGAACCTGTGCTTCCCGTGCATATAGTGCACGAGCACAAAAATAACCCCTGTGCGCAAGCGCGCAGGCTGTAGCGCGTGCTGCGCAAACGTCCACCTCACATGCACGTGCGCGCCCATGTGTCCACGCGCACGTACCCCACACGTGCAAGAGCCAAGCACTAGCGCACACAAACGCGAGTGCTAGTGCACAAGCGCAACCCACGCACGTGCGTGCCCCTCGCGCACAAGCGTCTGTACCCTCCTAACATATTCGAGACCTCCTCTCTCTATACACATCCTTTCATGCTTCCACTGCACCATTGACCTACAAATTTGTCGCGATGGGTTATTTACTCGTACAACACACACACTAGGAAGGAAAGTTCCTGCACTCTGTTTGCCAGAATGTCAGACTCAAGGAATTTGGGGGGCAAATGGTAGGTACCCTCTAATCTCGGCTGTGAATTGCAAAAGTGCCCACCTCTTTTGGTGGAAGTAGGTTGACCATAGTCAACCCCACTATCACCGTAACCACGCAAACTACCTCGCGGGTCATCCATGCACCAACCACCACCTACGAAATCCTAACCGCCGCGACAACCACCTCCACCGCCTACGACGGTAAGCCCAGCTGGCCCCTCGCCGTTCGGCGTGACCGAGGGCACCAAGGGAGGACGACCCTTCACCGTCCAGCGCACCAAAATCCACCGTGCTACCTTTTTGTCGCGTGTCCTTCGCCGACTTGACGGCTAGGGCAAAACCTGCGGTATTTAGAGAGGACACGTCAGAAAATAAGGCACGCACGGTAGAACGCACGACCGTCTAATATTAACCTCACAGGATGGCCCAGCGTGAAAGAAAAGCCAACAATGCGATTTTGAACATGCACGGGTAAAACAGACTGTGCGAGAACAAAACGAACAGGAGGGGACAAAACGCTGAAACCCCAGGCAAAGAAGCACATCGTGTATTTTCCTTCACGCGCGGTTGATTCAAACCGTGCATGAAGAAAATGCACGGGCAATAATTTCATAAAATTTTAGACAAAAAGAGGATGTCGTGCAATTTGGTCACGCACAGGCAAAACAGCCCGTGCACGAGCAAATCGCACGGTGCGGGGCAGAGCACCAGAAAACAAATTTGTAGGCATTGAGCGATCACACCGATCATGCGTGAGGAAAAAACACTTATACATGATGTTCCTCCATCAACTGAATGCACTCTTCCACCGAGTTTGTGGGTATGGCAGCAGTGTTTCCTCATTAGAGTGGAGGGTTGCTTGCACGTGAGTTGGCGGGGTCTAGATCGATGCACTCTTCTGGTGCCATGCCAGTGCGTGCGGTCGTCCTTGCCATTGTTGTTAGCTTGGGGTGCTTGTGCGCGGCAAGTGTTGTCGTTTTGAGATTTCTTTGTGTTTTCGGGATAAACTTCCCACAGACTGCATCAAACTATTGCGGGTCACCTGATTTTATTCCGGTTTAAAGAATCGGACCGCCTTACCTCAGAGTTGGACTTTTGTACGGAAACCGTTAATTAAAATCCAACAAAAATGACAAGAGGTTGTTGTTGCAGTAGAAAACACGGAAAGGGTGAAAAACCATGTGGATGGATCGTTGCCGGACAAAAATCCACTATTTTTGTGATGATTACAAGCGTTAGGAGATCCCCTAAGGGTGACCAGCCACCTCTCTGTTACATGCTTTAAGTACAAAAATGCGGAAAATAAACTAAGTTCACAAAGCTTAGATGAGACTGCCACGTGAGTGTTCCTCTGCGCCTTCTTCCGGGCTCACAAAAGCGTCCAAGAGAGCGTCGAGGATTCTTTTTGACTAGGGAGGGAGTAGAGCAGTTCCAAGCGGGGAAACAATCAAAGTCCCATGTTCTCGACAAAAAACCTTAGATCTCTCTCGAGTCTCTGGAGGTTCTTCCCTTCAAATGAACGACTGAGCAATTTTTTATAGTTTTCTGCTGGGACATGCTGATAATTGCGTCAGATTGGTAATTACGTCATTTCCCATGCTTATAACGGCGGGCGCGGCGTGGGTTTGTGAGTGGCGGGAGCACCCTCGTGCTGGGCAATGCGCTGGCCGAGTACTGGCGCTCCGGCACTGGGAGGCCCCTATGCACTATCACAGCTAATGTACTACCGTGGTTGTTCGTAGGGGGGTGCCCCATACCTGTCACTGTGTGTTAATGAGTTTTGACCAGCAAAAACATCACCTTGCATGCACTCCCTCGCAACCATTGAAGGTAACCCTCTATTCAAATTTGGACTATGCAATGCTAAAATTACTGCCACATTATGTTTTAGCAGCGTACTCAGCCCCAATACTAAAGAAGTTACATTTTTTATACTTTGTCAAACTTTATAAAACACCAGCCATTAAAATAGCCCATGCCAGCATGAGTGAGTCACATGACTGTCTTTTCTGCAACTTTTCTCATGGTTGATAGTTAAATCTTAGACTTGGTAATACGTCTGTTGTATAACCGACAACTGTCAGCAATTTACGCAATTTGTCACAATAAATTATTTTTAATGATAAAAAATATTTTTGTTACAAAGTTATTTGCTTAGTAACACAAATAATTAGAGAGAATTTATATCTATCCTACTTCATAAGTTAGCATGTCTATAATTAAAAATATGAGTATGTTTGTGAATTCCCCTAAACAGCTGACTTTCATTTTCGCAAGCGGAAAGCTTTGACATTATCGCGATTTAGGTCACGGCCGAACAACTCCAGCATCCAGCCGACGAAGGATGCACCGACGTGTCAGGTGCAACTGCACAAGTCCTTTCACTGCACGATAGCAACTTTGAGTGACCGAAAAGTACAAAAAATAGTATTTCACCTAAATTATACTTAGTTATTTACACGTACAAAACAAAATAATGCCTAACATTTTGTCCTGGGTATCTAATATTTCATTTTCCTCCATTTATCCATACCACGAGCCACGATCTGCCCGCGGGTTCATCCACGTTCGTTCATTCTTGTTCCTCGCTATGGTGTCGTTCCATTCGCATATCTCATCTAGCATTCCATTCACATATCTCATCCAGCATTCCATTCGCAAAAAACCCCGCATCTCTGCGAAACCCCTTTGATCCTCTCCACATTGTCGATGCTTCTTCTACACTTATTCTTTTTTCCCCTGCACAGACTGCCAACAATGGAGTTTGTAGACTGTTTAAGAAAATCATAAGCTACCAAATCCCATTCTACTTGTCTATCTATTGTTTAAAGAAATTTTTTTGGTGCGGGCAATGCACAACCATCATGGTGCGCCCGCTTAAATTAAAGTTGCCCAAGTTTTTTTTAATAGCAAACCTGCCATTCACCTGATTCTAGTCGGGCGGCTCACCTGCTTCCAATACCATGGCAAGGCGGGATGCGTGCCTAAAATTTACTCATTGTTTAAACACTTTAGGCTTAATTTGGCATTCAGTTTTCGAACTTTTCGTGTTGCTAAAACGTACCGCAGGCTGGTTTTTGCATTTATTTTTCCGCCATCGTTTGGATCAGTCATGTTTTACTCAAAGCCTGCAAATGCCATCTCCCGAAACTTTGACCCGCGCCTCCAGTTTGCTGTGTTTAAGGAGGAAACATTTCCCGCTGTGCCGCCCTCCCGTGCCCCGCGCAGCGCACCGCCGAGTTGCCCACAGAGATTTTTTAGGGTTGCCGCTGGCGGAGGAGCCGCCGGCGGCCTGCCCGCAGCACATCGCCGCGCTCGCCGGTCCCCGGCAAACCCGTTGGGGGCATCCCGGCGGCGCTCCGGCAAGGCCACCGGCATACCCCCGGTGCGTTCGTCGGAGTCCGATGAAACTGTCGGTGGGCTCCGCGCATGCCGCCGCCGGCGGAGGAGCGCGGAGGCGGGGCCATAAAATTTTATATAGTTTATACAGTAACATTATATATATATATATATATATATATATATATATATATATATATATATATATATATATATATATATATATATATATATATATATATATATATATATATATATATATATATTAAAAAATTAAATATATATATTAAAATTTTAAATATATATATATACCCTAAAAAAATTATATTATAAAAAATATTTTATAATATAAAATATTTATAAAACGACACGGCTGATTTGTCAAATGATTCTCTGTTATGAACAGTTTTGCAAACACAGACTATCCAAACAGATTTCAATTTCCAGCAACGAGTTTCCATCAAGACAATTTTCAAACTTGCATTTACAACTCCTTTTACAATCACAACCGTTCTCTTAAATGAAGTCTTAGTCAGGAAATTTTTAATGTCATTTTACAATATACCAATAAATATATTCCCCCATAGAAGATTTAACGAGCATATTATAATTTGGACGTAAAATCAAAGGGAATAAATAATATAGGGTAGAAATCAATCACATTCATATTCGATAAAATAAATTTAGGCTATAATTGGTTCGGCGGTGGCGGGTGCATCCGGTCGGTGAAAATGTCAATTTGGAAATGAAGGGGGAGGGGTGGGGGTTGAAACAAAGCGGATCGGGGCCGTTTCCTACTTGCTGCGGGTGCAAACGCCGCAGACGGCCGTTTGTTTACCCACCGTCTGACGGCGTTTGCTCCAAACGGAGGAGGGGAAACGCCGAACAAAATTTAGCCTCTGTTTGGCGCGGCTGCAGCGACTGGAGAAGCAGTGGTGGGAAGCAGTGGTGGAATAATCAGCTGTTTTGTAGAGTGGTGGCAGAATCTGTGAAACTGTTTGTAAGAACAGCTGTTTTGAATCAAAATTTTCTAAAAATAAATCAAAATAAAATATAATAAAAAAATAATTTTTTAAAAAAGGGGGGGCAGCAGCGCTGCAGCCAAGGCTGCCGCGCTGCTGTTGTTTTTGAGTCGCGGAAACTTTCCACGACTCAAAAATAGCAGCCCCCCGCTGTTTTTCCACGGTGGCATCATGGCTGATGCCACCGTGATGCCCTGAAAGTTTGTTTGGAGGGACAGTGGGAAAATCTGCGGCACCCCACTCCCAAAACGCCCCGCCAAACGAAGCCTTAGAGTTTGTTTGGGTGTGCAGTGGTGTTTAGAGCTAGTGTCTTGATGATGAAGAAAAGGTAGTGTTTTTTAATGGAGTTGACTCCTTGTAATTGGAATCAAGCATAATTATAGTACATGAAAAATTTGTTTTAGTGATCAAAATTTAGTGACTAAATATATTGTCTGTAAAGACATGACAACGTTCAAGGTCAAACCAGCGGAGAGAAAGGTTCAAGGTTGAACCGATCCAACCGGTTTAACAGGGGTCGAACCGTTACATATATATAAGACAATATTAGGAAAAAATAATTAACAATATAAAATTTATTTGCATATATATTTATTATTTATTATTATTATATTTTGATATAAATAAAAATAATATATTCACTATCAACTTACGCATAAAATATAATTTTATTAAAATAAGTTAGTATAATTAAATAATATAATACATCATAATATTTTTTTACAAATAAATATAATATATAAAACTATGTTTATAAAAGTTACAAAAATTAAATATGGGTAATATATTAGTTAATATTTAATATTAATATTATATATAAATAATATTTTGTATGTTTTCATAAAAACAAGTTGGGCAAATTGGTTGGTTCAATGCAGTTATTATTGAAGGTTTAGGGTTCAAATCTGAGAATCATCTTTAATTTTATAAAAATTTTGAAGCCCGACGGAATTGCCCGGTTTCCCGATTTCGGGTCCGGTTGGCAGTCGGACCGGTCGGTCCCATCCGATTTTCAGAAGGTTTGATTTTAGTGTTGAAATATATTTCGGTCACTAAAGATACGTCTTTAGTGACAAATAAATGTCGGTTAATATAGAGACATCTTTAGTGACAAAATTAGAGTTCGGTCGCTAAATACATGACTATAGTGCAAAAATAAAAGTTTGATCAATTAATGTTCGTCTTGAGTGACATCTTCCGTGACAAAAATATTTCATCACTAAAGCCGTCATTTTAGTAACGCAATATACAGTCGTCAATATAAATCATTTTTAATGTTAAAAAATATTTTTGTTACAAAATTATTAAATTAGAGATAGATTTTATATCTATTCTCTACTTTATAAGAAAGTTAACATGTGTATAATTAAAAATATATGAGTATACTCATGCACTCACCTAGACAATTGACTTTCATTTTCGCAAGGAGATGGTTTTGATGTTGTAGCAATTTAGGTCACGGCCGAACAACTTCAACAACGATCCGATGAAGGATGCACTGACGTGTCAGGTGCATTTGCACAACACCAGCTTTGAGTCACCAAAACAATACAAATAAATGGTCTTTCACCTTAATTAAACTTAATTATTTATACTTACAAAAACATAATAGTACCTAACATTTTGTCTCGTGTATCTAATATTTCATTTTTCCCGCAATTATTCTTTTTTCCACCACTAATCCCTACCACGAGCCACAATCTGCCTGTCAGATTTATCCACGTTCATTCACTTTCCTCGCTAGTAGGTCTATGCAAAAATATCAGAAGAACTGAGAACCGGATCGAAACTGAACTGAACCCAACGGTTCAGATCAGTTCACGTTTTACATGATTCGAGTATGGTTCTAAAAAAAATACTAGAACCGCGGTTCGTTCTCGGTTCATGTGGTCAGGCACACAAGAACCGACCCGAACCAATAATTTAAATTTTTTTAAAAAACTAATCATTAAAACTTTAAAAGCAGAATCATTGAATAAGAAATTAACTCACGCCTTGTCTAGTTGTCCGACTCCCGCGGTTCACGCATCACGCAGTCATGCAGTTACCCAGTCATTCTACATAGGGATTGCATGGTTAGCCAGTTAGGGATAGGGTTATTTAGTATTCACTCGGTTACTCCAGATAGTTTAACTACAAAAGAGTAGAAGACGTCTAAGACGAGAAATCGAGAATATTGAAGTATCGCCGCAACCCGCAGCGCCGCTCGTTCGTCGTCGCCGCCTCGCCGGAATTGGAAGAAGGGTTGGATTCGTCGATTTTCTACTCTCTTGGTATGCAAGGCCGTGTTGATTTGTTTCTCTGGTTGGATTCCAGGTTTTTCACGCCTTCACTTTTCGATCCTTTCTTCTCTCACGAGTCACGCACTCACGTCTTACTGCGGTTGCCTTAGGGTTTCTCTCTATTTATTAGCTTTTGTGGTTGGATGCTAACAATGTTCTTTGTTTACCTGTTGAAAATGTTTAAGTTGTCTACCTAAACAACCTAGAGGGGGGTGAATAGGTGAGTTGTGCGTATTTTTGCGGAATAAAATTTAGCGAGCGATGCACAGAAAAATAACCAAGCATTCACATACGACACCAAGAGTTATAGTGGTTCCCCAACCTTAGGTACATCCACTTTCCACCTCACCGATCTAGCAACACACTAGATTTGGCTACTCACTAGTCTCGGATTGAAAACAATCCTACCACTCGAAACAAAGTTCCTACAACTCGATCTCAAAAATAGGATCTACAGCCGGAAGAGAAAACTTCCCACAAATAACTCGGAGAACAAAGCTCCTACACTCGGAGAAGAATCTCCTACAAAATAAAATAAATAAAAAGAAATACAAACAGTAATTTCTCAGATCTGAAAACTTCTGCCTTTATTCTTCCTTGAACTTTGAGACTCTGTCAGAATTAATTTGAAGAAGACTCGGATAGATCTCTGGATCTGAAAATTCTGGACTCAGCAAGATCAAGGAGAGAATTTGTCGATTGTAGAATATCATGATCTTTGAATCACTTGCTCTGAATCTCGGGATCAAAAACGTATCGACAAGAATGGTGGTGAACAGCGACGACTCTCAATTTAGAAAGTGAATTTCCGATTAAGAATGCTTAGAATTTCTTCTTACGGCTTCTTCTAGGGTTTGTCGATTATGTTAAGACCTTTTATAGGACTTGCCTAACGGTCATAATCATAATAAATGTTAGCCACGTAGACCAATCACGTGCTAATTACATTTGAAAATCCGTCTATCTGGACTTCAAAAAAATTTCAGAAATAATACAACAGTTCTCAAGAAGAATGATTGTACTCGAGAAAAATGAGTTTTGTTCTCGAGAACAATAATGAAGATCTCGAGAAAAAAGGACAGAAGAAAAATGTCGAGGTGGAAATCAGCAATCTCGAGAATAAAAGAAGTACTCGAGAAAAATGAATTTTAGTTCTCGAGAAGGATCATCTGGTACTCGAGAATAAAGAAGTATCTTGAGAACAGATGTCCGGCTCTCGAGATAAATAGTCTAGGTCTCGAGAAAAATCTTCTGCATCTCGAGAATTAAGCATAGTCTTCTCGAGAAAAAGACTTAGAAAAATTCCGTCAGGAGAAGAAGTAACTCGAGAAGAAGTGCCATGAAGTACTCGAGTACATAAGACATTCTCGAGCACAGCATTAAGCTTTCTCGAGAACAGCTTCTGCAACTCGAAATCATGACAAGTCTCACTCGAGAACAAGCTTTAGTCCTTCTCGAGTACAAAACATAGTACTCCAGAAAAACACTTGGAGAATTTCTCTAAAAATCTGAAAACATGATTTCTTCATTATAATGAGCATCCAACTTTTCTCTCATGCCCTTAGTGCTTGAAAAGGAAGTGTGTCCCAATAGAGAGGTTACACATGAGTCAACACCACGTATCACACAATAAGGGATTATATTGTATGGTCCTGTGTTTGGTGACTCATTGTAGACTGACATTGGTCGATACTTGGCAATTGTATCCTGCAAACACTCAACTAAAAAGAGCATCAAATACAAACTTAATTCATCTTAGTTCAACGGTGACTTCATATAAATCTGGGTTATTGTGGATGCAATACCCAACAATATCCCCCTATTTGTAGAAGTCAGAAGCCTCTACGCTAAGGTGAATTACATCAAGATAAAACAAGTAAAGAAACTAATAGCCATAATAAATAGAATTAGAGCTATAATGGAGAAAAATCAGATCAACAAAACTAAAGGTTCATATTAATAGAAATTTGTCCAAGAGAAAGTTCAATTCCACAATTTCAAAAATGAGATCAACAGAACATCTTCAATTTTTATTGATCCTGTTGTTTGTTTTGTTGTCTTTCTAGCTTTTCATGTTATCTCTTCTGGTAGTTGTATGGTTTGGGAAAATACTTTGGAGGTCTGGGAGGAGCTGATGGCCCGCAAACAGACTCTTTTTAAGTGGTTGGTTCGATGAGTCGAACGCCGCGAGCTTGCTAAAAAGCGAGCTTTTAAAGAAAGGAGGCAAGTGCACCTATCACATGTAGTACTCGATATTCGGGGGAATACCTAGGTCGTATTATTTCTTGGGGTCAGGTTGATTATTCCTACTGCTCCGAAAGCACTATTATTTTACCAAACTATTTTTTGTCGATTTTTTGAATTAAGAAAAAGCTGGAAATAGATTAAAAGTAAAGTCAATGAAGAGATAACACTCGGTATCGAATTACGTTAGGAGTAAAATAGTTTTGAATAAAAAGAGATCTTAGGTTTCAATTTAATAAGAGCGAAAACTTGATCGTGGAGGTTCCAAAAGTATGAGCTCACCTATCTCTAGGAATATCGCTCACCTGGACATTAAAGCTATTCGACCGTGCTCTCTTCCGATGAAGGATTCCTCTTAATGCCCGCAGTACCCTAAGAACCACGCTATTGGGCGGGGAACCCAATCCGGTAGAGTTAGCGCACCTCCTCTCTCGAGGGTTAGTGCGGAACTCTCTTTACCTAGAGGTGATCAGTCCATACGCACGGCCTTTCGTCTAGTTAGCGTATGGATAATGGAAATAGAGGTCACACATCGATATGTGGTTCTACGCGTCGTTAAACCGGGGTAAACCTTAAGTTTTTTAATTAAATAGAAAAATGAAATTTTTAGTTATTTAAAACATTTTATATCCCAATGCTCTTCGATGCCGAGGGCTAAAAGCGATTAACCACTCATCGGAATGGGGATGGATTATGAGTTTGGTTTGGCGAGTGTTCTAAACTATTCGCTGAAGGGTTACAAAGAAAATAAGAAGAAAAGTAAGATAACCTAATATTAGATATAGAAACGTTACTACAAATAAACACACCCGCACTCATCTAAAACATAATAAAGAGACAAAAATAAAACTAAGTTACAAGTAAGAGAAAATTGCATAATTGAAATTGCAAGTCCCACTCAAACGAGTGGGCGGGAAATAAAAGCTGAAAATTACAAGTCCTACTCAAACGAGTAGGACTGAAATGAAAGCGAGTCCTACTCAAACGAGTAGGAGAAAATAAATGCAACACACGCACTCACTCTACAGAAAGTAAACACTCTCACACAAATCCTACTCAAATGAGTAGGTTAAAAATAAAGACACATCATTTAACTCTTAACGAGTAGGCGGAAATAATGCGATTACAAGTCCTTCTCAAACAGTTACAGAATAATAAAGACACGTCATTTAACTCTTAACGAGTAGGAGAAAATAAATGCGAGTACAAGCCCTACTCAAATGAGTAGGCAGAAAATAAAGACCTGCCATTTAACTCAAAGCGAGTCGGCGAAAAATAAAGACCAGCCATTTAACTCCTAGAGAGTAGGTGAAATTAAAGACCAGTCATTTAACTCCTAGCGAGTAGGCAGGAAATAAAGACAACAAACACATGTGCTCTTCAGAAAGTAAATACTCACACACTCGATATAAGTAAACACACACACTTACATAATTGAAATACACACACACTTACATAATTGAAATAAGGCGATAAAAATTATTTCATACACGCACACACTCATGCGAAAAATAAGAAAAACAATGTTATTGAAAAATTAAAACAACTGCATTTCTACCGCTGAAATGCGGTAGAAATGCGTAAAAAGGCAAGATAAAAATTGTTTGAGCAAAAAACTCTTTTTAAGTAATTACGAAAATCAAAGTTGTTGAAAAATTTAAATAACGCATTCTTATAGCTTTGTAAAACGGTTTAAAAAGTGGAAGAAAGCTAAAAAGAAGCAACTGTTTTATAATCAAAACAAAGAAAAATCTAAGTTAAGAGAAATGAAAACCACCTTTTTTATCATTTTACAAGTTCATAAGAACAAATTTGGAAGCATAAAAATCTTAAGTCTAACTAATTCTAAAGAGTATGATAAGGAAAACGACTATAATTACGGTTAGAAATTTTGAGAAAAATGAAAGTAAAACAAAAAAAATTTCGATTTAAAATATAAATTTCGCAATTTTAACACATACACGCACACACGCAATATGAAAATGAAAACAAAAATACATAAGATTGATGAAAAGGAGGCCTTCAGAGACATTTCAGAGCATGTAAGGATGAAAAGAAACGATTTCATTAAAAAAAAGGTTGATTACAAATGCTTAAACAAACTTGAAAAGGAGGGGGAAGGTTCCTTACATAGCCCCAAAATTAGCTCCAAACAGCAGCCCTTAACACTAAAATAGTTCAAAATTTCGAACCCTGAACTCATACAGCAGCTGGCCTTTTATAGGCAAAATTTTTCAAGTACACGCCCTCTGACACGGGCGTGTCACTACTATTCAAATGGCGGCCGGTGATTCGACTGGAGATTTGACTTTGCGACTGAAAACGCGGCGGTCACGCCCCCGGTCACGGGCATGACGTGGGCGTGTTAGCACTATTCATCATCTGATTTCGGCGATTTGATGGCGTTGTTGACTTCGGGAGGTCCACGTGGCAGTCATGCCCCTGGTTACGGGCGTGACTGTGGGCATGTCGGGGAGGTTGAAGTGGGCTTCGTTTGCGTTGAAAAGTCGCCAGTGGCGGTCTGTCGGGCCAGGTGGAGGATTACACGCCCGTGTGGCATTTTGACACGGGCGTGTCGGGTCGGGTCGACAAACGTTGAGCGCGGTTTCTTCGAGCTGGAAGCTTTGATCGTCGATCGGGAATGACACGTGTTTGTCAGATCATGGGACACGGGCGTGTCCTTGTCGGGTCGACGAACATCGAGCGGAAAATCGTCGAGCGCTGTGATACGGGTTAGGTCACGGTCATGTGACAGGGCGTGTCACACTATTTCTTCATAAAATTACTGATTTCACGAGTCATTGGAATTGTCACGTCCTGGACACGGGCGTGACCAGTAAGTACACGGGCGTGTACATACTGTTTTGGGCAGATTTTTGGAGTTTTTTTGAAAAATAAAATAAAATAAGTTAGCAAAATGTTTACAATAAAAGGAACATTTTATGAAAGAAATTTAACTAAAAATAACAAAAGAAAACGAGAACTACTAAAATAATGTACATAAAAATAGATATATTTACAACTTATCAGGAGCCTTGAGATTGTTCCTTCCATATTCTTTGTCAAATATCATTCTTTTGGTAAGAGACTTTTCATATAACTCTCATTCATGAGAACTGTAATGTAAGTTCCTCTTTTCATTGAAATCAACTATCAGCTTGAGAGTGTCAAGAATAAGATATTTGGAGGGTGGACTCCATACTTCAGTAAATTCTTGATCTCTTTTCTTTCAGCATCAAGATGAGGAGTGATCTGCTGGTTGCGGCTCCATCCCCATATTTCTTTCTTTTGGCTTTTTGAATCTCTGGAAGTTGAGGAGGCATGCTATATTGTTCTGATTCCCAAACTTGTTCATAAACATCAGGAGGTGGTCCTTCAAAGTAGTGAGGAGGTGGTCCTTCAAAATATACTAGAGGTGGAGAGAAGGTTGGCCTATCCACATCCAAGTATGCAGGAGGGGGTGCAGAAGGATCCATTACCAGTTCAGGAAATAGTTGATTATGCATCCATATCGTAGTGTCATATGTATATAGCTTTGTACTTTTGACTTCCTTCAACACATATGTCTGGATATCTTTCAATTGGTCATCCCACTGATTTTTCATAGTTTGTGCTTGTTTTTTCAGTTGTTCTTTCCCTTTATCCCCCCATTTCTGACTTCTAGAGAGAGGGTGCTGATTATATCTTCTTTAAACTTCCCAACTTCTTCTCAAGTTTTGAAATTTCTCTCTTGGGCTCTCTTGTCTAGCTGAATTTGATTGTTTGTAAGGGTAACTGATTGTTCCATTACAGTACCTATGCCAGTGATTGTATTATCAATTACTTTTCCTCCTATTTGCAAGAGCATTTTGAATTCATCAGTGTTATTCTGAATTTCAGCAAATCCACAACTCATTTCTTTTTCTAATGCAATCATTTTATCAGTTACAACTTTTAAAGATGTATCAAAGTAATCTTTCTGTGCAGCTAGCATAGCTTCAATTTTGCTCAATTTATTACCTTCAGGGAGTGCTTCAGGCTGAGTAGATGGTGGAGGCAGAGCTGGGGCTATCCAGGGAGCAATCTCTTCAATGATGATAGTGGATGTAGAGGTATGCTTCTTGCTGATTGTGCTTTGTTCATCTTTAGCATCAATGGGCAATAAGGAGGGAATCTTAAAATAAAGACTGGGAAGGGGTGGTTCAGTAGCTTCAACAGGAGTGTCATCTTCAGAATCATGAATAGAAATAACTTTAGCATCATGTAAATGTTTAGGAGATTTTTCTGGTTCTTGTTCTTATACAGGTGATTTTTCTGCTTGAGGAGGTGGTTCTGGATGATGTTCTAGTGACCGTTCTGGTTGTTTAGGAGACTTGTTAGAGAGGAAGGACAATCTTCAGGTACATTGGATAGAGGCTCTTTGGAAGTGAGCTCCTCTATCATCTTGTTGATGTCTTCATCAGTAGACAGAAGCTATTTTTGAACCTGAGCATCTGTCAGGTTTTCTGAGTCTAGAAGATATTTAGCAGCAGGAAAATCTGAATGGTTTGTATGCAATAGAGTGGAAGTGTTAGCAGCAGATGGAGTAGAATTATCTTCTGAAATAATATTAGCAGCAGCAGATGTAGAGGGAACTGAGGGTGTAGCAGTAGGAGGAGAAGATGTAACATTTTCTTGGACTGTGTTGGGTACATTGGAATAAATGTACCTGATTTGAAGAAGCCTCACCCTACTCATTGATATACATCATGGTGTATTTGATGTATTTTGAGTTACCTTGTGCAGGTTAAGTAATTGCAGGGAAAGCTGAAAAGTTTCTAAGTCCATGTGTCGACACCCAGAAGAAAAGTGTCGACACTTAAGAATGCTTGTGTCGACACCTAGAGAAGCAGTGTTGACACTTGGAGTAATTGTGTCAACACCAGGAATGCAGAGTCGACACCAGAATGAAAGTGTCGACACATACAGGCTGTGTCGACACTCAATGAAGAAATGTCTAAAGAATCAGTGTCGACACTTAAAAGCAGTGTCGACACAAAGAGGAACTTTGTCGACATCAGAAAGTGTCGACACTAGGAGGCTGTGTCGACACTCAGCAAACTTCAATAGAGTTCAAGTACAAGTGTCGACACTAGGAGGCTGTGTCGACACTCAACAAACTTCAACAGAGTCTAAGTATAAGTGTCGACACAAAGGAGATGTGTCGACACTCAGCAAAAGTCTCAACACATGAAGATAGTGTCGACACTAGGAGGCTGTGTCGACACTCAGCAAATTTCAATGAAGTCTAAGTACAAGTGTCGACACAAAGGAGATGTGTCGACACTCAGCAAAAGGTTCAACACAAAAGGCATATGTCGACACCAAGAAGATGTGTCGACACTTAACAAGTTCAACACAAGAAGATGTGTCGACACAAAGGAGTTGTGTCGACACTTAGCAGAATTTAACTAAGTACTAAAGAAGAAGGACTTGTGTCGACATCCATAATCAGTGTCGACACATTCTAAAGAAGCAGTGTCGAGAAGTAATTTCTACAACACAAGGAGTTGTGTCGACACCATGAAGGCTAGTGTCGACAATTAGTCTACTTGTGTCGACACTTGGTCTATAAGTGTCGACACTTAAAGACTGACTGTCTCGACACTTTCAGACAGTTACAGAAAATTCAAGAAGTGACTGGATGACTTGACAGCTGCCATTCCAGCCGGTCTACTACAACTGTCAGAGATGTCAGAAAGTTGTTATGAACCGGATCAGCCAGTCACCATGAAGAAAGTCTATATAAAGGCTTATACCTTCAACAAATAAAAAGAGTTGGAAATCAACAAAGTGAAGAACAGTACAACTAGAAGAAGACCTTCAAGTGAAGATCTAAGAAGTTGGAGAGAGAGAGCTCCTTCTAAGAAGACAGCTGTTGAACCAGACTGTGAAGAAAGTTTCAGACTGAGTTCTGATTCTTAAGTTAGCAGTGATTGAAGATCAGCTGAATAGAGACTCAACCCTATTGTGTTCTAAATTCAAGAAGCTTTGAAGGAAGCCAAGGAAGGTTGATCTCAGCAAAGTTCTTCCAAGAACTCATTAAGAAACCTGTCAACTTTCTCTTTTATTCTGAGTTGTGGGTATATACATTGTAATTTTAATTTCTTGTAGGATCCTAAGGGATCTAAGTTGTAAGCCTGAAATTATAAAGACTGAGTGGTAGGGCCTGTGTGCCTGAGTGTAGGAGATACTTTTATCTGAGTGTAGGCCTTGTTGAAGGCTGAGTGTAGGTCTTTGTGAAGACTGAGTGGTAGGGCTGTGTGCCTGAGTTGTAGGAGTGGGATCACTCTGAGCTGTAGGAACCTATTTGGGGTTCTGAGTGTAAGATCTGAGGATCTGAGAAATAATGGAGAAGTGTGGCTGAATATAGTACACTACTAGATAGGCGAAGGGGGAAAGTGGATGTACCCAGACCTTGGGGAACCACTATAAATCTCTGTGTTCTCTGTGTGTGACTATTGCTGTGATTACTGTTTAAAGTTCTGTGAATGCTGTGATTTATTCTGCCAGTAAATTTTAAAAAAGATTTAGGTCACCTATTCACCCCCCCCCCCCTCTAGGTTATTAGGTACAATTTCTTTCAAGTGGTATCAGAGCCAGGTTCCTCAAAAAGGACATAACAGTCTGAGTAAAAGATCCTGTAGGCAGACTCAGCATACTCAAGAAAATCAAGAAAATGGGTTCAACAGAGAATCACAAAGAACTAGGATCCATGAAGTTGTCAATCTGCAAAAAGGAGATCTTTGACATTTGGAAAGAAAGGGTTAGACTATTTATGGAAGCCTCTGACCCTAGAATCTATATCACAGTCAAAGAAAGGTCATATGTGCCAATGAAAGTATCAGTTCTAGATGCAAACCAGAGAACTCCAAAAGGCTATTCTGAAATGACCAAGGATGAGATTATTCTGGCCACCATGGACAAGAGGGCTCAGAATATTATTGTAAGTGCGATAGATGATTCCACATTCCAGGATTTAATTCACTGTAAAACATCAAAGGAAATGTGGGACACACTGATAGTGTACATGGAGGGCTCTGAAGAAGTTAGACAAGACATGAAGTCTTTATTGAATCAAGAGTATGAAAGCTTCAGACAAGGAAGGTCTGATAGCATAACTGAGTGCTACAAGAAATTCTATAGAATAGTTAATGAGTTAATGTCCTATGGAAGAGAATTCAGTAATTATGAGCTGAATGATAAGTTCTTGAGATCCCTAACTAAAGACTGGGATACTAAGATTTGTACCATAAGGGAAATGGACAAATTAGCAGACATTCCTCCTCCAACATTATTTGGAAAGCTGTTATCCTATGAAATGCAGCTAATGGTTAGAAAGGAGGAAGAAAAGACTACCAGAGTTGAGCATAAATAAAGAGTTGTGTCTTTCAAGACAAAAGCCACTAGGAAATATAAAAGTAAGTCTCCATCTCCACCTCCAAAAGTTGCTGAGACTGAGACAGATGAGTCAAAAAGCAAGAATTCTGAAAGCAGTGAGAGTGATGAAGATTTTGCAGCTTTCACTAGACATTTTCAGAAGTTTCTAAAGAAGAAACAGTGGAGGTCTAAGCCATCCACTTCACAGAAGTCATCAAAGAATGACAGGAGAAAGCCCAAGTCAAGTAGAACTACATCTTCAAAGATAGTTTGTTATTGTTGTAACAGACAAGGACATGTTGCTGACTGTCCAGAGAAGAGGAAAGAGGCAATTAATAAGAAGAAGACTCGGATCAAGGGCAAAAAGGAAAGGTCCTTTGTTGCTAAGAAGGACAAAAGTCTGTCTGACATGTCTTCTTCAGAAACTGATTCAAAAGCTGAAGCTTATATTGGACTGTTTGCTGAAGAAAAAAGAAGAAGATGAGTTCATCCAGTTAATGAACTCAATATATGAGCATGAGGACAATCAGTGCCAGGGACTGATGGCCTTATCAGAAGGATACAAAATCCAGGATCAGCCTGCACCAAGTCAGGTACAAAATTATTCTTCAAGTTCAATTTCTAGTGCTGGATCAGAATCAGATTCATCAGCATCAAGTGATGAGAGAGGATCTGAATCTGAAGGAGACATTCATCAATTAATTGATGAATATAGAGTAGTGTTGCAAGCTTTGAAGAAAAGCAAATCCTTGGCCAAGAGTCAGGCTAAGGAGATTGCTAATCTTAAAGTTGGTGCAATAGATTTTGACAAGTTGATTGATCAGAAATTAAATGAAATAGCCAGACTGAAGCACATTACTGTTATTCAGATGGGGACTATAACATTTAAGAATTATCAAATCAGAAATCTGGAGATTAGTCTTCAAAAAGAGAGAGATATTGTTGCAAGGTTTTCTAAACCAAAGTTTGTTCTACCTTTGATAGATGAGTTCATTTCTCAAAAAGGTAAAACTGGATTGGGGTTTACTAAACATGTCAGGACTGTTCAGTCCAAGTCTAAGGGCAAAGCCCCAGTACTCAACAAGGAGGCTGCTGTAGATAAAACAGTTAGGGTTGTACCTAAACAAAGGTACAACAGATTTGAGTGCTCGTGTTGTGGCAAGATAGGCCACTTTGCCATAGACTGTTGGCACAATTCTACTGCCAAAGTGAGTAGCAATCTGCCTGCTAGAAAAGCTACAGGTAGATTTGTTAAGAGGCAAACTAACCAGCACCAAGGACCCAAGAATTCTTTGAGTTCTAAGGTTAACTAATCTGTTTTGCAGGTGAGTCCAAGTGACCATACCCTAATATGGTACTTGGACAGTGGATGTTCCAGGCACATGACTGGAACTAGGGGATTGCCGAAGGACTATACACCAATCAAGGATGGTTCTAAAGTCACCTTTGGTGGTTCTGAAAAAGGAATCATCAAAGGCTTTGGTAACATTTCTAGTAACCTTATTACAATTACTCAAGTGGCTTATGTTAAAGGTTTGAATCACAACCTCATTAGTATAAGTCAGCTTAGTGATTTAGGATATGATATCTCATTTGTCAAAGATGGTTGTCATATCAGGAGGTCAAATGATCAAAAGATCATTCTGACAGGTTATAGGAAGAGAAATGTCTATTATCTAGACATTATGTGTGAGAATAATGTTTCTCCTGTGTGTCTTGTAGCTGATGAGAAAGTCTCTCATTGTGTCAAATGGCACAAGAGGCTAGCCCATCTTAACTATAAGATAATTGGTCAACTCTTTAGCAAAGAGTAAGTGAGGAATGGTCCTCAAGTTAAGTATAAAAAAGTTGGGATATGCTCAGCTTGTCAAAAGGGCAAGCAGACCAAATCCACCTTTAATAACATTGAGAACAAAGATGCTGTGAGGTGTTTATACCTCTTGTTGAGCATGCCAAGTTATGTTTTGAAGAACAAGAACTTGGCCTCGTCCAGCGTCTTCGTGAATATTTCTGCAATCTGCTTGTCAGTAAGGACATATTGGAGATTTATGTCACCATGCTCCACATGCTCCTAGATGAAGTGGTATCGCAGCTCTATGTGCTTTATCTAGCTGTGAGAGACTGGGTTTTTTGCTATTGCAATCGCGCTGTAGGAGTCTAAAGCAAAGGAATGTCTTTGACTTTCAAGTTGTAATCTTCAAGTTGGTTCTTTATCCAAAGCAATTATGCACAGCAGCTGCCGACATAAATGTATTTTGACTCGGTCGTTGAAATTGAGACATAATTTTGCTTTTTGCTGCTCCATGATATGGGCCTCCTTCCAAGGAATTGGCAAGTCCCGAAGTTCTCTTTCTATCATCCTTAGTTCTTGCAAAATCTGCATCTAAAAACAAATTAGTTCGCTATCATTACTTCTTGGATACCATAGGCCATGATTTGGTGTACCTTTAAGATATCTCAAAATCCACTTTGCAGCAGTGTAGTGAGATTCCTTAGAGTTCACTTGAAATCTAGCACACACGCATGTTGAAAACATTATATATGGTCTACTAGTAGTAAGATAGAGCAAGGATCCAATTATGCTTCTGTACTTGGTTTCGTGAAAAGGTTTCCCTTTCTCATCCTTGTCCAGAGACAAAGTTGAACCCATTGCACTCCTCATAGAGGTTGCATTCTCCATTCTGAATTTCTTAATCAACTCCTTGGTGAATTTTGTCTAAGAGATGAAAATTCCTTCTTCAGATTATTTCACTTGAAGTCATAAGAAATACTTCAGCTCTCCCATACTGCTCATTTCGAACTTCCCTTGTATAAGTTTCAAAAACTTTTTGCAGAGGTTGTCGTCAGTAGAGCCGAAAATGATGTCATCGACATAGATTTGCACTAGTAAAATCTTGCCTTTAATTTCCCTAAGAAATAATGTCTTATATATCTTTCCTCTTGTGAATTTGTTCTCAAGAAGAAAGTTAGACAGCATCTCGTACCAAGCTCGAGGAGCTTGTTTCAAACCATATAATGCTTTAGATAAAAGATAAACATGTTCAGGATAGTTAGAATCAACGAAACCTTGAGGTTGTTCCACATACACCTCTTCCTTTATGTCACCATTACGGAAGGCCGACTTCATTTCCATCTGATAGACAGTGAATCCCTTAAGTACATCATTTGCTAGGAATAACCTGATTGCCTCTAGCCTTGCCACTGGTGTATACGTCTGATCGAAGTCGATTCCTTCTTCTTGTCTGTATCCTTTGGCGACGAGTCTGGCCTTATTCTTTATGTTTGTACCATCCTCGTGCATCTTGTTCCTGTAGACCCACCTTGTTCCGATGACATTCTTGACTTTGGGTCTTGGAACAAGCTTCCAAACTTGGAAACGCTTGAATTGATACAACTCTTCTTCCATTTCCATTATCCATGATGCATATGAGTTTGCTTCCTCAAACTTCTTCGGTTCAACCTGTGAGAGAAAACTCAAATATAAATTTTCATTAGTTGTACCTCTACGAGTTCTAACACCATCCCGGGGATCTCCTATGATTTGGTCCATTGGGTAATCCTTCAAATATCAGAGCTCTAGAGTCCTTGCATCTGGAGCTTCTTCAAACATAGGAGCGATTTCATTAACTTGAATGGTATCTTCATCATGGTCATCAACCTCTCTAATTGGGGTTGGAGTGGTGATTTTGATGAACTTTTGATCTTTCTCTTCAGTTGACTCATCCAAGTCTAATTCTTTTATCTTTGAACCTGCTTCTTCAACAAACATACTAGAAGAGCTGCCTTGCAGGAAGCTCGTCTCATCAAATATAACATGAATAGATTCTTCTACAATCGGGTTTTCTTATTAAAAATCTTATATGCCTTATTTAAATTTAGTAGTGTGATACTTGTCATTGTTAAGGACGAAGCACTTACAACCAAAGATTGTAAAGTATGAAATAGTCGGCTTCCTGCCCTTTAGTAGTTCGTAAGGTGTCTTATTATAATTTTTTGTTTATGAGAGCTCGATTTTGCACGTTGCATGCAGTGTTGACGACTTCAGCCCAGAAATATTCCGGTAGTGAGGCATCACTCAACATGATCCTGCATGCCTCTATGAGTGTTCTATTCCTTCTCTCAGCTACTCCATTCTATTGAGGAGTACGAGAGAGGAAAACTCATAAAAGATACCTAGGCTTTCACAAAATTCTGTCATGGCCCCAGACTTGAACTCTGTTCCATTGTCACTTCTGATTTTGACAACGGAACAGTTATATTCATTTTGGATCTGCCTGACAAAACTAATAAAGATATCAAAAGTATCTGACTTGTGTTTTAGAAAGAACACCCACGCAAAGAGCTAGTAATTATCAACAATAACGAATATATAATCCTTGCCTCCCAAACTTCTAACTTTTATTGGACCGAACAAGTCCAAATGAAGTAGATGTAAACATCTATTAGAGTCTTTGCCAATAATGCTTTTAAAGTTAGACCTCGTTTGCTTGCCTTTTACACATGCGTGACAAGGTCTATCTTTAGCGCAGTTGACATTTGGGGACATCACGTACTAAATTAAGATAAAATAATTTATTAATAGTTTTGAAAATAATATGTGCTAGTCTCTTGTTCCATTGGTCACCAAGAGACGCAGTATCTTTAGCCAAAAAGCACACTGGCGTAGAAGAGCCTATACAAATAAAATTCAAACAAAATATGTTTCTACTACGAGTGTTTGATAGAATCGTTTCCAGATTATCTATCGATTTTATCAAACACTTGTCTGCATGAAATTCTACTATGTATCCTTTATCACAGAGCTGACTTATGCTTATGAGATTGTGTTCCAATCCTTCAACATAAGCCACATCTGAGAAGGATACACTACCATTCGTAATCATACCGTTGCCTTTAGTAATTCCTCTGTCAGAACCTCTAAAGATGACTTTTGGCCCGTTCATTTCTGGAGAATAATTCTGGAGTAGCTTTTAGTCCCGGTCATATGCCGAGAGCATCCACTTCCAAGTACCAGATAAGAGTTTTGGTGGCCTTTGGACATACCTGCAATCACAATCAGTTTGCCTTAGGAACCTAAACTCGTTTGGGTGCTTAGTCTCTAGTTAACATACTCCCCCTATGTGTATTAGCATTATGACTGGTTATTCTAATATTGTTAACTTGAGGAGTAACATAAATTCTGGGGTTAAATCAGCAATCAATGGCAAAGTGACCAACTTTGCCACATCACCAATAGTCAAATCCGTTGTATCTTTGCCTGAATTTCTCCTGCTTGACATTTTGAGAGTGTGGTCTAGCAGGGGAAGTAGTATTGGAGGTAGAAGCTTCATGGTGATGGAATTCACATGGCTTCTTCTCCTTAAGAGGCTTTTCCGCAACAGTTTTACTTTTGGTGCCTTCTTGATGTTATGACCATGATTATAATGGCCCTAACTCTGAGGAGTAATCTCCTCATATGGTGCCTTGAAGACACTTTCGCCAAAGTTTCAGGGACTGGTCCATCATTGGTACCGAGACTTGGCCTCTACATAAGTAGAACTAGCGAAGTGACAGTAGGACGAATCAAGATCAAACTCGTTTGTTGGAAAGATGACCTTTTTGTATGAGGTCTAATCTTGAGTAGCTTTCCTTTTCTCCTTGGCCAAAGCCTTCTTGGCCGCCTTATTCTTCCTTTGAGCCTTATTTCTCCTAGAGGATTTACTAGGAGTACCAACATGGCCTAAGCCAGCACCTTTGGCATGAGCTGAGAATTTAGAAAATAAAAGGAAGGACAGTCTTGGTGTTAGAGAAACTTTCAACAAGTTTCTTTTTCGCAGCAAGTTGTTCTTCCAATTCTTTGATGATCTTCTCCTTCAGATCTAGGTGCTCGAGAGCCTTATTATACTCTTCAATAGCAGTATTGAAATTCTCTCTGAGTGAGTCCATCTTGGTGACTTCCTCTCTTAGAGTGCTCTCTTCAGCCTTGAGAGATTTAATCTCCTTGGCCTGAGTTTTCACGACTTTTCGACATTTGTCATAAGACTTGATTAACTCTTTATATTTGGTCATGAGTTCAGACTCATCATTAGAAGAGCAGTCCTCATGATCATGATCAGAAGCATCTGATTCAGAAAGAGGAGTATGAGAGTTTACCTTCCTAGTGTAGTGGGGTTCTTCTTCATCATCTATTTGTGTCATTATTCAAAAGTAGGCTTCCTCTTCTTAAATTGACTTAGATGAGTCAGAGTCACTGAGAGTCTTTCCCTTCTTGGCTACTAGGATTCTTTCAGTTCTCTTCGTGTTGTAAGAATATTTCTTCTCCTATCTTTTTCCACCCTCCTTCTTCTTGTGAGGGCAATCAACAATGATGTGTCCTGGCTTATTGCAACAATAACAAAAAATGTCAGAAGAAATATGTTTGTTCTATTTAGAATGATACCTATCTTGGATACTTGAGCCTTTCTTGTGTCGATCACCATCATGACGTGATATTCTGTATAAGGCATCTTTGCCTCTCCATTATTTCTTTTTGTTCAAGAATTTCTTGAACTGCCTTAACAGAAGAGAAAACTCTCCTTCTGATAACTCTAAGCCTGAGGTGCTTGGCTCTAAAACTTCATCTTCACTATATTCCTATGCATGAGCAGGTGATGCAGTTTTGGCTTTCCTTGAGCTATCTGCCTTCAGTGCAACAGAATTCTCCTTGGATGAACAACAGCTCTTCTCTTCTTCAGCTTTTCTTGAATAAATTTGCAGCTCATAGGACCTAAGCTTTCCGAAGAGATTTTGATGGTCAGCCTCTGCCATCTTACCAAACTCCTGGATAGCACAGACTTTGTTGTCCCATTTCTTTGTCAGGGACTGATGCGTTGAACGACAAGTATACATGTCGCACAAGCAATATAAAATGGGCGAATGTCCCCAAGTATCGATCTCTCAAGGAACACAATAAGGTGGATTTAATTTTGAGGAGGACTTGAGATTGAAGTCCATAGGTCGGCGTTAATGAAGGGGGTTTTGATTGTTGCGGAAAAAGAAAGTAAAACACCAATAAATTACTCATATGCAACGCCGCTATGCGATGCTTCGCCAGACGGGATGGAAGACTACACGGGCAGCTATGCACCGAATCGCTAGATGGATGGACGAATAAGCTTGCGGATGAGGTGGTGAGAACGGTGGAATGAGGGTCGAGAGCACCTCTTCGCTATGCACACCACTATAAATTGCTAGTGCGGCATGTGTGGTGGAGGATGAAAAATGGCGTACCTCAAGCAAATAACGTAAATACAAAATCACATAGACATGATTGTATACAAACGCATATCAAATTAAACATACTTCATCACATTCAAAGAGATCAACTACATTATCAATCAACAAGAGAAGAAGAGAGTGCGAGATCGACCGAATCTGAAGTCTTGTTGAGGATTCATAGAAGGATTTGCCGGGTTGTCAATCCGGGTCCTAGCTCGGTCCTCAACTTGATTCGGGGTAGAGGTGGTTGTCACTCACTCCCAATGGATCTATCTTATTCGTATCACGATCCGGCGGAGGATGGCACAAACTTCTCCTAGCTTGATGGAGAAAGCTAGATCAAACTCTTCTTGAAGCTTAAGGATGAAGGAGGAGGCCGAGAGAAAGCTCCGGCTTAAATTTGGCATTGAAAGCTTGCCGGGAACCCTCTCCACGGTGGAGAATGAAGAGAAATGGCGGAGCTTTGCCCTAAAAATACATCTGGAATGGATGAAATCTGGTCCCCTCAAATGGAGGAAAATATGCGCTTAAATAGAAGCAGGTCAGAAAAATAGGCACGCACGGTTTGGAGCACGACCGTGCGCTAACTGTGTGTTATTAACTTCCAGGCCATATTTGTAGCTGAAGATGTGTTGACCCGTGCATTTTACTCATGCACGGGCACTTCCGCCGATGCGTGAAGAAAATCGCACGGGTAAACACATAGTACAGGAAAACAAGATAATACAAGGGAACCGTGCATTTTACTCGTGCATGGGCGTTGCCGCCAGTGCGTGAACAAATAGCATGATTAATCACAGAATGGTACAAACAAGAAAGCTACAGGAAAACCGTGTGTTTCCTTCACGCATGGTTACGAAGAAACCGTGCGTCAACCGTGCGTGAAGATCGTCGACCTCCGCTCGACGATCTTCGTCAAGCTCAACTCGACATTTCTCCAGCTCAACAAACACAAAATCGGGCACAAACCGTGCGTGAAAGAAACGCACGACCGTTCATTTTCCACAAATCAGAATTCCTATCTTGGGGAAAATGCACCACCTACATAGCAATAAATCCATACAAATAAACATATAAAATAGAACAAACAAGTGTGAGGAGCTCAAAGAACTTACCCTCAACACAAGAGTGCGTAATTGCACACCCATGGGCCAAAACTGTGCACAATGTGATCAATGACCGAACAAAGCAAATATAACCGATTATTGTCTAAAATGCGGTGCATGAGTTAGAAAACAAACCCAGATGAGTCCAAAAAACCCTATAAATATCAGACTCATCATACCCCTAGACTTAACTATTTGCGCATCCCGAGCTAACAAAATCCATGCAGATAAGGAAAATATACTAGCTAACATAGAAATTGAGATACAGAGTACCATGTGAAGTCGCATGCTCGCACGCGTAAAAATATAATAGTGGAAATTCCTAAGTATACAAAATAGTTTATACTTTTCACAATGCGTAACAACATTTTATTACTACTCAAAAATGGAATCACGGTAGATCTTCTGGTCACACGTAGGGAGAAAGTAGACTAATCACTAGGCGAGCATTGCCAAAGTTCGGGGCTCGGGATAACCTCCAAAGAAATCCACCAATCTCGGTGACCATATTCTTGCCCGTTCGCACTCTCTCCACGACACTGGTTTGGTTCACACACGAATCAATAGGACTTTAGGTGAAGAGATGGGGCTTGGGTTTCGGTGAGATAAACAAAGATAAATAAGAAGGCTACGCACCTAACCCAAATGAGCTAGCATAAAAAAGAATCTATCCGCTAACCAAAATACATGCGGGTACACCACACCCCAGACTTAATTTTTAAAATATGGGTGTGTGCACCGCCTACTCCAAATACAATCTCATCTCAAATAGAATTTTCAATTATACTTTTTCTTTTTTTCCACTTTTCTTTTTCATAATTAATTTTCATATATATTTATTTAAATCATCTTTTTATTTTAACAATTTCAGCAAATAAAAACTTTGGAGCACATCCACATATTCACAAGGAATATCACCACATCAACACCCCAAAATGAAATGTAAAACATGAAAGCTCGACTTGGGTGTGCGACTTGGATAAATTATGAGGCTTTGGTGAAATAATGGTGGAGCTGAATCAAAAGGTGGGTAGGTACAACGGGGCTAGCAAGGATAAGATATTAGGAATGGTACAAAGCTCAACTGGGCCAAAATGATGGGCTACATCATGCTCATGCAATTGAACTAACCTATACCCATGCTTCAAGAATAGCTTGGTGCAAGTTCTTAGCCAATGTGAAAGACTATCCATCCTCCCAACTCGAGCAATACGAATCTAACGGTTGTCTACACACATCCCTAAGCTACCGTCCGATTCACACCGAATTCACCAATTTTTGAGTAGAATAAAATAGTATTTACACAATTAGAAAAATATAAAACTATAAGCATACATGAAAATTAAATCTACTCCAATTTCTATACAAGACTAGAGCACTTGACTAGGAGCATAGCAGGGTCAACATTTTACTCCATCTCACAATCCTATGTCATCACAATAATTGTCCCAAATCATACAAAATAAACAAGTTTAACTCGCAGCACGCTAATAGCTAAGCACGCGCTCATATGGGTGTAGTGGTGTACGATGCTATGAACTAATCAAAATAAAATAATAAAATCTTCGAGTATGCAAATGAAATGTGCGCATTCAAAAGTTAACAAATTCTAGCTCTCCCCCAGACTTAAACTAAGCTACACAGTATATGATATCGAAATTAAAATCAGATAGAAATAAGGGGAGTGGTTACCAATGCTCAGCTAGTGAGCATACCAGAAGATGCATGAAAACACAGAAGCAAGCCCACCAAATGAAGAATCACAACCCTGTCAATACGAATTTGCCATGAATACCTGCAGGGGTGAGCTCCGCAAAAAAAAAAAAATAGACAAAATACAAAGAAACACTAAAACTAAAATAGACATGAAAAAATAAAAATACAGGAAATGAAAGATAACTACTGGGGTTATTGTCCTCCGAGCAAGACTTATTCGAAAGACGAAAAGTCCTAACTAATGGGCCTATGAAATGAAAAATGCACATGTAACTGGCCTAATATCCGTTGCGGTAGCAAGTACCGATTCGGTGATAAAACTGTTACCCCTCTATCTAAATAATAATACATGTCCAACACAGTTAGAGGAAGTAGGGAGTAAGAAGAGTAGGAGCACTGGTCCTCGCTCATCTCACTACAAAATAAATCCTTGCCCAGCAAGGTATCGTCTATGGGGAGACGGCAGGAGGAGAGAGAGAGCAATAAATGGAGCTTCCTCAACAGAGGAGGAATCAACCTCCTCGTGAAAGAGGATACTATCATCCATGACTCGAGCTAAGAGCTCCATTTCCTCCTGAAGCACCGGTGAAGACTCAACCCACACAGGCTCAGATACAGCAAGGGGATCAAGAAATAAATGAGATGAAGAACTAAAATAATCAAAAATAGGGGAGTGGTCCCGGTCTCACTCCCAATAGGATCCAAGCATAGATCATCGTCCGTGTCATATGAGTCCTAAAGGGGGGAATCCGAGAACTTGAGGTCCGCATTGGTAAGAGGAACTGCCTCACCCAATAAGGAGGTGCAAATCTCCGTATCGGAAAGGGAACATTCCTCATCCCACCGGGGTGCGCAAAAGTGTTCCAAAGAACCACCTTCTCCGTCGGAGATAGTAGAGTTATTATCCCACTTCGGCAAAACCTCGTGGGCCGAATCACCCATGATTACGGCATCATCAGCCAACTCACAAGAAAAGGGAGTATCACGATCAGGCAAACATAGCGGAGGGGCAAAACTACTCTCGAAATCAGGCATAGAATGAGCAGGCCCCATTGCAAAATCATTCGTAGACACCACCCCAATGACAGGAACAATCTCTACATCCCATACAAGAGCGCCCATGGATTCCTGGTCCTCTTTTTGCTGGCTAACACCAGATTGATCGCCATCACTCAAGGGAAGATCGTAAAAAGGGAGCGAGGGACCCATGAAGGATTTGTATGCAGCGAGAGATTCTTTGGTAATCTCAACGGGTAAAGAACAAGACAGATGAGCGATGTCAGTGTATGGGCCATGAAACACCCTAGTAGGCCTATCCACAACATTCTTCCACGAACGGGAGGTTGTTACTCACACGCCCTCAGAGGGAGAAGGCTCGCACAAGCGAGGGCAATCCTTCACCATAAGGCATATACCTTGATATAACAAACATCGAATACAATGCTCGATATTTAAAACAGCCATGGCGTCGATGTATCGGCATAAAGTGTCATAGAGACGAAACTCGGCTACGGAATACATCGCGAACAAAAATAATTGCTGAAAAGTGATACATAGCTAGAATAAAAATAGCACGGATCTGCTTTCTAAACCAAAAATCAGAAAAGGGCAAAAAGAAATAAGCAACAAATTCTAAAAAGTAAAGCAAAGAAGAAACATGCAATGTTCAAATGGAAAAGGGCTTCTATCTCCTATCTCCATCTCCAAAAACTCACACGACGGTGTTCCCCGGCAACGACGCCAAAAACTTGATGCGTTGAACGACAAGTGTACCTGTCACACAAGTAATATAAAACTGGCGAATGTCCCCAAGTATCGATCTCTCAAGAAAAACAATAAGGTGGAGTTAATTTTGAGGATGACTTGAGATTGAAGTCCTTAGTTCGGCGTTAACGAAGGGGGTTTTGATTGTTGCGGAAAAAGAAAGTAAAACACAAATAAACTACTCCTATGCAATGCCACTATACGATGCTTTGCCAGGCGGGATGGAAGACTACACGAGATGCTATGCACCGAATCACTAGGCGGGTGGACGAGTAGGCTTGCGGATGAGGTGGTGAGAACGGGGGAATAAGGGTCGAGAGCACCTCTTCGCTACGCACGCCACTAGTAATTGCTAGTGCGGCAATGTGTGGTGGAGGATGAAAAATGACGCACCTCAAGCAAATAACGTAAATATAAAATCACAAAGACATGATTGTATACAAATGCATATCAAATTAAACATACTTCATCACATTCAAAGAGATCAACTACACTATCAATCAACAAGAGAAGAAGAGAGTGCGAGATCGACCGAATCCGAAGTCTTGCTGAGGATTCACAAAAGGATTCGCCGGGTTGTCAATCCGCATCCTAGATCGGTCCTCAACTGGGTCCGGTGTAGAGGAGACTGTCACTCACTCCCAATGGATCCGTCTTCTTCGTGTCACGATCCGGTGGAGGATGGCGTAAACTTCTCCTAGCTTGATGGAGAAAGCTAGATCAAACTCTTCTTGAAGCTCAAGGATGAAGGAGGAGGCTTAGAGGAAGCTCTGGCTTAAATTTGGCATTGAAAGCTTGTCGGGAACCCTCTCCACTGTGGAGAATGAAGGTAAATGGCAGAACTTTGCCCTAAAAGGCGGTTGGAATGTCTGAAATCTGGTCCCCTCAAATGGAGGAAAATTTGCGCTTAAATTGAAGCAGGTCAGAAAATAGTCACGCACGGTTTGCCGTACGACCTGCGCTAACCATGCGCTATTAACTTCTAGGCCAAGCTTGCGGATGAAGATGCGTTGACCCATGCATTTTAATCGCGCACGAGCGCTTCCGCACGTGCATGAAGGAAATCACACGGGTAAACACAGAGCGCAGGAAAATAATATAATACAAGGGAACCGTGCATCTTACTCGCGCACGGGCGCTGCCTCCCGTGCGTGAACAAATCGAACGATTAACCACAGAATGGAACAAAAAAGAAAGCTACAGGAAAACCATGTGTTTACTTCGCGTATGGTTACGAAGAAACCGTGCGTCAACCGTGCATGAAGATTGTCAAGCTCAGCTTGACGAAATTCGTCGAGCTCAACTCGACGTTTCTCCAGCTCAACAAAATGCACGATCGGGCACAAACCGTGCGTGAAAGAAACGCACGACCTTGCATTTTCCTCAAATCAGAATTCCTATCTTCGGGAAAAAAAACCACCTGCACAACAATAATTCCATATAAATAAACATATAAAACAGAACAAATAAGTGTGAGGAGCTCAAAGAACTTACCCTCAATACAAGAGTGCACAATTGTATACCCATGGATCAAAACAGTGCACAATGTGGTCAATTACCGAACAAAGCAATTATAACCGATTACCGGTTGAAATGCGGTGCACGAGTTAGAAAACAAGCCCAGATGAGTATGAAAAACCATATAAATATCGGACTCATCAGGGACCTCAAAAACTGATCATTCAACTTTCCATTAGTGAAGACCCGACCATATACTCTTCGGCCGTTAACAATCTTGAAAAAGCTTTCAAAGGTATCTGCAATTGAATCCTTGGGACATTGTCAGAATGCTTCATATTATTGATTCAGTAGGGATCTTCTATCATCCCTAACCTCTTCAGTACCTTCCATCAAGATAATAATAGACTGCCACATTTCCTTGGCGATTTGGCAGTGAATCAGGTTCTGCAGCATAGAATGATCGACTGCACTTGCAATGATATTTTTGGTTTTCTTATCAAAAGAGACAAGTGCAATCTCATCCTTATCAAGATCCATTAACTTCTTACGAACTTTCTTTGTGGGATCAATAGTGGGGACGGTCATAGAAATATAAGGACCTTCTTCAACAATCATGAAGATCCTTAGATCCATTGCTTCCATAAAAAATTTAATCCTTTCTTTCCACATGGAAAAGTTGGTCTTTGTGCACAAAGGAAGCTTAGAAAAATCCTTGGCTTTGACCATGCTTGTATAACTCAAAAGATAACTTGGGGCAGATCTGTTCAAGGTGTTATCCTTTTTGTGAACAACCTCCCTCTAATACCAATTAAAAATGTTTAAGTTGTCTACCTAAATCACCTAGAGGTGGTGAATAGGTGAGTTGTGCGTCTTTTTGTGGAATAAAAATTTAGCAAGCGATGCACAGAAAAATAACCAAGCATTCACAAACGACACCAAGAGTTATAGTGGTTCCCCAACCTTGGGTACATCCACTTTCCACCTCACCGATCTAGCAACGCACTAGACTCCGCTACTCCACTAGTCTCCGATTGAATACAATCCTACCACCCAGAACAAAGTTCCTACAACTCGATCCCAAAAACAGGATCTACACTCGGAAGAGAAAACTTCCTACGAATAACTCGGAGAACAAAGCTCCTACACTCGGAGAAGAATCTCCAACAAGAATAAAATGAATAAAAAGAAATACAAACAATAATTTCTCAAATCTGAAAACTTCTGCCTTTCTTCTTCCTTGAACTTTGAGGCTCTGTCAGAATTAATTTGAAGAAGACTCGGGTAGATCTCTGGATCTGAAAATTCTAGACTCAGCAAGATCAAGGAGAGAATCTGTCGATTGTATAATATCTTGATCTTTGAATGACTTGCTCTTAATCTCCAGATCGAAAGCGTATCGATAAGAATGGCGATGAAGAGCGGCGGCTCTCGATTTAGAAAGTGAATTTCCGATTCAGAATTCTTACAATTTCTTCTTACGGCTTCTTCTAGGGTTGGTCGATTATGATAAGGCCTTTTATAGGACTTGCCTAATGATCATAATCATAATAAATGATATCCATGTGGACCAATCACGTGCTAATTACATTTGAAAATCCGTCTATCTGGACTTCAGAAAAATTTCAGAAACAGTACCGCAGTTCTCGAGAAGAATGATTGTACTCGAGAAAAATAAGTTTTGTTCTCGAGGACAGTAATGAAGATCTCAAGAAAAAAGGACAGAAGAAAAATGTGGAGGTGGAAATCAGCAATCTTGAGAATGAAAGAAGTACTCGAGAGAAATGAATTTTAGTTCTCGAGAAGGATCATCTGGTACTCGAGAACAAATAAGTATCTTGAGAACAGATGTCTGGCTCTCGAGAAAAAAGTCTAGGTCTCGAGAAAAATCTTTTGCATCTCGAGAATTAAGCATAGTCTTCTCGAGAATAAACTTAGTCTTATCGAGAAAAAGACTTGGAAAAATTTCATCAGGAGAAGAAGTAACTCGAGAAGAAGTTTCATGAAGTACTCAAGTACATAAGGCCTTCTCGAGAATAGTATTAAGCTTTTTTGAGAACTGCTTCTGCAACTCGAAATCATGACAAGTATCACTCGAGAACAAGCTTTAGTCCTTCTCGAGTACAAAATATAGTACTCGAGAAAAACACTTAGAGAATTTATCTAAAAATCTGAAAACATGATTTCTTCATTATAATGACCATGCAACTTTTCTCCCATGATCTTAGTGATTGAAAAGGAAGTGTGTCCCAATAGAGAGGCTACACATGAGTCAACACCATGGATCACATAATGATGGATTACATTGTATGGTCCTGTGTATGGTGACTCATTGTAGACTGACATTGGTCTACACTTCGCAATTGTATCCTGCAAACACTCAACTAAAAATAGCATCAAATTCAAACTTAATTCCTCTTAGTTCAAGGGTGACTTCATACAAATCTATGTTATTGTGGATACAATACTAAACACCTGTTAATTTGTTTTTGTGGTTGGATGCAGGACCATGTTCATTTCAATTAGGTTTTTATGATGCCTACTCCTCTTATGCAATGTTTTGGTTACTAGTTTCTTGCTAGCTTACATTTAATATCTCCAATTTGTTCTTCCGATTAAGATGCACTAGTTTATTCGGCTACATGAATTGTTTAGCTAGCTTTCGATTTGAAGTTGTAATTTGTTCTTTGTTTTTCTATTGACCTGGGCTTACAAGAGATAGATTGAGGCTTAAACTGGATCCCTAATATCAGAAATATTATTGCTAATTTTAATCATTTTTATATGGATCTAAAGCTGAGTTCTTCTTCTAATTCTTCCGTGGCCACAAGAAAGAGAGAAGAAGATTGGAGTTCGAACTATAGTCTCATCCAGTTGGCATCTTGACCTATTACCTTAATTCCTTCTCTTCCTATTCTTTGCTACTTACATGTGCTTTATTTAGTAGTTTTTTGCATACTTAGTTTGTGTACTCGGGAAAGTATTTACATGCTAAGATTTTGAGTGGAATCAATCCTAATAGATCCAAGTTCATAATACTATCTTGGACTTCATAAATAATTTATGCATTCCCATGAGCTTTGTATTTGACGGGTAATGATATTAAAAGCAAAGAATATGTAAAGAATTCTGGATAAGTGAAAATCGAATTAAATTACCCATTCATAATTTTTTTTGAAGGCGTGTAGAATCGAGAATCGAACTGAAAATTTCGGTTCGAATCCGGTTCTATATTTTAAAACAGTGAGTCAGTTTCGGTTTCAAAAACTTGGAGCCAAACATAGCTGGGTCAGAACCTAGTTTTGAGTGGAACCGAACCTATATGAATTGCACCCCTACTAGCTAGGGCATCGTTCCATTCACATATCTCATCTAACATTCCATTCAAAAAAAACCCTGCAACTCTGCACAACCCATTTGATCCTGTCCACATCGTCGATGCTTATTCTACAACACCTCAAGTGTTGAAGCTGGGAAAATCTCAAACTCCAAAATATTCAGAACAATGCAACCCAAGGTTATTGGTGATACGGTCGGGCTTAACGGCTTGACATGCAAAGAAAATGAGACTAAGGGAGTAGTAAATGACCTCAGGCACTACAACAGAGAGGTCCCTCCACGTACTGATAACTATAATTTTGTCCTTATTTTTATATAGTTTTTATTTAATAATTAAATAATTTAGAGTTATAATTTATTAAATGAATTTCTAATTACCTTTTTTTTAATATTCTAGGTTAATCTGGTCATAAAATTATATTTTAAAGCTGGCATATTAATCAGGTGTATTTTTGGAGCAAAAGTGGAAAAAGTCCAAATACATGCCCAAGTCACGGGCGTGACCTTAGTCACAGGCGTGACCCCTCCAGGAGCTACATAATTCATTTCCACGTCAGATTAAAATTACACGTCAATATCATGGGTGTGGCCATCATGTCACGGGCGTGACCATTAGGTTACGGGCGTGACTCGCAGGCGTGACCATCAGGCGTGCCGCTGATTTAAGAAGCCAGTTTCAGATCCAAGGCGTTCCAGCTTACATGCCTTAGGTCACAGGAGTGACCTAGGCGCATGACCTCTTACGCAACTGCCAGATTAAATTCTCACCATTTCCAGTAATAGAACAAGCACGCCCTAGGTCACAGGCATAAACTTGGGACGTGACACACAAAACAACAAATTTTGGCTATTTTTCTCCAATATTCCCGGGCTTTCAAGATGACGGTTCCGCACCTTACACACCCCATAGTCACGGGCGTGACGTTGGGACATGTCTCCAGAAAAAATACTATAAATTCCAGACAATGTCAGGAGCTCAGGAGGCAATTAGGAGAGAGTTTTGGAGTCAGTTTTGGATATTATTCTTAGCTTTACTTTCATTTTCTTTCATGTATTTTTCCAATTTGTAGTGTAACTTTTGCTTTGTCATTTTCAATTCAAGTATCCTTTTTTATAATCACATCTCTTTTAAACCTTTCATGTAGCTTTCCTATCATGATGAGTAGTTAAATTTCATTTAGCACTTGATCATGATGAACCTTGGAATGAAATAAATTTTTTTTATTTGTCTCAAATTATCAACATTTCTATTTTGTTTAATTTGATTTATCTTTGAATTCAACTGTGTCGAATTCATATATCGTGATTATGATTTTTCGATCTTAGATCCGTATCCCAGATTTACCGAGAGGTTGGGGATACGAGTAGATCACTCAAAGATAAAAAAAGACTTGCATTCACTCCTCGAGAGAGGATGACATGAGTTTTTCGGATTACACTCAAATCTAATAGTGAGGTTCACCGCCTAAAGCAAGCTTAGGGGTTTCGAATGACCGAGAGGTCTTAATTAATCAACTTAAGTTTAGTCGATAGCGTATTCTCGAGAGAGGCGCTTCCGTATTTTGGGAATCTCCACGGTCGAAATTTGTAACTTAGAGACTTGTATTCTATAGTTTCATGAAAATTTATTTTAATCCAAGGGGATTCGAGATCAAGTGCTAGTTTTTAAATCATCGAAATTTTCTTAGTTAAATCGCTATTTCTCTTAGATTTTTCAAATTCACAAAACCAACTTTCATTCGATAAAATAATAGCTCTTCCCTGTGAGTACAATTACACAACAAGCCCTGAGTCTAATACGACACTTGACCCTATACTCTAAAATGATAGGTATACTTGCCTTATCGATTTAGAATCGCGCTCTAGCATGAATTTTATGCATCAAATTTTTGGTGCCGTTGCCGAGGGATCTTTCTTTGTTGATATTTTGAAAGCAAGGTTCTATTAATTTTATCATTTTCATTTTGTTTTAAAAATAAAAAAATATTTTGTTTGTTTTCTTTAAAAGTTTTATCTTTACTTTTTTATAATAAAAATTTCTTGTGAAAGGGCCGTTCCGGGTTTTCATCCCGCAATACCGCCTAGTACCTTGCGAACTCGTCATTGGGTAGTCCTTGAGAAGTCCGGGAAATTTTATATTATTGATTTTTACTCTTAGAACTTTTACTTTTATTTTATTTTGTGTGTTATGACCCGAGGGAATCCGTCAAATCTATAAGACTTGGATTCGGAGATCGAGCAAAGCTTATGGCGACGCCTAAGACTCCGTGATCTCAATTCTCCAGATTTGGTTGAGAAATCTGTAGGTGACATTTCTTCTTCTTCGTCCACTTCTCCCTCTTCTCAAATTTTTTTTATCTTGGGTGACCCAAATCCGAATATGGCCGATCAACGGACTAAGTCCTATTATGATCGGCCAATTTTGATGAGGCACAATTAAGTATCATTCGACCTGCTGTTGCGAACAATAACTTTGAATTGAAGCCAAACATCATTCAAATGGTACAACAATCTGTATAATTTGATGGGCTTCAAGTTGAGGACCCAAACACACATTTCTATCTTTTTAGAAATATGTGATACTTTCAAAATGAATGGGGCTTCTGATGATGTCATCTAGCTAATGATTTTTCCTTTATCTTTGTGTACCAAAGCTAAGCAGTAGTTGGGTTCTCTACCAAGAGGCTCCATCACAACATGTGTCGAGATGACGGAAAAATTTCTCACAAAATAATTTTCGCCCATTAAAACGGCCAAGTTGCGCAATGATATCACATACTTCTCCCAAGTTGATATGGAAATGTTATATGATACTTGGGAACGATTTAAGAAATTACTTTACCGTTGTCCGTATCATGCAATCCACGATTGTTTGCAAATACAAACATTCTATAATGACCTCAAATCTCAAACAAGACAACATATTGATGTCTTCGCCGGTGGAACGTTAAACAACAAGACACTCGCGGTCTCCTAAGAGCTTATAGAAGGTTTGACCATGAATACGTATCAGTGGAGGACACCCCGGTCTCGTCCACCTAAACCGGCTGGGATGTACGAAATTTATACGATTTCTAATTTATCTCTACAGGTTGAGAAGCTACATAAACGAGTGTATAAGATGTCTGCTTCCTCGTCTACACCTACCTGTGAACCCCAATATTAGGAACCTTCCACTATTGTTGAATATGTGGATTACATGGGTAATCCGAATCGTCCACATTTTAATTCAGGTAATAATTATGGTAATACTTATCACCATGGTGTAAGGAATCAACCCAACTTATCTTGGAGTAATCCAGGGAACGCGACACGTCCACCGAACACAATTCTACCCGGTTAATTACCACCACAAGATCCAAAACCTCCCACTTTCAAGGAGGCATTCAACAAATATGCGGCTACTAATGACGCCAATATCCGGAATCTCATTGGATCTATTCATAGTTTGGAGAATCAAATTGGGCAAACAACAAAAATGTTCTCCGATCGACAATAAGGAGCATTATCGGGCAATACGGAGCCCAACCCAAAGGAGCAAGCAAAGGCTATCACTCTACCGAGCTGGAAGGAGGTACCTACTTCCTCAAATCCGGTTGAAACAGAGGTAACAATTTCTAAGCCCCCCTCCTCCAAAGATTTTTAATGAAAATAAAATTAAAGAATTTCAACTGCCTCTTCCTATCCGTCTAAATTAAAGAAAGACAGGATGGATGAGCATTACTGTATATTTTTAGAACTACTTAAGCAAATCCATACAAATTTATCGTTTTATGAAGCAATAGCACAAATGCCGAAGTACGCAAAGAACATCAAGAATCTTTTATGTAAAGAAAAGAAACTTGAGGATATCTCCACAGTTCAATTGAACGCGGAGTGTTCGGCAGTTTTCTTAATAAATTGCCTAAGAAACTAACCGATTCGGGTAGTTTCTCTATTACTTGTCTATTTGGCAATTTACTAGTAAAACATGTGTTGGCCGATCTAGGCGACTCGATTAATTTGATGCCTTATTCGTTATTTAAAAAGTTGGGATTAGGAGACCCTAATCCTACAAGAACGTGCATCCAATTGGTGGATTGGTCTATTAAATACCTTATGGGTATTATTGAGGATGTGCTTCTCAAAGTTGACAAATTTATCTTTCCGGTAGATTTCGTCATCCTTGACATAGAAGAGGACACCGAGGTTCCGCTTATTCTCGGTCGCCCTTTTCTCGCAACCTCACACACCATTATAGATTTTAGTAACGGTAAACTTCTCCTAAGAGTCGGAGATGAAAAAGTTACCTTTACTATTAAATCATCTATGAAAAATATACTTTCTAACGACGACTCATGTTCCTTTTTGGAGGCTTCTCCCGAACAAGACTCCGTTTTATTTTTTGAAAATTTTTATTGACCTATTTTTCATGACGAAATTTTGAAAGTTTAAATTAATTTCTAATGAAAATAGTAATAACAATTTTGTCACATGCGCACCTATTGTAGAAACTCTATAATTAGGTAGTGACCGATTAAAAACTTCTTATGAAGAACCTCCAACATTAGATCTTAAACAATTGTGAGATCATTTGCAATATTTATTTCTAGCAGAAGGTTTAAAACTTCTCGTTATTGTATCTGCTTATCTATCAGATGAATAAAAATTAAAATTATTAAATATTTTAAAACTTCATCGCCGCGCAATTGCGTGGAAATAACGGATTTAAAAGGGATTAATCCCTCCTTTTACACTCACAAAATTTTATTAGAAGAAAATTCATATAAAACTATTCAACCTTAATGCCGCTAAATCATAATATGAAGGAGGTGGTTAAGGCGGAGATTAAAAAATTATTAGATTCGGGCATCATCTATCCGATTTCGGATACCAATTGGGTAAGTCTGGTCCAAGTGGTGCCCAAGAAAAGAGGATTAACAGTAGTGCCAAATGATAAAAATAAATTAATCCCTACAAGAACCGTTACCGGATGGTGGGGTTGCATCGACTACCGCAAATTAAATGACGCAACCAGAAAGGATCATTTTCTTTTACCGTTCATTGACCAAATCCTTGAACGACTATCCGGACATTCTTTTTATTGTTTTCTTGATGCTCTCTTGGGATATTTCCAAATCTCAATTGTGGCCGAGGACTAAGAGAAAACAACCTTCACTTGTCCGTTTGGCACCTTCGCATATCGGAGGATGCCATTTGGCTTATGTAACGCGCTGGTAACCTTCCAAAGGTGTATGCTAGTGATTTTTGACGAACTAGTAGAGAAATTTAGTGAAGTGTTCATGGTTGATTTCTCCATTTTTGGAGATTCGTTCAATCTATGTTTAAATAACATCTCTCGTGTTCTCCAAAGATGTGAGGACACAAATTTTGTTTTAAATTGGGAGAAGTGTCATTTTATGGTACTAGAGGTTTAGTTTTAGGCCACAAAATCTCAAGTAAGGTCATAGTGGTAGATAAAGCCAAAATAGAAACCATAGAAAAACTACCTCCCCCTTTGAATGTTAAGGCCGTACTTAGTTTTCTTGAGCAATCCGGTTTTATCGCCGGTTTATTAAAGATTTTTCTAAAATCACAAAACCCTTCACTCACCTTCTCGAAAAAGATGCACCATTTGTTTTTGATAAAAATTATTTGCAATATTTTTCTATTATTAAAGAAAAATTAATAAACGCACCTATCATGATAGCTCCCAATTGGGACATTCCTTTTGAGATCATGTGCAATGCTAGTATTTTGCCGATGGTGCGGTCTTAGGACAACGCATCAATAAAAATTTTCATCCCATTTATTATGCGAGCAAAACACTAACCGTCGCACAAGAAAATTATACAACTACCGAGAAAGAACTTCTTGCCGTTATTTTTGCTTTTGATAAATTTCATTTTTATCTCACCTTGTCCAAAGTTATTGTTTTACAGATCATTCGGCTTTGCGGTATTTACTAACAAAACTAGAAGAAAACCAAGAATGATTAGGTGGGTTTTGAAGCTCCAAGAGTTTGACTTGGAGATCCAGGACAAAAGGGGAGCGAAAAATTTAGCGGCGGATCACCTTTCTCGGTCGGAGAATCCCAATTCGGAGGAGCTTCACGAGGACGATATTGGCGATAGTTTTCCCGAGGAGCACCTCCTCGCTTTATATAAGGTAATGACTCTCTCCACTTCTTGCTTCGCCGATTTCGCAAATTACCTTACTGCGAGATTTCTCCAAAGAGTTTTTCTTATCAGGAAAAGAATAAATTTTTTTCTGCTTTGAAAAATTATTTTTGGGAGGATTCATTTCTTTTTCGAGTTTGTGCGAACCAAGTAGTGCAGAGGTGTCTTTCTTAAGAGAAGGGTGCCTATATATTAAAACATTGCCACGAGGGACCCGTCGGTGGGCACTACAAAGACATTCAAACAACGCGTAAAGTACTTGAAGCAGGATTTTATTGGCCGAGCATCATCAAAGATGCTCACGCTCATGTAAGTTGTTGTTAACAATGTCAACCCTCAGGTAATATTTTCCTCCTCGATGAAGTGCCTTTAAATTCATTTTTAGAAGTAGAGGTTTTTGATTTAAGGGGATCACTTTGTCGGCCTGCTGCTGACGTCCTTTGGAGATCGATATATTTTGGTAGCGATCGATTACGTATCATGGTGGCGGAAGCGTAAGCCCTCCACACCAATGATACTCGAGTCGTGACCTAATTTCTCAAAAAAAACTTTTCACGATTTGGAGGACCACGGGCAATAGTAAGCCATAGGGGCACTCACTTTTATAACGCACAATTCGCTAATGTTTTATCTAAATACGACGTTACATATAGGTTGGCCATCCCCTATCACCCTCAAACTAGTGGTCAAGTAGAAGTAGTAAATCGTGAATTAAAACGAATTTTAGAAAAAATGGTTTCTACTAATAGAAAGGATTGGTCAATTAAGCTTGATGATGCACTATGGGATTATCGGATCGCGTACAAGACCGATATCGGTTGTGCGTCGTATCGATTAGTCTATGGGAAAGCATGTAACTTACTGTTGAGCTAGAGCACCGCGCCTTGTGGGTGCTTAAATCTTTAAATCTTGATGAAAATTTGTCTTCCGAGCTCCGAAAATTCCAACTTAACGAGTTTGATGAGTGACGCTCCTTCGACTAAGAAAGTAATAAACTTTATAAGCAGCGCACAAAATTTTATAATGATAGAAAAATTAAGCACCCGAACGAGTTCAAACCGGGATACCAAGTCCTCCTCTATAACTCTCATTAACGTCTTCTTCCGGGAAAACTTAAGTTCCGCTGGTCCGACCCCTTTATTGTAAAAGAGTTGTGGCCCCATAGTACAATTCTTCTCTCTCACCTGAAAAAGGCGAGTTCAAGGTGAACAGGAATCAGTTGAAATTATTTTCTCTCGGCGATAATATCACTAAGCACTGGTGTCACAACCGCATTTTCTCTGAATTTAAATGTATATCAGGTTAAGAGAAAACACGAGCCGTGATTCCACGTCGTGTAGGGAATATCGGCAGACGTTCAGGAAAACTCCAATCCTATCACAGTTTATGAAAATACAAAGTTATGATGTGAGAAAACATGTTTCAAGTTAAGTTTTGATGGTCGTATCCCTCGGCTCAGTGGATCAACTAGTCCACGACTAAAAATATAAGTATATGCTGCGAAAATAGTTTGTTTATAATGGCTAACATCCTACATGAGCATAAACATCCCTATAGGACAACTCATGTTATGCATGACTCTAGATTTAGTATAAGTATAAAAATTAGTTTGTATGCTCAATAAGATATAGTGACTTTAGCTTTAAAAGATGTCATGCATGAAGTAATATAGGTAATACTTTTATACATTAAAATATCTAACATGCAAACTAGCACAAAATCTTCCCAAAGAGCAAGTAAATCCAAACCATCTTAGGAAAAGGCTTAGCAGTTAGCAAGTACTTAACATTAAATAAAAATTAAGTAGGATCAACAACCTGATAGAACCCACTAAAAGATATGTATGTCTGAACTAAAAGAAAACAAACAACAACTACCTCACATTCGGTGAGGAAACGGTAGCTGTAGAGTACTAGCACAAAACCTACCCTAGCCACACAACCGGCTACTTCTCCAAACCTGTGGCAATTAAAGAAAGAACACCTCGGGAAGAATAAAAATACCAGTGGAGATCAAATATCAAAAGGTTAGTAATTAATCAAAAAGGAATAAAGGGTTTCCAACCCAAACATAAGGAAGCTGTCAAATCTCAGCAATTAATCATATGACAATGGTACAAGATTATTTTTTGAGTTCAAAAGTAAGAAAGTTGCATCAAGTGTGAAACGAAGGCATGCTTCGAGAATATCTACAGAAGTAAGCAGAATAATAGATATCTGTACAATACGAGGAAGGAGACTTAATAACTCTACTCATATGAATCATTAATACTGGTAAGAAATGGTCCTGAGTCGGTGGGCATATTGTCCAACCTGAACTTACAGACACAACATATTCCAAGAAGGTACTGTGGTGGTGGCAACATTGTCCAACACAACCCGACAGTCAAAATGTCTCAACAAGACACTAGGGTGCTGACAACATTATCCAACTCAACCCAAAATATAAATATATATAAACAAGGTGTTGTGGTGGTGGTAACATTGTCCAACTCAACACACAGACCAAAAACAAGCCCAGTAGTGTAATGATTCACAATTTGGCACTAGGTTGGGGGTCCTTTATCCACTACCAACCAAGGTCAACACATAACAACCATAAACACCTATAACCTCAACCAGAATACAAAACTCTACATGATATAAAGGAAGAAAATTTCCAAGTGATATCCATGCTAAGTCATACTTAACGAATTCAGCTTAAGTTGGAGAAACAAATTCGAAGTCCACACTAATTCGTCGACTATACTAGACAAATCAGTAGACACACGATGAATTTCACCCAACAACAATCATCAACTTGATATACGACGAATCGGCGAAAAAAATCCAAGTCACGGGAAAGCGGTAAGTGAACTCGATGTCTGGCCTACACTCAACGCCGCGTTGAGTGCATTCAGCGCACTCAAGGCTAAACAATTTTACCCAGCGAAATAACCTTCACTCAACGCTGCATTGAGTCCACTCAAAACTGTTGAGTACACTCAATGATTTTGACTTAGTCTCGAAGCTACTCAACGTCAAGGCTTCACTCAACGCCGGGTTGAGTACATTCATCACACTTAAAGCTTTTGCCTTAGCCTCACAAAACACTCAATTCCAAGTGAACTTCACTCACTGACGCGTTGAGTGCATTCAGCGCACTCAACTCTTTTGCTTAGCCTCACAGACCACTCAATGCCAAGTGAACTTCACTCAACACCGCATTGAGTGCATTCACCGTACTCAACTCTTTTGCCTTAGCCTAACATTCCACTCAACGCAAGTGAACTTCACTCAACGCCGCATTAAGTGCATTCAGCGCACTCAACGCTTTTGACTTAGCGCCAAATTATCGCCCGACGCACTCAATGCCATGCCTGATATTCGTCGATTCAACGCCTAATATTCAATGAATTGGACTTAACTCAATGCCAAGCATTACCCGACAAAATGACATCGGATACTCGGTGAATTTGACTTTGCTCTTACTGAAACTCGCCAAATTTTACTTAGACCCATCTCAACCTATATCTGATGAATTCTACCTACACATTTTCGACGAATTTAAACCTAAGTTAACTGTTATACAACAAAAAATTGGCTTAAGTCAACAGTTCTATACTTGGCAGATTATGTTAGTCCAAGAGTCAAGTATGACGGAAATACCTTACTAGATTAAACCCATAATCCATGGATTCACCCGGCTTTCACCTATAGAATCAACTAGGATAAACCTGGCTGGAAAACTGTATTGTTTAGTAGATCAGCAAGGGCCGAACCTTACGTTACTCCTAAATACTAAGGAGGAAACGATAGAAGTAGGAAATACACCATGAAAAGAAAACTTGGCAAGGGAAAAATCACCACTTGCCTGGATCCGGTCGAAAATCGGCGACACAACGCTCCTCCTCGAGGATGTGGCCGCAAGAACACCTAAGCCGCAAAACCTGAAAATTTTTGAGAGGAGAAAAGGTTAAAACCGCATACCTTAATCTCTAAAAAACTAAGAAATGGGAAAAACGTGCCGTAGAAACATAGATCTCGGTGAGAGCTAATCAAATCTACTCTCCGTCGGCGATTTCGTGCACGGGAGCTCCTAAAATCGACGACCGAAGGCTTCGCATTGACCGCCTCTCTCGTCCTTCCGTAACTTATTCAGACAGTTTTAAGAAAGATGATGAATAGGGTTTCCGTCTTATCGTAAGTCTATTTATATGGAATACATAATATAATATAATAATATATTATTATTATAATTAAAACGTACAAATGACTAAAACTCACACTAATTCGGATTTCTACGAACATCGCATCGTAGCTAAATACCGATGCTACGAATCCAAATATGAAGTCGAAATCGAAATCCGACAAGCCAAACTCGGATAAACACTCCCCAAAGTCTAAACACCAAATCTCCCAAAAATGCTCCACCGTGTTCCAAAATGAACCCCGGGTCGCAAGGGAATATTAAAACACAGGAGAAATTAGCCAAGCTAATTCTCCCTAACCAAAACCTTGGATACCAATGAGCAAAGCCAAGCTCCGATAACAATACCCATCAACTACGTGTCAAAATAACACCCTGACGTCAAAATACATCACTAAAGGGATTTTAAATAAACATTGGAAATTCAGGACTTTACAGCCACCCCTCTTAAAAGAAATTTTCGTCCCGAAACTTTACGCACAAAAGATTACACTATAGAGGAAAGTAACCAAGGGTTTAGAATAGAAAAACATACCAAAGGAATTAGGAGAACATATAAGGATGAGCCTCTCTCGTAGCTTACTCCAACTCCCAGTCGCGCTTTCCACGTCATGGTTCTGCCACAAAACCTTAACCATGGGTATGTTCTTCCTCCGCAACAATCGATCTTGAGTCTCCAGAATGTGAACAAGCATCTCAACATAAGAAAAGGTTAGGCTCCAACTGGGGCACAAAGTCAATAACCTATCGGTCGCTAGCACACATTTCTGCAACTGGCTAACGTGAAAACATCGTGCACACCAGGAAAACTTGTTGCCAAATCTTGCTTATAAGCTGACATTCCAATACATTCAATAATCTCAAAGGATCCCAAATACCTAGGATCTAACTTATGGTTCTTACCAAATCTTTTGACCCCAGACATCGGGGAAACTTTTAGAAACACCATTTCCCCAACAGCAAATTCCAAATCAGTCCTTCGCCAATTGCGTCCTTTTCATTACGCTCCAGAGCTACACGAAGCTTTTCTCTAATATGCTTCACAAAAATATCCATATCTTCCAAGGCTTTCGGACCCAACAATACTCTTTCGCCAACCTCAGCCCAAAATAAGAGAGTTTTGTAACGTCTCCCACACAAGTCCTCAAACAAGGCCATCTGCAAGCTCTCTTGATCACTGTTATTATAAACAAACTCCATCAATCTCAAATGCTCGTCACACGCTCCTCTATGGTCTATGATGTAACATCTTATCATGTCTTCCAGAATCTGATTTACCCTCTCTGTTTGAGCATTTGTCTGCGGATGATATGCGTGGAATACCTCAGATCGGTACCCAATCCTTCTTATAAACTTTTCCAAAAACGAGACATAAACCTGGAGTCTCGATCTGACACAACACTAACCGGTACTCCATATAACCTGATAACCTCATCCAAGTATAACTCTGTTATCTTCTTCATGGAGTAATCAATCTTGAATGGCACAAAGTGACCACACTTCATCAGTCTATCCACTATAACCCAAATAAGATCATGTCCTTTGGGAGATCTCGGCAAACCAGTAACAAAGTCCATGGAAATACTCTCCCACTTCCAACTTGGAATCTCCAAAGGTGTCAACTTGTCACCAGGCCTCCTATGATCAGTCTTAACTTGCTTACAAGTGAAGCAATCAGACACAAACTTGGCTATATCATTCTTCATACCATACCACCAAATGATTTGCTTCAGATCTATATATATCTTCGTAGAACCAGGGTGGTAGGAAACACTAGATCCATGCGCCTCACTATACAGCTTAACTTGAATATCCTCAATAGCGGGGATACAATATATACTGCGATACCTCAAAGTGCACTCCTTATTGATTGAAAAGTCTGGTAACTCCCCTTTCTCAGTTCTATTACAGAGGTGCTGCAAATCAGGATCATCCTTTTGATGGAGCCTTGTGAGTGTACTCCAAGAAGGATCTAACACTTCCAAACTACTGGGCGAGTCACTAATCCTAACCAATATATCCATTAACAAAAATGCTTCTACCAAGGATTCCACAGAAAGTCTAAATATCAGCGCGGTTTTCCTACTCATGGGGTCGGCTACCACAATAGCTTTTCCCGGATGATATTGGATCTCAACATCATAATTTGCGACATATATTAACCATCTCCACTGGCGCAAATTCAACACCTTCTGAGTGAATACATACTTCAAACTCTTATGATCCGTGTAAATTTTGCACAATGCTCCATATAACAAACGTCTCCATAACTTCAAGACATAAATAACTGTATCAAACTCTAAATCATGCGTAGGGTAGTTCCTTTCATTAATCTTTAACTACCCTGATCCATACGAATCACTTTGCCTTCTTGCATAAACATGCAACCCAGTCCAACATGCGATGCATCTACATAAATGACATACTCTACTCCCTCGGTAGGCAAGGATAGCACTAGAGCAATGCACAATCTCCTTTTCAATTCCTAAAAGGCAACATCGCACTTATCGCTCCACAAAAATGTTGCATTCTTCTGCATAAGCTTAGTCAGTGCCATAAATGTCGTAGAAATCCTTCCACAAACCTCCTATAATACCCTGCAAACCCTAGGAAACCCATTATCTCTTTCATGTGTGGTAGGTATTTTCCAATCCATCATGGCAGAAATCTTCTCGGGCTCAATAGAAATTCCGTCCTTGTTAACCACATGACCCAAGAAGGAAACCCGAGAAGCTAAAACTCACACTTGCTTAACAGGGGAAAAAAATTATGCTCCCTCAAAGTGGACAAACCAAACACAAGTGCTGAGCATGCTCCTCTGCACTCCGGGAATACACCAGAACATCATCTATAAACACAACCACAAAATGGTCAAGAAAATCAATAAACACTATGTTCATCAAGTCCACGAAGGCAGAGGGTGCATTTGTCAAAACAAAGGACATCATCAAGAACTCAAAATGTTCATGCCATGAACCGAAAGCGGTCTGTGGAATATTCGTTTCATGAATCCTCAACTGATGGTAGCCTGAATGAAGGTTAATCTTAAAAATCATTGTACTACTACGCAACTGATCAAACAAATCATCTATTCCCGGCAAGGGATACTTGTTCTTCATAGTTACCTAGTTTAATTGCCTATAATCAATGCACAGCCCCAAGGACCCATATTTTTTCTTCACAAACAATAAGGGAGCACCCCATGGTGAAGAACTTGGTCTGATAAATCCACACTGCAATAACTCATCTAGCTAAGTACACAACTCATCCAGCTACAAGGAGCCATACGGAATGATGCCTTAGCAATAGTATGAGTACCCGACTCAAGATCTATAACAAACTCTACATCCCTCTTAGGTGGAAGACTAGGAAGACTAAGAAGACTATCAGGAAAACTATAACACCGCGAACTCAAAAGAGCGACGGGAGGCATTTTGAGCCAAGTTTGGAACTTGGTATGGTCACACGGTCTGGGACACGGGTGTGTCATGCTCGGGTCGACGATCTGGCCGAGAGGTCGACGAATTTGGAGTCGACGATCGTCGAGCAGCGAACACGGCCTGAGACACCTGGCGTGTCCCAGGCCGTGTCCTTCTTCTCGGGTCATGGTAGGGCTGTGTCCATGGGGACACACGGTTTTGGCACACGGGTGTGTACGAGTAGACAAGGGCGTGTCAAAATCCGACATGGGTGTGTCGAGTACCCGTGTCCCTTGCGGGACGTTCTTGTTCCTGTGTCAATGGAGGAACACGCCCAGCTACACGGGCGTGTAATGGCTGATACGGGTGTGTCAAGCCTGACACAGGCATGTCGATAGCCTGTGTTCTTTTCAGGACGCGTCGGTTTCGGCGGCGAATAGGGAACATGACCCGGGACACGGGCATGTCACAAGCCGTGTTCGTCCCAGATTTTGGATTTCAACTGCGAATCGTGGCCATCCGTTTCCTTATTTTGGGATCTAGCGGCTCAGGGATATTCCTGCTGGGTTATACCCGGAAATAGGGTTTAGTTGCCCTCATTTCTTTCAACAATCTCTTTCTAAAGTTCTAGAGAGGGGAGAGCAAGGAAGAAGTAGGGAGATAGATCCGGCTGCCGGCGGAGCTTCGGAGCCCCAAATTACGAGACGACTTTGGATCTATGGAGGCGAGGACATTGCGGTGCTTTTCATCTGCATATATTACCATGACACCAAAGAAGAATGCTAGGGTAACGATTCTCATCCTAGGACATGTGAACTCCTCTTTTCTTTGCATAGGAAGCCCGCTCTCGCGAGTTTGCTGTGAGTTGAGGCGTTCCTTCGGGTAGACATGAATAGTCCTCGTTGTTTAGCATGTAGAGTCCATAATCGAGAAACGAACAAAGGCATGATGTGTGAAGCCTACCCGGACAAGTTGGTCTGGATCGGTGATGTTGCATTGCATGAATGGCCGGAGAAGACTTCGTGCTGATGTTTGTTTTCGAGTTTTCTATGCGGTAGATTGCAACAGAGAGCCACGGGGACTAACTCCAAGGTACACCCGAAAAAACGGGCAGATGCGTGATTCTGCCAACATGGTGGCCTAGGAGCCAACTTGCACATAACTGGGTTATGTGAAGTGTGTGATCGGATTGGGACTCAGGGAAGTTTGACCCGCGGGTCAAAGTTGCCGGAGTCCCAACCCGCTCACCACATTCACATAACCCAGTATGTGCAAGTTGGCTAGATAGGGCCACCAGTTGGCAGAATCAGGCATCTGCCAGGTATTGCTGCACCTTGGAGTGAGTCAGCGGGCTCTCGTGTTCACCAAATCTACCGCATTGAAACGTGTTCGCATGCCAAAACATGTGATGAAGTTCTTTTCCGGCCATGCCAGGCATGCAACATCAGGGAATCCAGACAACTTGTCTGGTTAGGCTTCACATGCATGCATTTTGTTCGTTTCTCGATTATGGACTGCTTTTGTTTGCCACCGGGGACTGTTGCTTGTCT